>JAHWFO010075106.1:298273-313462 GCA_023313115.1 Rhysida immarginata | reverse complement strand
TTTTTTTTTTTTTTTTTTTTTTTTTTTTTTTTTTTTTTTTTATGTTAATTCTCTTGTCTTCGGACAACCGGATATGTTCTCTTTTCGGTCCGCGTTAAACGCACCATCTCTGTATAACTTCTCTTTTGTGTATCTTAAAAAGTTTTGTATTTATTCTATTTTATTCTACTGGCCATTACGTCCTTTTTCTCATTGGCCCCCTTGCTTTTTATCCTATTGGTTCTTGTATGTATTTACGCTCATTGCTTGTACCACTGTTCTGTATATATAAAGGCTTGCATGCCTCTTGCTGTATATCCTTGACAAAGCCGGGAATAAATGGCGAAACTAGTTGGAACTCCTGATGTCCCTCTGTTATACTGTAAGGCCACCACCTGTTTAGAATTTTTAAGGTTCGTCTTACGAATGCGAAAATTATGCATTCCTCGCTACAATGTCTTCTAGCATCGCGCTCGAACGTATATTTAATTGTTAGGAGGAAGCGTTTTGAGTGTAATGCAGGCTGTAATTTATTCTCTCTTTTTTTTGTCTCTCCCTAGCTATTCAACTGCAACTAGAAACGCGTAGTCGTCGCCGTTTACTTACGGTGCAGCGGAGCCAGAGTTCGTCTTTTTTTTTTGTTTGCAACGGGACGACCCCAGGTCCCATTTCGAGCGCCTGGAGTTTCCACCCAGCCACACGCCTCTGTGTTTTCCGCTGTGTACTCAAAGTTTCATTACTCGGCTAACTGAAACATTGTGTATGGTGTAAATCCTTTATAGTCCTTTAGGGGCTAATCTAATGATTCATTGGAATCCGGCTGATGGCAGCCGCTCACGTTAAAAAAAAAAAAAAAGAAAACAAATTTGTGTTAAGAAAGACGTATGTGGCTTTCTTTTTCTGGGCATTGTTTACAGTTTCCTCTGACAAGGGGGCGACCGCCCTTTGACTGTTAGAATGCACATTTGCATCTTTCCAGATACGTGCCCATATATACTTGTTTGTGTATTCTTTTTTATTTGTTAAACGGAGCGTTAAGCTATCGTTCGGGCAGGGCAATACTCCCTTTGCGTTTCTTGCGAGTAAGCGAGATCGTCGCCCACTATCATATTGTAAAGTCTAGTTTTCTTAGTTTAAAGATCTTTTTATGTTTATTCTCAATAAAAATTAAGCCAAAAGTTATGCTCTGTCTACTTCTTTCAGCACATGTTTAATTTCCACTGCGCAACACTCTGAAATTCGTGACACACTGGCCCTAATACGAGGGTTATTTGTAAAGTAAAGTCCGTTTTGCAATAAACACAAAATTACTACATATACTTTCAAAAATTTTTCTTTACCAGATTCTATGTATCTTTAACTATTTTTCCACATACAGTAGTTTCCAAGTTTATTTAAGCACTTGTCATAGCGCTCAATATACTTTCGCATGATCATTTCATAGAAGCTGCTGCCAGTGAAGAAAGTCACGCAGTTTTCACTTGTTCATTGTTGCTGAAATGCAGACTGCCGATGATCTCTTTTAGATCCTGGAACAGGTGGTAGCCAAGTGGACGCGAAGTCCGGACTGTAAGGCGGGTGGTCAAGTTGTTCCTAAACAAAAGATCTGATTAAAAAGTAAGGTTTTAGACTTTACTTTAAGAATAACCCTCGCATCCTCGTATATGCGAGGGTAGCCCAGAAAGTAATGCACCACAATTTTTTTCTACGTCACCAACAGTAGTACGAATGCGAACCTTGAGATATGCATTATTTGAAGCTTTCAAAGTGCACGCGCGAATTTTCCGTTTCTTCCAACAGATAGCGTACATGCAGCAATGGAACAACATGGCGTCTGTAAGTGATATACATTACAGGCAGCGTGTCATCATTGAATTTCTCACTGCGGAGCAAGACTCGGTTGGAAACATTCACAAACGTTTATGTGCAGTTTATGGAGCATCAGCAGTTGACAGAAGTACGGTTAGTAGCTGGGCACAGAGGGTGAGACCATCAGAAAGCGGTTCTGTGGTGCTCCAAGATTTGCTATGGTTGGAGTGGCCATCCTCGGTTGATTTGCTATGGTTGGAGCGGTTCTGACAAGATGCAGCGTGCTGATGCGCTCATTCATCAGGACCGACGCAGAACGACTCGGCAGTTGGCGCTGGAGCTGTCAATCAGCAAAGGCAGTGTGGGTGAAATCATCCGTGCTCTTGATTACACCAAAACGTGTTCACGATAGGTTTTGCGCTGTCTTATGAAAAAGCAATAAGCTCTGAGAAAAAACATTTTTTCTGAGTTGCTGCAACATTTTGAAGCTGAGGGGGGAAGCCTTCTCGTCCCGGATTGTGACAGTTGATGAAACCTGAGTGCACCATTTTGAGCCTGAAGCAAAACGACAATCGATGGAATGGCGTCATCTGCACTCTCTACAGAAGAAAAAATTCAAAGCAACTGCTTCTGCTGGTAAGGTCATGATCACTGTTTTCGGACTGTGATGGCGTCATACTCATTGATGTGATTTCGAGAGGCAGCACCATTAAAATATGAGACATATGTGAACACAATGAAACTTATACACAAGAAAAAATGATGTTTCTTCTACACTCCCTATTTTTCCACATTATCTCCATCCCGTTCTGTGGCCTTCCTCCAGTGAGACACAAGGTCGTGTATGGCCTGTTGGTATCAGTCCTTGTTCTTTTCATGCAGCCATGTCTTCACTATGTGAATCGCCTCTTCATCATCCTCAAAATGTCTTCCACTAATGGCATTCTTCAATGGCCCAACAAGTGAAAGTCTTAAGGCGCTAGGTCAGGGCTGTAGGGTGGATGGGGTAACACTGTCCAACCCTGTTTCGGATGTGTTCCGACCTCCTCAAACTTGTGTGAGGGCGAGTGTTATCTTGTTGAAGGAAACAATCAGCTGGATTGTTAAGACATCCAAGTCAGAAGAAACAATATTTTTGAAAAAAATTATGGTACATTACTTTTGGGCTAACCTTGGTACCCAATTACTATGCACTCATTATGCTCGGTGCCTCTTCTTAGCGCAGCTCTTACTGGTATAAATTTGACCAAAAGCATGGCACCCAGGGATGGTCTTCCTGTGTCTGCTCTCAATTGTTTAATGTACTGCAAGCACATTACTGACTTCATAAACATAATACCGTCATTCTCTGGTGAGGATGGCTGTTGGGACATTGATACGTTTCTTGATCAGAATAATAATGTTCATAAGTATGACAATTGGGGGGACCCGATTAAAAGTGCTGTTGTAAAGTCGAAGCTTACAGGACACGCGACCAAACTAGCGTTTGACAATGCTATTTATACTATTCATGATTTTCCTTGCCTGCAGGAAAGACTTAGAAGTCTTCTTGTGTAGAAGCCTCACAGACACTCTACATCCCTAAAGAATCTGTGGTAATGCCACTCAATGTGCTAGTGAGTCTACACGCGAATTTGATGCCCACTTGCATAAGCTGTATGCCCGGACAAGAAATCCTGATCATGACCATAACAATTCTAAAAAAGAAATAGTAGTAATTAGCGGAAGAATGGAGCTACTTATTGTTTTCACAATGTTCGTCTATCTGTCCATTTGTCCGTCCATCTGTCTATCCGTCCGTCCGTCCATCTGTCTGTCCGTCCATCTGTCTGTTCGTCCACCTGTCTGTCTGTCCATCTGTCTGTCTGTCCGTCCCGTTCATAATTTCCGCATTTTTTGAAGTAGAAGGTTGAAATTCATAATACAGCTTACTAAGAGCATGTGAACCTTCACTACATGTATTTAATTTGGTTTTGATTGGCCCAATGGGGTCCGAGTTTTGGGGTCAGAAATTAAAGGGTACCAAAGGATCTATGAGTATTTATGCATATACAGGAGAGAAATTCGGTATACAAATTCCTCTAAGCAAGATCAACATTACTATGAAGTTTGGACCAAATTGCCCTAACGGGGTCGGAATTGTGGGGAGTGGCAGTTACTTGGTCTTTAGAACTATGGCAACATATGACATGTCATATATCATTCTGTCATAAATGATGAGAAATGAAAGAAGATAGAGCTCCTTTACACTTTCTAAATACTATGTTCGAGAAAATCAATTTTTCGATTTAAAAAATTGGGGAGGGGTGAAGTGAGATAGAAGGGTAAAAATAGATAATCTTAGGGCTTCTACTACTTTCCTAAACCTTCCTCGGGAGGATTAACTTCTTGTTATTGTATGTTTTCAACGCAGTTTGTTGTCAAACATTGATTACCACTAATATTCGCCAACCCCTCATCCTTCTAAGAGGTTATGGAAAAGCTGATAGCAGTGGAGGCTGCATCACAGCATCAAACCGTTGGCAGACTGAGATAACTGAGCTTTGGGCTCAAGAAGTGCAGGTCCCCAAGAAGTACACAATCTATCACAAGAAGTAGAAGTCTTATGCCTATCTTGCAGGATGAGACTCACCAATACAACTTTCTTCAACCTGTACTAGGAGAAAGCCGGCCACAGATGGTTCAGTCTGAACTTGACAATATGTGTGTCAAAATGGCATTGACTGCCACCCTTGAAGTACGAGACTCAGCAGATGATAGCAGTACTATACTGAACCGCATCCTTGAAACCCACTCTGGATGTTTTGCTAAACGTGTTGTCTATCTATAAGGAGCAAAAGGCTTCATGGCCTCCTATACAATTGATAAGTCCAAAATTATTTCCGTCTGTAAGTTTCCTATATCCAATATCTTTCTGGATCACTACAAGGAGCTTATTCAACAATACTTGACAGCTGGTATAATTGAAACGAGTCACAGTGCATGTAACTTGCAAGTTCACATCGTCAGGAAACATGATAATAGCAAATGTTTTACCCTTATCTTGAGAAAAATCAATGTGGTCACTTCTCACGTTGATTATTCCACACCAGTCATTCAGGATATTCTACAAAAATTGAATGGCCACACATTATTCTTCATTTTAGACCTCAATTCGAGGTACTTTCAGCTTCCCATTGCCCCAAACGTCAGGGAATGTTATGCATTCCAGGCCCCCTGGGGGAAGTTTCAATTAACCCGGATGTTCCAGGGGAAACAGAACTCATCACAGATTTTCCAATTCTTCACGTGTGCCGTATCTACACTGATATTGAAATTAAGGATGATCTGTCACTTATATTTGGATTTCATTCATCCAAATCTGTGTGTTTGTTCTTTGCTCTGATTAGGCTTATTGAATTTCACTTATGAATCTCATTATTTTTGAGTAACTTTATGACAATTCTTAACCTTGACAGACTTATATTATGTTTATTATTGATCTATCATTACATTTTAGTATAATTGTCTGTCACAAAGTTGTCTCGTTATTTGCATTTTATTAACTTTATCTTTTGTAATTGCAATCAGCTGTTCATGGCTTCAGTTTTTCCATTCGATCAGTGCTTGCAGTGCTGAGCAAGGGGGGGGGGGAATGGGGGGCATTTTCATTTTCTCTCTCAAGTTGCTTAGGCAATGACTTCCTTTTTTGGCGGGAAACTTTTTGAACATGAACTGTGAGGCTGATAGCGGGGACGGCTGATGGGCTCAGGCTCATTCCGCATCTTTTAAAATCAAAACCTATATAATGAGGGGAATAATTAATACGTTAGCTTCGATCTGGCGCACTTCATGTGAACAACAAGTGAACCTGCTCCATTCCACGTGGGATGGTCAGCCACTTCGCCAATCCCGACTTGGGGCTTAACCTTCGAGGCCGAGAGCAAATAAATGGCATGGAATATCAATCCACAAGCGAGACTGAAGGTGCTCAGTGGACGGCATGCGATGTGGGTGGAGAGCGGGAGAACACTGATACTTCCGGTGGCAACCTCACAATGTCTGTAGCGGCGGGTGCGGGGATATGCCTGGACCAAGCATGTAGACGCCGATAGCCAGCAAAGCGATGGTGGTTGGATGAGCGACGGGTGCAGCATATGAACCCTGTACACAGCGTGCTGTTTAGCTTGCATCACTAGTTGGAGATGGTTCTAATAGCTTCTTCTCATTTCGTCGGCTGGACTCAATGCATCTTCTCAATGAACAGAATCGCAAATAGGTATTTAACAACGTAGAACATTTTACCAAATTTGAGCGTGAGTTAAATAGAAAAATCTCCTTCAAGCATGAACTTTTCTTAACGAGCTGATTAAGTAAAATAAAATGGGGGAAGGGGGACTTATGAGCCTCAACGATCTGTTTGTTCAATCCTAAATTTTGTATCATACTTAGTTAGCGCTCTTGCATTTACTTTTTACTAATACTTTAATCATTTTGCCTTTTATTGAATATTCTATTTTAACCATTGAATAAAATTCCTGTTCTTATTTGATAACCTTTGATCGTGTTTATTTAGTTAACTAGCGCACTTGGGTAATTCTTTAATTGGATTGTTGCTTAAGGGTGGTTAGCTGGGTATGTTATAAATCACCATTTTTTATACGAACAAGGGGGTTATTGCAGACACAACAAGAATTTATTAAAAGATGTACACTATACCAGATAGGGTCTGAGATTGGCATTTTTATGCACATGTCTTAATTAATGACATTGCTGAATCTTGCATTTGTCTTGTTTAATATTAGCAAGAGAATGTAAGGTGGTGTTCTTTTGATCGAGCATTCTGACCTAATGATATCAGTCTTGCAATATCTTAAGACGTCCCATGTCACACATGACCCAGGCATTATGTGAGAAATTCGGCAATGGCATATTTGTCTTTCAGGATAATGTTTTAGTCTATTCCAAATACCTAAGACTCACCTTTAGCTATTGGAATGGGTATTTCAATGCCTGGAGGAATGCCAGGTGAAACTTAAGAAAGAAAAGTGCCAATTCTTTCAAGATAATGCTAAATATTTGGGCCACATTATTAATGGAGCAGTTTTCTCGCCAGACCCTTCTAATAATCAAGCTATCAAAGACATCACAACCCCACAAACCACTAAACAAGTCCGAAGCTTTGTCGGTTCCGTTATTTTTTATAAATAGTTTGTTCGGCATCTGTCCCACACTCTTACACCATTAATAACATGGGAAATTAAAAAGAACATAAAATTTATATGGAATGGGAACTGTTAGAGAGCGTTCCTGGCTGTCAAGAAAGCTCTAACTTTACCACCGATCTTCATACCCCCTGACTTCACAAAGCCATTTTATATACATACAGATGCTTCACAGTATGCTATTGGCTCTGTGCAGCAGCAGATGGGATTACAGCACCAAGCTCTGTGGTGCCGAACTGATCTACAGCGTCATTGAAAAAGAGGCACTGGCAATTGTAAGGACCTTAAAACACTTTCGCCATTTGGTTTTGAGATATAAAATGTACCTTCTATCAGACCATAAACTGCTTGCCTTCATGAATAGCATGGAGGGCAACAATCAGAGGATTTTGAGATGGATACTCCAGTGGGAAGAGTAAAATCACGTTACCCAGCGCATGTAATCCCATGGCAGACCTCCTCTCACCTAGGTAGATGCAAATATTACTACAGTAACCTCATTCGGAACTGAGGACTGGGAGGCCAAACTACTGACGGCTCAACAGACTGATCATTGGATACAAAATTATAGGCAAGGATTCTGTGGACTCTACCCAATCATCATTTTTTTAAACCCAGAAGAGTTGTTACTTAAATGCAATACTGATCGCCAAGGACCAGACTACTCCAGAGTGCATGTTGGACAGCTCTGCGGTCAGTCATCCTTGCAGGTACCCATGACCATAGGTTGGCCAGGCACAGAGGGGTCATCACTACCCTGCATAAAATATGCCAATCATATTACTGGCCTGGCATGATCCATGACACGACGGAGTATGTGAGAAATTGTGTTGTTTGCCAATTCTTGAAATTTAAACATGGCAAAGTTCCCTTTCAACAGGGCATTTTGACCATCCATCCATTTGAGAAAATAGCATTTGATATAATTGGTCCCACAGAAATAGATTCATCCCAATGATAATGGACACATTCACTAGATTTCCTGAGGCAGTCCCCTTATACGAGCAGTCTGCAAAATGTATTGCTCAGGCTTATCTGAATTGCATTGTCTGCCGATATGGAGTGCCATCTGAGATTATCACTGGCACTAATAACTGCTCTATGGACCATGTGTCAAACGAAAAAAAATACTTGGCCTGAGTTTATTCACTTGGCCTTTTTCTATACTCGGTCAGCAGTGCCTGAAAATACTGGGACCTCCCCAGCCTTTCTCCTGTATGGCTTTGACCCCAAGACACCTTCTAATTGGCAGGTCACCAATGACCAACCAACACCTTCTAATTGGCGAAATTATTTACTCGTCTAGAAACTATACAGACCTTGCCAAACAATAGGAAGGCACTTTTTTGGCGTGTAATCACACCATGGAAGCGATAGCATTGCGCAGCAGCAGAGCACTCCGGAAGTGCAATTTCAACAAACATAGCGGTAAGAGGGAAATCAAAATCATTAGTGGCTGTTGCCAAAGATTGCAGTTAGAGCACTATTATTAAGCATTAATTTTGCTGAACAATTATTCATCTCGAAAAAATGTATAAGATGAGATAAGCATCTATACTATTTTTATTTAAAATTATAAAGCACTGTTATACATATCTTCTCACTAACGCAACATATTACTCAAAGTTGCGCATGAAGCCAGCCTCATGATGGAAAATTACAAAGATTCCCGATTTACTTAATAAAATGAAATAATAAATTAAGGAAATGGTTATTAATTACTATGCACATTTTTTACTGGAAGGCAATTAACTAACTGTATTAATCTATTTTTAAAAACTTGAGAATCCATTGAATTTCTCATCTGCTGTCTAAATCCATTGATCTCATGGGAAGTGGATTTGTGTTTATTGCTGAGCAGTGGAAAAAGAAGTTCTGTTAAGTGCATTAATACAGACAGACCGCTTTAACAATGAAGTCCTTGTATGGCTATGTGTGCTCAAACTTTTCGTTTTTGCGGTTTATTTTAAAAAACACAAAATTTCGCACTTTCTTATTTTGCAAGCATTTATAGAAGCTACAGAAGAGTAACATATTTCATTTTGTTGGAAATCTGGGACATACATGTTCGAGGGATTCCCTTGCTAGTGTGACAGGGAGTTGAAAGAAAAGCTCTCTTTCAAATACCTTGGCCTCATTCGAGTTCAGAAGCAAATTTAATGAAATTAACTACCAGAAACAGGAGCTCGACACAAGAAACTTGCAGACTGTTCACATTGTCCACATGAAACCTTGCTCTGGATACAAGGTTCAGTGAAAATGCGCTGCTTCCACCGCAAGGTCTAATTCCTCGAGCATATCAGTTTCAATAGCTCCAACATATCTGATGATGAAATGGCAGAACTTTTACACTTCAATCGACAAACACAAATGCTTCCTGTGGAGAAACATCCTCACCGATATATTCTTCAACCACGGCCACCATCGGACTATCGTGCCCTTCATTTAGGTGAAGCTGACCTTCGATGCTTCCTCCTTACAGATGAAGCTTTATCTGGTGGGATGCTAAGCTATGTGACATTGCATCACTTAGATTCATCAATGAATTAATCTAATTGTAAGCTCTCTTATTTTTTCTTATTGTTGTATCTTTCTTTTTTTTATCTAGTCATTGGAGTCAGAATAGTAGGTTTTCGTTGTTTAAATTCGATTACTATTGTGACGTGCCACCCCCCTATCCTCGATAGTCTATAAGCACCCCGAGTATAACTTGTAAGGGGGAGGAACTCTCAGGGGTTCGAGACCTGGATTAATTCCTGAAGAAATGCTGGCACAGAGACATTATGCAGGATTGACACATTTCATTCATAAGCTTATACAGGGTCGGTCGGTGAAAGGGTATCTTAAGCATAATAGGGGGGGGGGCCCTCTAAAACTAAACCTATTATCTTAAGCTATAATGAGATACATGAACACGTCTTTGACAAGAATGTAACAGCCAAGAGTCATCAAAACTTCGAGCGTACACAGAAGATTAATTCAAATACCACAATCAGGCCTTGTCACTATAGAAATCAGATTCAGTAGACAGAAATACTACCAACTCCCATAAAGTATTCCAAACAACACGCATGAAAGCGTAATGTGACCCCTTTTGATTATACGCTTTGAGGGGAGGGCACATTAACCCCTCCTTGGCGAGGGTAGTATTTAACTTTACGGCCTTACTGCGGAATCCAATAGGACTAGGTGTTTTCACTTTTAAATCCAGTGCACCCTCCCTAATGGCACTTCGCTCTGTAATTACACGGATAAGATATATAGATCAACCTGTTTAACGGGTTACTTCTGCTCGGAATCGATGGCACAAGCTGTCTGATTCATTTTCATCCTTCTTAAAACAATTAACAACTTTCTAAAGAAAAGAATAGTAAATGCAACACAAAGTCTCCAATAACTCACAACACCGTCTGGGCATGATAATCAACCAAACCATCAGTACATAGACTTTAAGGAGAATGTTTGGAAGCATTATAACACTTATTCTTCCTGTTTATATGCCAAAGTCGCATTTTAGTTGCACTACATATGGCAAGACTTAGCTGCTTCGTTTACGAGAATGTTTTTCCGCACTTGGGGGGGGGGGGGTTCAGAGCGGACGCATTCCAAAGCACAAATCGAAAAATCAGTTCAAAAGTTACTCACCCGGTTGTCATCTTAAATGCACCAATCACCTTCGTTTACTCGGTAGTATTCATTCCCATATCACGGTCAAAATTGTCATCGCTGGGCTCGGGCCTCTCTCCTTCAAATCGAACACGCAACGGCTGCCATCCTCACGCTGACACCGCCACTTTCCTGCATAGCTTGATAAAGTTCTATTAAGCTCTGAATCTCATTGAAAAAAACTTAATCTACTCATATTAAATGTTAAGCATAACCTGGGTGCTAATTGCACTAATTATACTGACAAGAACTCCTCTAAAACACGTAGGACATGCAATATGAGGAGCACAGCAAAAAAAATGACCGCTCAACACGGCGGTTTTTGAGAGGAGAAAAAAAAATAATATAATACCAATTCTATTTACCAACAATACTACATAGAAAAAAAATAAACAATTGTTTGCTGGAGGCTAAACAAAAACTCTAAAAAAAACTAACAATGTCAGTCGCCAACAAACATTGCAACAAACGAAAACAAAGAGACACACGCGACCGACTCTGCGTTGTTAGCAAAACGCTCGCAAAAGAGCGGCCGTGCACCATCAAACTAAACATGATCAACGAAACACATTCACCCACCGTTCTATACCCAACAAACTACTAACACAATCCACCACAAACAGAACACATCCTAACCACACAAACAGAAAAACAAACGGCAAACAAACCACTCACAACGATCAAAACAACAAAACAAAGCATCGCTCATATCACTCGCGCACATCCCTCACATAACCAGTCGTTCGCTATTTTCCCTTCCCGTCGGACATATGCAACCCTAACTGACATCAACATGTCACATACGCCCGACGGAAAACTTGAACTTGCCTAATAAAGCAAAGTTCGATTCTACACTTAAAATACCCAATAAACCGTCAACAAAACACCAATACATAGCAATCAAAGCAAAGAACACCAATAATTATACACAAATCCATTCACTAATCACTACTTCTCTGTACATAAAACTTACTCCATTTCTTAAATCTCATACACTTTATCACCCAGTACATTTAAACTATTTTCCTAATCCCACACCTTATACACCATACACACAAGAGATAAATCCTAAACAGAGCTCAACAATAAGAACCCCCCAAAAAAATAAATAAACAATCAATACATGTAAATTATTTTATAACTACACAACATTGGTCACGACACTCCATTCATTTTCTATTACGATTTCTCTTGCCCGTATACCATGCCGTATAATCAGGGCGTGGGCGCTGCCTTAGATCATAATGATGGCTATCATTCCAATACACACATACCCGGCTGATTTTTCATGAATAATGTGGGGATTGGTACACAGGGATTGTACTCCTCCCCATCAATTCCAAAATAATTCTCAGCATCCACATTACGTTCCTCCCAGTGTGATGTATGCCCTTCCACCACTGCTACCACAGCTGGCGGATCCCTTTTCTTACTAGGCTGCACTCCCGCTTTTTCATGGTCACTACTATCATATTTTTCCGAAATTACAGCATGCCTTCCTTGTCTACCCTTACCACGCGAGCGTTTTTCATTTTTTTTTTATTTATGAACCTCCGCTATCATAACATTATCATTTTGAATTTCTAAGGTACACATCTCGTCATTAACTCCAACATGTTTAGTCTCCACGAGGGCCTTAACCGACTGAAATACCTTTATACCAGTTCGCCAACTCGGTTCAGACGCCGGCTCCTTCTCACCTGCTCGTTCCAGTATAGGAGATTTAACCAGCAATGGTTTCTCAGTGCATTCTGTCACTTCCGTGGCTGGGGCCTCCTTCACCATAACGGCATCACATGCCTTCTTAGTGAGCTCTGCACCCAGGCATTCGCTGACCACTAACTCACCCTGTGGAGGTGGTACCATGACACTCTTATCACACATATCTTTCCCACCCATTACTGTAAATCTCCGACCATCCTTCCACTGGAACCACAGTTGGTTTTCCTTCACCCAAAGAATATCTCCACGGGCCATACCTCTCACCTGCACCCACCCATAGCTATCACATGTCACCACTCTAAATGGCCCAATCCACCTCCCAGAAGTTCGACGCCCCGTTTCATAACGATTAATCATCACTACCTGTCTCGACACATCATCCTCGCTAGACACTATTTCGTCATGTGCGTTTCTTCTCTGCCTTGTCCCCAAATCCAATTTCTCTTTTGCCTCATACGCCACCATTACCTTCTTCATTGGGCGAGCTTGTGTTCTATGTTCCACCTGTGCCAGTGTGCATTGAAACGACATTCCTCTCATGACGTCCATACCCAGGATACCGTCATATGGCCTATCCTCGAACGAATGTATCAAAAACATTCGAGGACCCACATGACGGCCCTGGATCGAGACATCTACCATTCCCCCCTGGGTGAGGCTCAGGCAACTCCCATTTATTCCCTTAATAACCATTTCCGCTGGTTGTAATGGGGCGTTGGTAAGGTGCCTATAAGCCTCACCATCAATCATTGACACTTGGGAACCGGTGTCAACCAACATTGTGACGGGCTGGCCTTGCAGATGAATCGTAGTCATGCATACACAACCCTCGCCACAATGTGTCAGCACCGGACCCTCGGAACATGCCCCAATATTTGAATTAGAAGCAACTGGAGCAGGTTGAGGACAATCCCTTGCGAAATGCCCCAGACGCCCGCAGCGAAAACAGCCTGCATTGGAATTCCGAGCATGTGGCACTAACGTCCTCGTTTCATTAGGAGTCCTGTCTACACGCTGTGGACCCTTTTCTGTTCTTAATGAATCCACTGCCTTAACTAACCCCTCAACTATACCTTCCAATCTTTTAAGTGCTGAGCTACACCCACATGCACTTGGAGTCACTTTCAATGATTCACCAGGGGTGGTGCCACGTCCCCCTTTCTGATTGTTCCGCCCCCCACCCGCATTATTTTCACCAACCGTCGAGGTCTCCCCTGACTCCACCACGTTTGCCATACCCCTACCTCGTCTCTCCAATTCCTCTGACCGCAGAGCCAGTTCCACCACTTCTTTATAAATATTCGGGGCAGCAACCATAAGCACTCGGTGGTGTATTAACAGACAACTGTTATTAAATCGTTGGAGGAGAATTACATGCCTCCTAGGTGCTGCCTCCTTATTGTCTCGAATATACCTTTCTAGAGCCAATTCCAGGCGGCTAGCAAACTCTGCAACGGGTTCACCAGCTTTCTGAATGGTATCATGCAGATCTTTGGGGGAGTCCCATGAGACCTTCAACCTCCCAAATACCCTCTCCAACCGAGTGTGCAACTGGGCATAATCTGCAATATCAAAAAGTTCATGCTCAGCCGCTCGCTTGGCCGCGGCTCCCCGCAATTTCGTCCTAATTACTATTACCTTAATCTCAGGAGTCCAATTTGCAATCTTACCAATGCTATCCACACATGCCAAAAATGCTCCAATAGTTATACCACTCTCTTCACCCATAAACACTGGCACCGCCCCCGTGAAACCAGCAAACTCAGGTACAGCACCAGCTGCAGCATCCCCTTCGTCCCCAGGCATCTCAACCTACAAATCTACTCTCAAAATTCTAAACACTCTTCCTCACAATCAGCCACTAAAACAAAACAAAAAAAACAACAAATTACACCCACGGTTGTCTTAGTGTCAGCATCAGATTCGAAAATCTGGAAAGCCTGGATTCCAGGCCCCACGACGGGTGCCAAATGTGAAGTGCCACCCCCCTACCCTCGATAGTTTATAAGCACCCCGAGTATAACTTGTAACTGTCAGGGGTTCGAGACCTGGATTAATTCCTGAAGAAATGCTGGCACAGAGACATTATGCAGGGTTCACACATTTTATTCATAAGCTTATACAGGGTCGGTCGGTGCAAGGGTATCTTAAGCATAATAAGATAGGGCCCCTCTAAAACTAAACCTATTATCTTAAGCTATAATGAGATACATGTACACGTCTTTGACGTGAATGTAACAGCCAAGAATCATCAAAACTTCGAGCGTACACAGAAGTTTAATTCAAATACCACAATCAGGCCTTGTCACTATAGAAATCAGATTCAGTAGACAGAAATACTACCAACTCCCGTAAAGTATTCCAAACAACACGCATGAAAGCGTAATGTGACCCCTTTTGATTATACGCTTTGAGGGGAGGGCACCTTAACCCCTCCTTAGCGAGGGTAGTATTTAATTTTATGGCCTTACTGCAGAATCCAATGGGACTAGGTGTTTTCACTTTTAAATCCCGTGCACCCTCCCTAATGGCACTTCGCTCTGTAATTACACGGATAAGATATATAGATCAACCTGTTTCACGGGTTACTTCTGCTCGGAATCGATGGCACAAGCTGTCTGATTCATTTTCATCCTTCTTAAAAAAATTAACAACTTTCTAAAGAAAAGAATAGTAAATGCAACACAAAGTCTCCAATAACTCACAACACCGTCTGGGCATGCTAATCAACCAAACCATCAGTACATAGACTTTAAGGAGAGTGTTTGGAAGCATTATAACACTTATTCTTCCTGTTTATATGCCAAAG
>JAHWFO010075106.1:287207-297873 GCA_023313115.1 Rhysida immarginata | reverse complement strand
AGTCGCCAACAAACATTGCAACAAACGAAAACAAAGAGACACACGCGACCGACTCTGCGTTGTTAGCAAAACGCTCGCAAAAGAGCGGCCGCGCACCCATCAAACTAAACATGATCAACGAAACACATTCACCCACCGTTCTATACCCAACAAACTACTAACACAATCCACCACAAACAGAACAATCCTAACCACACAAACAGAAAAACAAACGGCAAACAAACCGCTCACAACGATCAAAACAACAAAACAAAGCATCGCTCATATCACTCGCGCACATCCCTCCCATAACCAGTCGTTCGCTATTTTCCCTTCCTGTCAGACATATGCAACCCTAACTGACATCAACATGTCACACTATCATATTTTTAAGTGCTTTGTTTAAAGTGCTCGTTAAATTGAACCAAATTGCTCTTTGTAAAGCAGTCAGCTGGCCACTGCATTGTTGGGGCATGTGTTCGCACATCTGGTCAGTGAAAGAGAAGTGAGACGAGATATTTGCGATCGGGATGCTTCCATTGGATTTGGTAGCAGCTTTCATGGTGGGGCATCCAAATGACTATTGCTAATGTGTGTAATTCATTACAATTCTAAGCTAACAGGCAAAATTTGTAAATAAACATATATTCCAATTTATGCTTCCATACAAACTGCTTATGAGAGATGAAGTATGGCAGTGTTCCATCCCTGTTTTATTGAGTAAGTGCATAAGGCTTGTCATTGTATGTGTAGAGATCTGAGATTGAAACTATTCTATCACAATGGGCATTCAGAAGAATCATAACAGGGTAAAAGTCTCGTGTAGAGTTAGGTTAGTCTGTGACAGTGATTGGTACACCATTCGATAGATTACTGCTGTTTCAGCATGGAACCCCTTCTTCTAGAGCGGGAAGGAAATTACCTGCTTTATCATCGCAGAACTCACCAAGTCAAGTGTCAGTGTGTTTGGTTGGTGAGGAAGGCTCCCAATTGCCTGTTGTGTCTAGCGATTCTTAGGGGTAGTACATTTTCATCTGTTAAATGGTACGTCGACTCTTTTGCAAGTGAATCAAACGAAAGTCGGCAAGAGAGTTGAGTTTTTATTGTGTGTGATATTGCCAATCTGTGCACATCAACCTCCAAATGGTGCAGACCAAGCGTGAGTATTTAATTTCCATATCTGCAGAGTCAGTTTGTTTGATATACTCGTTAGTTACAAGAAGCATTTATGCTAGTTATTCCTGTGACTTATAAGATTACCCAGTTACAAATTTAAAACTCAACTATTTCACTTGTCATTAGCTTAATATGTTATCTATCATTTAGCATTCTATTATCTAGCATTAAGTAGTATCTGTTCTGCTACTTTAATCGCTACTAATCAGTTTCTTTTTTTCTGCCCTTTTTATTTTACATTGCTGTAGATTTATTGTTTCAATTGTCTTTAATAAAGCTTTTAATTTCATTGCAATTCCTATTGGTAACTGTGTCTCATTTGGGGTCATTTGAATTGATTTGTGATGATGCGATGACTTGACTGGTAACGGTAAGTAGTTTGCAGCCACAGTTATTTGTTAAAGAAAAATAATCCACTATACCGTCAATTGTATCTTCTTGTACATCTTCTTGGAGACTTGCTATTTTGAAGAATACCTATATCCACTTCTCATTGGGTCTGAATATAAATGACACTCATCTCCAAGTGAGACAGCGGTAAGAGATATAGAAACAATATACAAGACATTCTAATAGCTTACCCAGACTGCTTTGCTGAAACTGTGGACCATTTAACAGGAATTCAAGGGTTTGTAGTGCAGTGCAAAGATGTCTCTGAGAAACAGATATTCACTAGACAGTATCCTATTCCCCACATTTATATAGGAAAATATCGTGAATTGATTCACCAATACTTGAAGGCAGGAATCATAGTACTTTCTTGGAGCCACTGGAATTCCCCAGTACACATCCTGAAAAAGAATAATGGGAATATTCGTTTCATACTTGACTTACAGAAATTAATGAGGTGACTGTACAGCTGGACTTCCCAACCCCCATAAAAACAGACATACTCCACAGCCTGAGTGGCACTATCTTATTTTCAGTTCTGGATTTAACTTAGGGGTTTTAAAAATAGGCCAGTGCTATGCATTCCTGACCCCCTAGGGTAAATTTCAACTTAATCGCATGCCCCAACATTGCAGGAACTCTTCCCAGATCGTTCATGACAACTGTATTATGGGACAAAATTGGACAGGAGATACAAATCTTCTAGGAAAATATTCTTGTGTACTCAAATAATCAAGAGGAACATTTTCAGATGTTGTTATAGGTTTTGCGCAGTTGCAACAGTGGGGTATCAAATTGCAAAAAGAAAAATACCAGTTTCTTCAAACCAGAGTGTGCTACTTGGGACATGTTGTTATTACTTCGAAAGGTATCAGCCCAGGGTTCTAGGACAATTGCCACCTGGACAACTGCCACTCGGACAACTACTACCCAGACAACTGCCACCCAGACAGCTGCCATCTAGTACAATTGCCACCCAACAATAGTGATTATGCATGGATTTTTTTTTCAATAACAATTGTTTTTTATAGATTTGGACATGCTAAACATGAAAAATGTGGTGAAAATCTGCTGACTTCTAAATATTTACTAAATTTGATTTTGAAAACGCGAAATCCATGCTCTGTTTGAAAATGATTTATGATTGGTTTTCCTCGATTTGAGAATCAGAATGAATGGGATTCACATTTTAGATCGACAATCCATTTTTCGAACTTTTTTTTTAATTAACAGGAAAATTACCATGATCATGACCAATAAAAAAGGAATCTGATAACTTGCAGAATATCGACGTATTAATAGTTGCGGATCAGGGCTGTACCCAGAATTTTTTTTCGCGGGTGGGGAGGTGACATGGTTGACGTGGTAGCAGTTACATCAGCCCCCACTCCTGGGTACGGCCCTGTTGCGGACTTTTAAGAGGGATCCAGCCAAAACCCCCACCAGTTAAAACTCAGGTGTAAACCCCCCACTCTAAGGATGGAAGAAAGTGCAAAGGAGGGTGAAGCCCCCAGAGTAAAAGCACAAAAGAGGAAATAATAATGATTATAAACTGGAGATGCTCTCCAAGCATAAGTAATGATTTTTCGATTGAAAAATGAACGGAAAATTTCTGCGACCTGGATTCGAACCAGGAACCTCGACTATCATGTGCCGACGCCTCTACCAATTGGGCTATCGCAGACTCCTGGACAACCAAGCTGTCTCAAGGTGTCTTTAAGACAACCAGGTTGTCACGGTTGAAAGCGCAATGGGAGATGGGAACCTGGCCCGCAGATCGAGAATTTCTCTACTCCAAACCATCAGAAAGATGATGTACTCACAAGTAAATAATAATGATTATAAACTGGAGATGCTCTCCAAGCATAAGTAATGATTTTTCGATTGACAAATGGAAGGAAAACTTCAATGGGCTTTCAACCGTGACAACTTGGTTGTTTTTAAGACACCTTGAGACAGCTTGGCTGTCCAGGTGTCTGCGATAGCCCAATTGGTAAAGGCATCGGCCATGATAGTTGAGGTTCATGGTTCGAATCCAGGTCGCAGAATTTTTCCTTCCATTTTTTTAATCAAACAATCATTACTTATGCTTAGAGGCATCTCCAGTTTATAATCATTATTATTTACTTGTGAGTTCACCAACTTTCTGATGGTTTGGAGAGGAGAAATTCTCGATCTGCGGGCCAGGTTCCTGTCTCCCATTGGGCTCTCAACCGTGATAAACTTGGTTGTCTTTAAGACACCTTGAGACAGCTTGGCTGTCCAGGTGTCTGCGATAGTCCAATTGGTAGAGGCGTCAGCCATGATAGTCGAGGTTGCTGGTTCGAATCCAGGTCGCAGAATTTTTCCTTCCATTTTTCAATCGAAAAATCATCACAAAAGAGGATATAACCCACAAATGAATCCCTAATTTTTATTATTTTTTTATACGTATTTTATACATTATTTTTATTCAATTACCTGAAAAAGATGGGTTTTTTTTATCTAAATACAGGGGGATTCAAATCGTGTTTAAAACAATTTAAGGGGGTATTATAGAGGTCAAGTAAACACAAAAAAGTCTTATTAACCTGGGTCCAATTTTTATTTCTTTTTCAAGTTACAAGAAATTTTCAAAGTGGCCTCCTTGAGCCTGCAATGCAGACATTGCATCATTGAATAAGTGACTCGTATACCGTTTGTCATTACCTCATGATCACTTCTAATTTTATCAGCTGAAGCTATTACTCTGGCAACTAATTGTGCCCGTGTGCCTATCTCGACACCGTACACCATTTGTTTCAAATGTCCCCACAGATTGTAATCCAGTGGATTAAGTTCCGGTGAACGAGGTGGCCATGCTATGGGCCCATTGCGCCCAATCCATTTGTAAGGGAAGTGCATGTTAAGCCATTCAGTAGCAACTACTAAAATGAGGAGGGGTCCCATTGTGTTGGAACCACATCTGTTGACGGATTGCTAGAGGTGAATCTTCTAAGAGTTCATGCAGTCACTGCTTGAAAAGAAATAAAACTTGGATCCATGTTAATAGGACTTTTTGTGTTTACCTTGACCTCTATAATATTCCCTTAAATTGTTTTACACATGATTTGAATCACCCTGTATATTGAAGTTTTTTCCTTATTTGGAAGGAAGAGGTTTTTAATTTTTTTTCTAATATTAATTTACCAAGTTATTAATTGGCAATAGCGTTGGCCATAAAATATTTTGATGTTATAATTTATAATGTATTAAGAAATAACCTAAACTTTTAATAATTCATCCTATGATTTTTATTAATTATTATTATATTATTATTTGTTATATATGTGCTTTGTTATATTTACATTCTTGTATCTTTTATCAGATGCAAAAATTATTATCATTGATTATATAATGTTAAATTAATATTTGCAAAGAAAAATGATTGGCATTATTAATACAAATTATTGTTTTAATGATTTCTCCCATACAAGCTGAAATAGAGCTTCAGGAGCACTCTAATGGATATCTCTATTTGTTGATTTTTAAGTTAAAACTATTGTGTATTTTTTTATTTCTATTTTGAATTAATTTTCTTTAATAAACAAAACTTGAATAAAAAATTTTTCATTTCATGATTAGCTCCGGATACCGATTATGCTCAATTAAGAACTCATCTTCATGAATTATTGCACCCGATGGTTTTATTGTCCATCATAAACTTAAAACAAGGTTTAACACCTATTCCTCATTTTTTGTTATGATCAATAAAAATGTTTCTGAACGGGTGTTGAATCTGGGCAGCTGGCACACCAGTGCTCTTTTTAGTCAGTTTTTTTTGGCAAGCTACATCCTAACTAGACATACGGTATGGAGGATATCCTATATGACATAATGAGTATTAATATATTATACCAAAATGTTAGAGGGCCGAGAATCGAAATTTCTCAAACTTTTAAATTTACCTCGCTCAATCCTAACTATATTTACTCCCTTACAGAAACATGGCTGAATTCGTCTATTACTGACAATATGCTTTTTAACGATTCTATTTCCGTGTATAGAGCCGATGGTAATGCAGCTGCTAGAGGAGGAGGCATATTGATAGCTGTTCCTTCATCGATATCATCGGAAAGGATAGAGTTCAAATCCTCAATAACATCGATTGATATATTTGGTGTTAAATTATCTTTTAAACCCAGAACAAATAAAGTTAAAATCGTTGAAGATTATCATATTTCGTCAATTTATATTCCGCTGATAACCTTGAATAGACTTTATCAACAATTTTTGGACGAATTAGCCAATTATGTCATTACCTTAAACTACCCAAGCATATTTACCAATGACTTTAACTTTACTGACTCAGTCCATAATCGGAATCGTAATAACATTAATATAATTAGGCGAAGACGTACCACATTGTGATCAGAACATGTAGGCATACAAAACTATAATAAAACTATAAATTTCAGAGGGGATACCCTTGATAAAGTATTCGCCTCGGAACCAGTGATAATTCAGCGTAAATACTCACCTTTGATGAAACAGGACCAATTTCATCCTGCTCTGGACATCACTAGCCATGTTGCTCAGTTTGATTCGATCCCGCCCAGAACAATCCTTTGTTGTGACTTTAAGAGGGCGAATTTTTTCCAGATATTTGATGATCTCTTATCCACTGATTGGTCAGTACTTGATTCTATCCAGTCCGTCGATCAAATCTGGAGCTGTATAGTTGATTCCGTCTCCTCAGTTTTGATCAATAATATTCTAGAGTGCAAGCAAAATAGTATCAGAATGCTTAGGCACAAGTTTCCAAGCTGGATTTTACAGTGCAACTATGGATACAGAAGCAGAGATGTCATTGGGGATTTATACGATCTAAATCGCCTGTGCAATATGCAACCTTTAAAATGGCTAGAAAGAGATTTAAGACTGCCTTTAACAAGAACTTTGGAGAGTTCTACGAATCAATTGAAAATCCCCTTAATGCCCAAGCTTCCACATTCTGGAATAGTACTAAGAAGCTGTTAGAGAATAACTCCTCTAGAAAACATTGGACTGGTAATTGCACAGCTGAAGATATGGTATTGCATTGCTAGAAAATTATGAGTAATGAAAAGGATCCTCCTGGCCTCGATCTCAGTTTGCCATCTTATTGGGATTGAATTCATGGAAATTTAAAATTACCACTTATTTCTCCCCCCGACATTTTAAAAATCTCATCGAAAATCTCAGCTTCCAGATTAGTACAGTACACTCTAATGGAATTCCAGATTATATGCTTAAGGGCTGCTTCCCCGTGATACTCCATCCTATACATAAACTGTTTAACTTATTTCTCAGCACCAGTGTTTATCCTAAAAATTGGAAGCAGGTCAATATGATACCAGCGCCCAAAATGGTAAGACCTCTCTCATCCACTGATTATTGGCCCATTACTATAGTTCCATTTCCTGCAAAAATAATGGAGACATATGTCCCTACCCACCTGTCGTCATTCATAGAGCCCTATTTGCTCCAAGAACAGCATGGCTTTAGGAAGCATCGATCAACTTCCACCAATCTGGCCTGCTTTCAGCATTACTTGGCTTCTACCATTGACCAAAAGAACCAGGTTGATGAATTCTACTTCGACTTTAGTAAGGACATCGATAGCATTAACCTCAAACTACTTTTATGTAAAGTCGGCCTGTCTGAGAAACTTCTTAACTGGTTAACTTCCCGACTTGTTGACAGAAGCTTTGTGGTAAAAAACTTAAGTGGAACCAGTCTCAGAGGCAGAATAAAAAGAAGGGTGCCTTAGGGGTCTCCACTCAGCCCGGTTCTCTTTAACCTTTTTATAGTAGACATTACAGATTATATTAAATGTACTCAAGCAAATTTTCTACTTTATGCTGATGAACCTGAAACTGTTCTCGGCCATTCATAACTGGAATGACTGCTACAATCTTACTCAGTTGGTGGTTTCGGTCCATCACTGGGCTATCAACAACGAATGCCTCTAAAATACTCTGCTTAACTTACCCCAGGAAGGTTGTCAATTTTGTATATGATTACAGCCTGCTGTATAATAAAATTCAACATAGCAACAAAATCAAGGACCTGCAAGTTGTGTTTATTTCAAAGCTGACTTTTGCTGACCACCATGAACTGCTGCTGTCAGATATTAGTAAATGCCTCGGTATAATAAAACGCTTAACACACTTCTTTAAGAAGGAAAACTTTTACTACTGTATAGAACAATCATTGTGCCTAAAATTTTATATGCCGTATGGATCTGGTACTCTGGAAATACTCAGATGCTTGACTACCTGCAAACCAAACTTTTAAACTTTAGTTCATTCGTTACTCGTGCTCTTCATCTTGCCGACAGAACCTCCCTTGCACCTGTATTTAATATCTCACAAATCATTAATAGAGTGCTTTTTAACACCTTAAGAAAGCTTATTACTGGACACCTCATTTCCGTGAGAACCCGTGAATTAATAGACTTTTGTGTTCGCACTGGTAAAAGGAATAATCAAGTTCTTGAGTTCCTTCGTAAATCGTGGGCTAAAGTTTCTAAATTAGACCCAGCTTTTAAATTAATTTATTTGTTTAATAAAAATCAAATTTTATTTGATATTTTCTGTTGACAATAGCTGACTTTCTTTGCCGTTTTAACCCTTGAATTCTCACTTAACTTTGTAATACCGTCTTGTCTCTGTTATTTTTACTTTTCTTTCCATCTCTATTTCTTTACATGTGTTTTCAATAACCCCGTTCTGGGCTTTCGCCTATGGGGGGCAACTCGAGGCTATTCCCCCAGTCTAATTCTGGAGGGTTATTTCCCCTGATGTTGTTATATTATTATTATTATTATTATTATTATTATTATTATTATTATTATTATTAATAAAATGTATTTATTTGAATAAAAAAATAATTGTTTGAATTGTTTGTTTATTATTGTCGTGGATCCGGGTTGATATGACATTAAATTAAAATAAAAAATTAAGCCAAGAGCCTACAGTCAACAATGGCTTAATTCAGTGGTCGGCAACATTGTTCCTCTATCTGCCCCCCCTGGCAAAAAGGCTGAAAATGCATAGAAAATGTACCTCTTTCGCTTTTTATCAGTGTGGCCCACTCTTACAAAAAAGTTGCTGAATCCTGTTTAATTGTGGGCGTGTCTAGCCGAAGGTTCCTGTTTCAATCCCAGGGAAATTTCACTTTCTTTCCTACTTTCATTTATAATTGATTTAAACTCTTTTAAATATCTGGAATATGGCATTTAAATAAATCCTCTCAGACCCCTCATCAGCTATTTTTTAATAAATCTCATATAAAATAATAAATTATTTGGACATATGTATAAGAATTTAAAAGTTGAATGGTACTGGCGCCCTAGAACAGAAATATAAACAAGTTAAAAACTAAATAGAATAAAATACAAAAAGAAAGAGATAAAAGAAAAAGAACATGGGAGGGACTGTATGAGGGAAAAAAAAAGTCAATGGAATGAGGGGTCAAGGTCAAGAGAGGAACACATGACTTGTACAGTCATCTCTGTAATAAAAATAGAACCATCTATTTATAATATTTTTATATTTTTATAATAAAAAGACCCATCTATTTATATCTAAAAACTAAGACCTAAAATGTTTAAAGATATTTGTATAGTGCTAATCAATGGTGCAGACATATGTTTTCATTTTCATGTATTAAAATGTTGACAGCAATTAAACCAAGCATCCTTAATTTTATTAAGAAATACAATACCAATTCATTATGCGACTTATATTGCAGCATAAGACCATGTGATGGAATGTCAAATTATTCTAACTGTATGAATAATAAATAAATAATATATATAAATAAATAAATTTTATTCAATCAAAAAATCAACAAAATTACAATAAATAACTGATGCTGAGCTACTAGCTCATATTATCAGCAAATAAAATAAAAATCAATAAAAAATTAACTATCACATAAAACATTAAGGACTAAAATAAAAACAATGAGTAAAAAAGACATAATTTAGATAAAACGTTATTTAGTTAAAAGCAAAATCTAAAAACATCCTAAAAGTTTAACATATCATCAATCTCTCTCGAGTCTATATTTTTAATCCAATCAACTATCAAATTTTTTACAAATCTTTTTTCTGTTACTAGCTTAATTTTTCTGTTGTAGAAGAAAGAGTCTAAAGAGATGCGGTAGAAATCTTTTATCTGCCTGACGCGTTTCAACTAGACGTTATCATTGGAGGCGGTTAAGCTACAGAGATGTGAGGCTGGCCAGGCCTGGTATTTATACAAGCTATACAGAGTGTTAGGGCCAATGGAATAACTACAGAATAAAGAGAACATTACAACAAACGAAGATAGGTTAGAAAGGAAAAGCGCAGACCTTATGGAGGTCTTAATTTCCTGTTCGGTTGGAGGTAGCTTTCATCTTGGTGAAATTAAGGAGCAGCTGGATCGTATCCGTTCTTTTGAACATGGTTTGGTTATTGAGTATAGCTGTTGGTTTCAGTTCTTTGTGTTTCGTTATTTCATATTCTTCACGTAGTGATAGCTTGGCCTTGTCTTTTCGGGTCCATAGTATCTGCATGCACTGGTCTATGTCGACCATGCGGTGTTTGTTGGTTATTAGATGTTTGGCGTAGGCGGATACATTGTCCTTGTTGATTCACGACTGTCTGTGGTCCTTGCATCGAATTAGGAACGATCGGGTCGTGGATCCAATGTAAAACGCCTCACAATCTGGGCACGATAATTTGTATACTCCTGCCTGGCTGTAGGTGTTGTTCATCCTTGTGTCTGGTTTGGGGTTCAGCATCTTCTGGTTGGGATATTTGGTTCTATATGATATGTTCATACCTTCTTTTCTGAATATTTTCGCAATCCTATGAATATCGGTATTAAGGTAAGTGACTGCAGCATATCTTTTCTGGTTGGGTTGAGGTGGTTTGGGGTTCCGTATGTTTTTGCGTACCCTGTTGAGGATTGATGCGGTCACATAGTCTGGAAATCCATTCTTACGGGCTAAGTTGAATGTAGTGGCGATTTCTACTTTAACGTTAGTACTGGAAATTGGGTACGTCAGAGCCCTTCTAAAATTATAGTTGATGGCCGCGGATTTGTGTTGGCTAGGGTGGTTGGAAGAG
>JAHWFO010075106.1:269845-287197 GCA_023313115.1 Rhysida immarginata | reverse complement strand
TATAGTTGATGGCCGCGGATTTGTGTTGGCTAGGGTGGTTGGAAGAGTACGGGATGATGTTCGCAGTGGTATATGGTTTATGGTAGATGGCGAATTGTATATTATCGTTGGTCCGTTGCATCTTGATATCTAAGAAGTTGAGTTGGGCTAGTTCTTCAGTTTCTGCAGTATATTGTATTGCTGGGTGGGCGTTGTTGAATGTTGTGAAGATATCCTCGGCGTTGGTGACTTGGCTGTTGTATATTATGAACGTAATATCGACATATCTTCTGTAGTACAATATGGATGAGTTATTGGTAATTTGGTCAACTATGGGTTCCTCAAGTTGCTGTAGAAATATTTCGGATGCCACTGAACTGATGGGTGATCCCATGGCTATGCCTTCTGGTATTTCGTAAAATGAACCGGCGAATTTGAAGTAGTTTTGTTTCTTAAGTATTCGTAGGATTGCGATGGCGTCACTGCATTCATCTTGGTTGACATCTGTTTGTTTTAATCTTTGTTGCGCGATGGAGATTGTTTCTTCTAGGGGGACGTTGGTGTAGAGATTTTTGATGTCAAGTGACGTCATTCTGGAGTGGGCATCTATTTTAATTTGGAGTAATTGGTCCATTAATTCTGTACTGTTCTTGATCACGTATTTGTTTTTACGTTCCTAATTCGATTCAAGGACCACAGACAGTCGTGGATCAACAAGGACAATGTATCTGCTTACGCCAAACATCTAATAACCAACAAACACTGCATGGTCGATATAGACCAGTGCATGCAGATACTATGGACCGGAAAAGACATTGCCAAGATATTACTACGTGAAGAATATGAAATAACGAAACACAAACAACTGAAACCAACAGCTATACTCAATAACCAAACCATGTTCAAAAGAACGGATACGATCCAGCTGCTCCTTAATTTCACCAAGATGAAAGCCACCTCCAACAAACATGAAATTAAGACCTCCATAAGGTCCGCGCTTTTCCTTTCTAACCTATCTTCGTTTGTTGTAATGTTCTCTTTATTCTGTAGTTATTCCATTGGCCCTAACATTCTGTATAGTTTGTATAAATACCAGGCCTGGCCAGCCTCACATCTCTGTAGCTTAACCGCCTCCGATGATAACGTCTAGTTGAAATGCATCAGGCAAATAAAAGGTTTCAACCGCATCTCTTTGGACTCTTTCTTTTACTACAGACATTATGTTTATGCTCGACGAACTCCAGGTGTGTGAAATCATATAGTTTTTACAGGCAATCTATTATATATTTTATTCCTCATATAGGGGTACTGATGAGTATATCCTGTATGTTTATATTTTAATCATTTAATATTTATATTTTCTCTATATCTTGTATTATAAAGACCTAAATATTCATGGTTGCTTACAAATATTTAAACATAATTGTTTCAAGTATAACTGTCTTATATTAAAACAATTATTCTTCATTTCTGCGAATAAGATTGCTACATTTTTATCACAATGATCTATCAAACACTTTATGTATGTTTTATACGCTGCACCCCAAATTAAAAGAGAATATTGTATAATTGACTGAAAGATCGCATTATATGCCATAATTAGTATTTCACGTGGGATTAATATTTTAATTCTACGTAGGGTGTATGTACCTATTCTTATATAAATTTTGTATATGAGATTTCCATGTTAGTTTACAATCTAAAATTACACCCAAGTATTTATACACGAATAATTGTTCAATTACAGGACATTCACAACATTTATAACCATAATCACAAGTTCCATATTTACAATTAAAATTATGTAAGTAAATAGGCATTTGCACATCATAGGTATTTACATAACTACATCTCATATACTTGGTCTTATCAACATTTAATTTCACTCCATTTTCATCTAACCATGTTTTTTTTTCATATCCTCTTCAACAAATCTATAATCTAAATATTCATTACAATCATATAATAAAACCAAGTCATCTGCTATGCAAATATTTTTCCACCTAGCTGTAGATTAAACAGATATATATATATCAGATAATATATCTGTAGCCGTAGATATATTAAATAATAAAGGGCCTAAAATTGTACCCTGTGGAACATTATGATCGATAGTGCCTTTATAACTAAAAAAATTTTCAATTATAACAATTTATTTTCGGTCTTCCTAATAACTTTTAAACCACTGTTTAACTACTCCTCTAATGCCATATTTTTCTAACTTACCAATTATCTAGCATGGACAACAGAGTCAAAAGCACTGTTCAAGTCTAGAAAAACTACCAGTGGCTTCTTTCCATTGTCCATGCTAGAAGCTATTTGTGAAATTACATCACACAAAGCTTCATTAGTACCTCTATTTCTTATAAAACCATATTGTCTTTTTGACAATATATCATTTTTAGCCAAAAAACCATACAATCTGTTATCTATTGCTTTTTCAAAAACCTTAGACCTTAACTGGTAATAAAGTTATTGGTCTATAATTTTTAAAATCTTTTTTTACTCCCAGCTTTATATATTGGGACAATTCCGTAATAAGAATAATTCACTAAGTGCAGAAAAATTTTTATTCAGTAAATTAAACCTTTTTTAAAAGACAAGGAAAAAACTTCAGTAAATTTTCAAATAACTCGATAAAAATGATCTAAAAATTATTAAAAATTATTAAAAACAATTTTAATAATTAAGGATTCATTTGGAGTTTTTGTCCTTTTTTATGTTTTTCCCACAGCTTTTAGCTCTGAGGGTTTTGCATCTGTGCTTTACTCTGGGGGTTTTGTACTTGAGCTCTTTTTTCCTCCCTTGCATTTTGGGGATTTTGTATGCAAAAGACTTAGGGGGGGTTGTCCTACCCTCGCTTGCAATCCCCCATTTAAAATCCACCTTCTCCTAAATATTTTTTATTCAACTTGATGAATTTTTTTTAAATATGCAATTAGAATTTGTGTAAAATTTAAACTAAATTTTGTGAATTATAATTCCAATACGTTGCTTCAACATTGTTCATTTAATGGTAATGAAAATGCTTATTATTATAGTTGAAATATTTTTATTTCGACTCTTTATCTAAATGCTGAAGTTATAGCACAAACGAATGTGTATAACTGCAATGGCAATTTTTCGGAAATCTCTCAAATTAGTCTGCCTTCCTACATGGAGTTAACTTATAAGCTATAAATTTTATGTAAATGAAAATGAGGAATGGAGTTTGATGAAGAAGGCAGAATAGAATAGCATATTTAAAAGCCATCGAATGGAGTAATTGGCAAGGGTGAAGATTCGAATGTTGTGACTCCCCCCCAAAAAAATTTTATTTTCTTTATTAATATTTCTTTTTATTTTCCCCAACATTTTCGTCACTGAATCTCTATTCCCATAGCTGAAAGAATTTTATTTTTCATATTTTGCTTTGTAGATTCAAATATCACGTTTTTTGCTTAAATCTTCGTTCAAAATCTAGATTAAAATATTTTCTTGAATTAGAGTGTTTGTCTGAGGCTCTTTGGGTGGCAATTGTCCGAGGTGACAATTGTCCTACGTGGCAATTATCCTAGATGGCAATTATCCTAGATGGCAATTGTCCTAGATGGCAGTTGTCCAGGTGGCAGTTGTCCAGGGGCAATTGTCCGGATACCTCAGCAATGTCATGGCAATTTTACAAATAAAACCACCCACAATGGTCAAACAGGCTGCAGCTTCATAGGTGCGGTAAAGTTTTACAGACAATTCTTACACAACCTGTTGGATACCATCAATCCTTTGACAGCATTTACCAAGCAAAAGTACAGTGGATGGAAATATGCCAAAATGCATTCCAGGAGTTCAAGCACAGGCTAGCAACTCTACCAGTCTTGATCTCGCCAGACCATGGTCAGCCCTTTAACCCTTTAGCTGCGTAAAGCGGTTATATTTTTTTTATTTATTTTAAAAAAATACGGTAAAAAAATAATAATACAGCAGTGCCCAACAGAGCCAGTATGGTCCAAGACCAACTAGTTAGGTCTCTGAGGGCACGACACAGAACAATGAAAAAAATACAGTTAGTAATTAGTTAAAATACAGAAAAAATAGACAAATAAAAATACTTAAATAATAAAAACAGTTTCAAAATATATAAAATTAGATAAAATAAAAAAATTAGATTAATTGACAAGATTAACATGATAACGGCTACACCTAGTCATATATAATAAAAAACAATGAACAAATAAATATAACTAAAGTAATTAATAATCAGACAAATTAAAAGAGGTCACTCAAAAAAAACAAATGATGTATGAAAAATATAATATCTTAAGCTATAGAACAAAGATAGGTTCTATTTGAATAATTATAAAGGTATTAGGTTAGTTGATTAAACAGCTCACCAAAATTTATTGTAAATTGACATAATTTCCCAGAGAGAATGAAATTTTTTAACGCTTTGCGGAAAGCAGAAAAAATAGGTAAAGAGCGAATTTCGAAAGGACCAACACAAAATTACATTATCTCTACCTGCGGAAATCTGTTTCATCTCACAGGGTTTAAAAAACTTCTTGTTATGCTGCTAAAAGTGGATAATTCCATCTTCTCAAGAATGAAAATAAAATTTAATTACGCAGTGAAAGGGTTAATCTCAATATTGACGCCTCTAATTGTGCTATTGAAGCGGTTCTCCAGCAAGTGGGGCCCGAGGTCTTCAGCCTGTTGCTTACTACAGTGTAAAACTCCATGGGACCCAACAGAACTACAGTGTCATATAGAAAGAGGAGATGGCCATAGTAAAGCACTCAGACACTTTTGACACATGATTCTAGAATACCTATTCATATGTTCTAAGATCATAACCGTTAAACGGTGCCAATCAACATCTATTGAGACAGGCCCTGGAGTTGGAATTGTTCAACCTAGAAATGTTACACATTCCCGGTAAACAAAATCATGATTCAGACTTATCATGTTCCCATGACACTGAGATTAGGTCATCATGGAATTAGATAAAAGTGACTGACATGAAGCACTTCAAAGATCACAAGAATTGGAAGAATAAATAATGGCTACTGTCAATAAAATCCACAACCAGACATAGACATCGGAGCATGAAACAGATATATATTTCATGCTTAACGGTCTACTACACAGGAAGGGGAAGAATCACAGGGGACATTAGAGCTCCCAGATATGTGTAAGGTCACCTTGATAAAAAAAAGTTATAGCTGAGGCTCTTGATCACTGCCTAACAGGTCACAAACGAGTAAAGAAAAAATGCACAATATTATTTGTCAATTCTGTTGGCCAGGTATGGCTAAAACGTACAGATATATACAGTGTGAGTCAAAAGTCCAGTACACCCTATTTTATCTAAAACCTTGCAGGAATTGAGAAATCTGAATATCCCAGTAATGTATGGGTGAAGTGGTCTATCTTTTACGGTATGTACCGAACATGGCTGCCATGTGGAAATCGGCCTTCTTGAATCTAAGTCAATTTTTTAAATGGAGAGGGGGTCGTGTGATATATCAAATAACATCAGCATTTTCTGACAATTTCATTCCTGTAAACAGATTTGAAGTAGCAGTTATGGTACAAAAGGTATAACACATTTTATTTGGAATTACAGGCTGATCTGTTCTTCTGTCATTTAATGTGCTCAACATGGTGTCCCTTTTGACGAAGGACGCCAAAACCATTGTTGAGATTGTCTCGTCAGTAGCACATATTGGACAGCCACTCCATGCCTTGTCAACCAGAGTCCCCGTTTCTCGGAATTTCTTAATCAAGCACCTGACAGTGTTGTGGTTATTAGAAATCAGCAGCTATGACATAGAAATTTCATTGTCCAGACATCAAAATGACAATCAATTCTCTCCTTTGTGGTAAAAACCATCATCAGTTACCTGTAACAAAATGTAAGAAATCCATCATATGTAAGAAATCATCAAATATGTATGATGTCCCTGAAGAAATCATCTTCGTAAGAGGTCAAAATTTCATGTCGGACATCATGCCATTACCTGAAAATCACACATAAACCTACAACCTTGTATCGACTGACATCAAACGGCCAATGTGAAAGGGTAAATCAGACCATTGTTGGTACCCCCCAAACCCTCTGACAAAATAACTCTTGTAATTGAGAGGATCTAGTCAACTGCACTATTCACAACCAGAACCAGCATCCATGAGAATCTGGATGACTCACCAGCTTTTCTGGTCTATAGGTTTGACCCCCTCGACCCCATTCAGGTGGTCAAGGGATAGTAGCCAGGACACCCAAACCCCGATAAAATATATGTTACAACTGCTCAAACGACTCTGTGATGCACAACAACATGCCAACATATCCAGTGACACTAGCCGGGAGCGGAAGCTACAGAGATAATTTAACATGAAACTCCACGGAATCATATAAGATGGGTGACTTAATCTGATTGCTTTGGAAGGGGAGACTAAAGCACAAATTGCAGTACAAATATGGGGGTTCATTTTGAATTATAAGGCAACTAAACTCGGTGAAGTATGATAGCAGACCTCATTCGAGCACGAAATCCCAAGTGGTACACTCTGATCGATTGAAATGGTGCATTGGCATCATACGGCATAAAAAATCAAGACAGGAAGCTCGAATACAGATGACACCACAACAAATGCCACTATCAGATGACTCCGATGACACAGAGGAGGAGGAGGAGGACAACTACCTAGACAATGACAAGCAAACCTTCCCACAGACACTCATCCAGACACCACAACATGGGTATTGCCCATGACATATTACTGCCCCTTACCCAGTTCCATAAACTACAGGGACATGCAACTGGGTAGGGGCAGTAATGGTATGCCTAACTTACATATGTATCTCCATATTATTTAGGGCTTGTAAAGGGCAGACTGTGTGATAATATTTATATATATATAATATAGTCCCTATTCGCTTAGATTAAGATATAAACGCATGTGAACTCATTATACCTTTACTTTATTTTTTTGCAAGTTCCCAATTAAGACACCTACATATTGTGAGTTTAGAGCATTTACTATTTTATTTTGTTATAGCTTTCTAAGACCAATCATCAGGGTTTGACAGTATGCTGACAGTTTTGGACTCAGACCTATCAATTTACCTTGTCTTACTTAAGTTTTGCTTGTTGGCTTTCTTTCTCTCTCTGTCCATTCTGGGTTCCCACCTTTTTTTGTTCCCCTGATGCTCATGAGCGAGGGAGACGCTGGACTTTGGGGTGTTGCTAAGCAATGCACCGCTCTCGTCGTCGTCAATTCACATGTGCAAGAATGTGAGAGACAATATTTCATGGCACAAAAATGAGCGCTAGTTATTTGATCTAGATGCTCATAACGCCTTTGAGACTAAATAAGAATGATTCATCACAGCTAAGACTAATCATTTAAATCTGGAGATGTTCTGTGGTGATCTCCACAAAGAAATATCAGCTCTACACATTGTTATGGTGTCAGCATTATTCCTCTACTTCACTATTTCACCTAAAAAATCAAAACAACTAATTAATGCATTTGGCACACAACTTTTGAGACAAATGGTACAAAGGAACCGTCTAAATGAACCACCCACAGCAAGGCAATCAATAACTGTTAAGTTCAGACAAAAATAAGAAACAGTTTTAAAGTAAAATTCAATTTTTATTTATGAACTGTAAAGGAAAGTTATAAATAAGAAAATTGTTCAAATTAATTAGTATAATTCAAAATATTAAATTGCTTAAACAGACGATTGCTCTCATCTAAGATAAAATTCAATTATAATTCAATTATAAAAAAGGCACTGTATATCAATGTTCAAATAGAATACTTATCATATAGATTCGCTTTTACCGGCATGCCGGAAAATCTGAGGTTCACCAAATTTCCTGTCTCAAATTGTCAATATTTTTTCGATAATTATTAATTACATTGTATTTATAAACAAAGTGTTGAGTTGCAAAGTAACATTAAATTACGAATTTATTCTTGTTTAGGTCGACTGTACGATGATTTTATTAAAAGGTTATCTTTCATATGGGCATACATAGTATTAGCTGCATTTAATATCCAGCTTACAAATATTACAATTTGAGTTTAACAGGTTGAACATTCTGAAAATGTAACCTGAAAAAACAATGCTAAATACAATGAGAACATGCATGACAAAGGGAAGCAAACCAAATACCAACAAACAAAAGAAGAAAATGAAAAAAAAATTAAAAGAGGAAAAGTTATTCGTCATCTGAACCATCAGTGTCATTACTTTCACAGTCTGTCAAGCCAATTCCAGCTTCTTCTTCCCTACCAACATCATTTCCGGTTTCCAATATTGAGAGCAATCATTTGTTAAGATTTTTTGCACTCGTTCTTTTGAAAATCCACACACAGTAAACGAGCTTAAAATTACGTCATTGGACATATCATTCTATGTATCTCGTACCCATTTGCTATCTATTCACAGGAATCACTCTTGCGTTTATCAGATTTTGTAAATCTTGTTTCCCGTTTTTCATGCAATTGTTCTTTCTTTGCAGTTTTAAAGGGCTTATTCCACAAAACATCTGCTGGTTGAATATGCGAGGTCAATCCACCAGGAATTGTGCATTATAATGTTGTGCAAAACTACCTTTGACCTGAGAATAATGTATTGGTAGGTTAGCTAATATTAATTTATTCAAAAGTTACCGGTAATGTATTATAGCCTAAACTAAACTTACATGCTGGCATCAATTATTTATGGTAAATAGTACATACCGTTAATAAATTTGCTATGATTAATAGTATATTAAAATGGTTTACCTGTTGCTTTAAATGAGCAGGTGCACTATCAAAACCAAGATTGAAGGTGGTTTAAAAATTGCACCAGTATGGCAATTCCAAATGTTTTTCTTGTATTCGTTCATCAGTTCTGCTGTCATGGACCCTTTCATTCTTCTTTTGGAAAACAACCTTTTGGCACATTTTTAAGCCCTTTAAAGATTATCATGAGTTTCAGTTTTCTACCATCAGCCATGGCACTCAGCACAATAGTATAGTGCAATTTTTCTTTTCCAGTGGTTTTGCATATGATATGCTTCACTCTTTTAAAATCTAAAGTTTTTGAACAGGGTAAATCGAACCACATTGGAGTTTCATCCATGTTGCCTATATTTGCCAGTTTAATGCTGTTGCTTTAGAATCAAAGTACAAGAAGAAAGTTTCAGCCAAGGTTTTTGCATTTTGAGATAATTTCTGCTCGATACTGGTCACTGAACGATGAGACAAGCCAGGCCGTATGAAGAAGCGACTCAACCAACCACGTGAGGCATTGAAATTTCCAGTTTACTTGAGTTCTTCAAATAAGGCTTGTAATTTTATTTGGAGCTGCTTTCTCATAACTGAATAGTCGTTAAGCCGTTATTCATGCACCCACAAAACTAATGCTCCTTCCAGTTTGGGAAATTTGCCTTTGCTTTTTAATGAAGCCTGATCAGAAGGTAAATGCTGCCTCTAGGGTATGGAAGCACTTACATCAGTTTTAACTTTTCCAGCTGCTCCTTTTTTTTCTGCCAATCTTGAACACAAGATCTAGGAATGTCAAAATAATGTGCGGTGCATCTTACTTTTCCATTTAGTTCATCCATTTTCGGAAGAACTTGTATCTTAAACTTCAGTGTATAAGATAATTTTTGATTACTGGTGTCGCTTTTGTCTCTCCTGTTGTCGTCATTTATATCAGAAGAAGAAGGGTTACTGGTAATTGCCACAGAATTTCAATCATCCACCATTGTCAAACTGAAGAAACAACAAGCACCTACTATTGAGAGGAAAACGAAATTTTCTGTCTCCAATTCTCTGGCATGCTCTATAAAACGGGGTTTTGCAGCCTCCTGTCATCCTCGATTATATCTGGCATGCCGGTCAATGCACATCTATACAGTAAATAGTCTTAATAATTTATTCACAACGTGGATTAAAAGTCAAATTGTGTGGACCCAAAATAAAAAGCCTTGTAGAGTCCTTATCTGCTGCACAAATCTTTCGCACTTTTAATGAGTGTTCACATTTTATGCACAAATGTTCACATTGTACCTGTTCAGGTCGCCAACTACTCCGAACGAATCTTACTCCTGTGTGAGTCCCGCACTGCCTTGATTTCTCATCGCTGTCATATTTCAGCTAAGGCTCCCACCACCTCTGCTAATCAGCCCATAGACACTGACTCTTCCTCTCTGTCCCGTTGTAGCTCAGCCTTGAATGGCTCCATCTGAGCCAATTTCTCTCAGTGGTCAAGTGGTCTCTCTGAAACAGTGCATCTTGCTATCTCGTTCGACTCACTGTCTCTTATGCTACTCATTTGAATGCACCTTTTCATAACACTCGTCTATGACAGCAGCACTTCGATGATTGATTTTACGCTGATTATCAAGGACAGCTATACGAGAGATCGATGTGGATCACTACATGTATTAGCATCTATGCACGCGTGTGAGTGAGTGCATGTGCATCTCCGAGAATCATAGAGTTTGTTGCTTCATGATTGACCAAGACAGAAAAATGTTTTTCAGCCTATTTAAGGAATCTATGAGCTTTTCAAGTATTCCTTCCCATCTGCCTTTACTGTCTATCAATTACAATTGATGAGCAACTCGGGCTCCCTTGAAACAGCTTGTCATTTTATCATTCTTAAGAAAGTTTTCCCACCAGTGCACCGATGTAGCATTGGCAATAGCAACCAGTCATCAGCTGTTCTATCATTTCTCCCTCCCCCCTACCTGTTTAGAGCAAATGCAAAAGAGAATGAAAAAACTGGAGAGCAACTGCTTTTATTTTAGAACAATAAAAGGCAAAGTTGTAAAAATCAAATAAATGCGTAGGTTTGTTCAATGACAAATAAATTTGATTAAACAAGCATTTAATAAAGAATAACATACTTTTATTTACGTAATGATTTACAAAGTAAAAATTCTTATTCAAATAATAAAAAAATACTCAGACGTAATCATAATATGTCTGTAAGTACATAATCTTTATGTCATACATCATCCTAGGCAACTAAAAATAAATCATTATATAAAATGATTCTATCATAAATATTGAATATACCAATCAGTGGTTTTGTCACTTTTCACGATGTAGAATCCAGTGATTCCACAGTTGAGCTTAGATATGACTGCATACTGAAAGGTTTCTGATTATTATCATCATTGGGTGGTTTATCTGGTCTCAGAGTGAAAAGATCAGTATTCCATGGAGCTGGGGTCTGCTTGATTAAAATTTAAACAATGATGCAATGCCAGCTTGTATGATGAGGGGTTAGTATAAGCCAGCATTCCGTGAATTGGGCAAGCAATACACTGTCTCTCTCATTTCGATTCACGTGTTACCGCTGGCATTGTCGCTCAAATGATAGCTCCAAACGGTTCACAAAATCCTTACTGAATTCATCCTTTTATTGGTGGATGTTATTTAACACAATAACATTAGTGTCACCCTGTTCTTCCGTAAATGTAGGGTTGACTTCAGCATAGCCAGACAAAAGTGAAGTGTCACTTGAGTCTGTGATGGCAGCAACATTCATATCTGCTCCTGAAAGGTTATGAGAGGCCATTTTGTAGGACAAAAGAAACTTTGCTGAATTCACAATAGTGAAAATAAGAGTATACCTTTCACTAGAGAACAGGTTTGTCACAAATGGGACAATATAATGACAGTGGGCACGCCTCACCAAGAGGGTAGGTTCAACTGTTACAACACCTGTGTGCTAAGGGAGTTTCTTTACTCACCCACCAAGTGCTACGTTTTTGGTCACAAAATTACAAAATGTGAATTTTTGAGATAATGAAAACAATAAGGTAACCCTCACTATAGGGTAGGCTGGATTGGCACGTTACCTGTGTGAAATAAGGGTAAAGGGGTAATGTCTCTATCATGACTAAGTGGTGCTTTGATCTTTTACAAATGAGATGTAAAAAATTAACACACAAAGGGATAGGTTTAACTGTCACAGCATCAATGTGTCATAGCAGGCATGAGGGTAGGCCTATATCTGTATCATGCGAAGTTTTTAATTTTGACACCTGAGATAATATGTGATTATTATGTATCACAGGGGATAACACCACTATCCTTACTAGAGATCAGGCTCTACTGTCACAGCACCAATGTGACATAGGGGGTGTGAGAGTAGGCCTATATCAGTATTGTGAATCCCTCCATTGGCATAACAGAGTTACTTTCAAAGCAACAAAGCTCTCAATGATCAAACCTGGGATATGCGGACATTCAACATTAGTTGAAAGTCCACCAATTTCGTCTTAAACCTATAATAATCTTATAATACATTAAGATAAATGTACCCAGTTTAATACTTACAAACAAAAGAGGATAAATATCATATATTACTTTATTTGGCTTTCTTGTGATCGTATGGTGTAGACAATTGTATAATAGTTTAAAAGTTTGATGGTTGTGCCGCTTTTAAGATAAAATTCAATTTTAATTCAATATTAAGAAAGGCGCTGTATCAATGTTGAAATAGAATATTTAAATAGACTTAATAATTTATTCACAATGTGGACTAAAAGTCATATAGCGTGGGCCCAAAATAGGAAGACTTGTAAAGTTGTTATCTGTTGCACAATTCTGCCGTAGCTTTAATAAGTGTTCACATTTGATGCACAAATGTTCACGTTGTTCCTGTTCAGGTTGTCGATTGTTCCGAAGCAATCTTCCACCAGTGTGAGTTCCGCATCACCTTGATTTCCCTTCGCCATTGTATCTCAGCTAAGGAACCCGTTGGCTCTGCTAATCAGCCCACAGACCCTCCTCTGTTTTCCTGCTTCGATTACGGCCGATGCTGTCAAGGATGCTTTAGGGTTAATCTGTGATGAGGTCACTTGTTTTGTAATTTTTTTGTAGTACTTATGGCTTGAGTGTCATAGAGTACAGCTTAAGTCTTTTATTGTAAGTTTCTAGATATTGGCTTATCTCTAATGATTGAAGCCAATATCTTATGTTAAGGGGAGAATAAATTGTGTGATTTTGTATTCTCTATTCAAATTTAAAAATAACTTTGTAAAGGGTTACAGTAGTCCTCCCTTAGAAAAGGGATACACGACACTATCTGGTGTCCCTTTTGTAATAGAATTCATCTGTAATTTGATGTAGTAGTTCCCCCTGTTATAATTTAGGCACGGGCTTCCGTTTTGGTCTTTGTTGGGACAGAAAGTCCGTTTCCGGATGGAAACTCCATTTGTAGCTGGACAGAAAGTCCGTTTCCGGATGCAAACTCCATTTGTAGCTGGACAGAAACTCCTTTATCGGACGTTAACTCTCGTTATTTGCCCAGACCTAAATTGCGTTGGATTAATTGTTGTAAAATCGTTATTATAATTGATTATTAGAGGATTGTTTGCTTTGTAATTACTGATTATTATCATGTTTGAATTGATGGAAAAATTTGTGTTTATTATGTGTAATTTGTAAGAAAATATCTGAGAGAAAATCGCCCACGCTTTGAAACGTGCGTACTGGTGATGACGTCATCTTCGGCCAGAGCTTAGAAGTAAGTTGCCTGGAATCCAGAACTGGAATGAGAGTTTCACCCACATCACCATCAGGAGGAAGTTGACGCCCGCCTTGGATATAAAAGGAGGATGGTGGAAGCAAGCGAGAGGCATTCAAGATCCAGAGCTGAGATTGATGGGACTGATTGGAAGCAAACAAGATGGAAGCCACCGACGATGACAAAGAAAAGGCAGATGCCATGGGGTGTGATTACGAGGTCTGTTCCAGTCAGACTGGATTCTTGTTACAATGTTGATTTAGATGCTGGTTAGGCCTAGCCTTTTCTTCTCATGGAAAGAGACAACGTGGTAAACATTTGTATTATCTTATACTGATCAGTTTCCTTAAGATTAATGGTATACATTATTTGTAATATTGTTGAGTATAGATTATTGGATTCTTTGTAATGAAAGTTAGTGTAATGCTTAAGTGAGAATTGTAATAGTTATTCGAATTTAGAATGTGGGTTTTAATTACAGCGGGAATGGAGTTAGTGGAGATTTATAGCTATTATTAAAGGGATGATTAGAATATGACCTTTGTTTATTGAATTATAGAATGGGTTAAGAATTGTTAAGACTATTATGAATTGAATTTAGGTTAGTGTTATCAGTAGACTGTGGGACTGTTAACATTGGGGTTAAATCGGCATTTGCGCTAGGCTGTCACAGAGGCCGATTCCTAAATGCTTGGATATGTGATTAGATCTTCATGTTGATTATTCGGTTAGTAATGCTGTTTCATTCAAAAATGTAATCTATGATAAATACGTGTGTACAATTATTAATCATCTAGAAGGAAGATTTCCAGATATGCCAATCATTTCTTGCGTTCAAGACTTTTCAGTGCAGAAGATCATGACCAAAGTGCAGCTTCAAAGATTCTTTTTAATTATTATTCAAAATTTGGAAATCCTCTAATTTTAAATTATGAAAAACACTAAACTAGAATGGGCAATTGCATCAAAGATGATTAAAGGAGAGACATAAAAAAATTTACATCCAAAAGAAATAGTGATGAAGTTAGCAAGTATATCCGACCTCAAAGAGTCGTTCCCCAATTTTGCAAAATAGTTGCTGTGGGACAAGCCATACCTATAAGCACAGCTGAATGTCAAAGAGAATTTTCTGGCCAACAAAAAATAAAAACCTGTTTGAGGAATCGTATAAATTAGTCCACATTAAATAATCTTATGCTTCTTTCACTGGAATGACCAGATCCAATAAAATATGATTATGATAAAGTTGCTGACAACTGGGCTTCCAAGAAGAAGAGAAGACTAAATATATAGTTTATTAAAGAAAATTTTTCTTTTAATTTCTTAAAGCTTACCTATGTAATTTACTGGATTGCATGCATCATAAATATTTAATATAGCTTAAATTTCTTTATTTCTGTTTTTGTAAAAAATATGGAAAAATTAAGTTTTCTTACTGTGTTCAAAATAATTTTTATTAATTATATATAATTTTTTATTATATAAAAACAATATTAAATAAGAATAAATAATAATATTAAATAATATTAATTAATAAGCTGCAAACGTTTTCTAGGGAAAACCTTGTTATTCGATAAAACTCCCTTCCACTGCTATGACAGCCTCCGCACGCTTTCGGAACCACTGGCAGGCGGCAATGAGGTGGATCTTCTGGATTTCTGCCACTGCCTTCCCAATAGCTAGCCAGAGAGCTTCAACAGTGTTGTGTGGATGATTGTTGGATTGCCTCTCAATGACACCCCAGATGTTATAGTCCAAAGGATTGAAATCAGGGGAGCTGGGGGGGGGGGAGGTCACATGTTTGGAGGGATCTGGTTGTGAAGATTCGTGGTCATCCATCCTTGGGTGCTGTGGGCCTTATGACTTGGAGCAGAGTCCTGTTGAAACATATGGCCTACCACATGCTACACAATAATCCAGGGCTTCATAACCCTTGCCAACACATTGGTGTAAGCAGCAGCATTGACCCTGAGATCTTCCTGGAAGAAATGTGGAGGCATCACGTCGCCTTCACTGCTTACGATGCTCAGAACCATCACTGCGGCTGGAAATTTCGTATGCATGATGGTTGGAACTTCTTGTGGGGTTTAACACAGCCATCGATCACCAGTAGCAGTGTCCAGTTCTTCCCGAATTTGAACAAGAATGAACGAGTGACTTTCAGGAATGCAGCAATCTTGGAGTCTGAGTTTCCTGCAGGCAAGGAGACGACGACAGCAGGTCGCTTCATTTGCTGGGTTATCTTTAGAACCACCATTATTATCTGCCTCATTTCAGAGTTGTTAAAATGTATGACATATTGATTATTACATCCTACTCACGTGTTCTCAAATACCTGCTGCACCCTATATATTGTGGTATGTCCCTTCCTCCCTTTTATGACCACTTGTCAAGGTTTTGGATAACTCATTACAGAACTATTTATTTATGAGCTGACCCCAGTGAGTGGACACAACATTGATGCAATTACACACCGAAGTATGCAATGTAATAGAATTTAATCCAACCAGAGAAGAATTGAATAAAACCCTCTGCCTTTTCCTTGTGGATCATATAGTGATTTCATTTTTCGTGTCTTATTTCTTTTATTCTTATTTGGTTGTGCTGCAATAACAAATGTTTAATATCCCCTTCTAGTTCAACAGGCTCAGGATGATCAATTTTACTCAATAAAATAAAGAAAGTTAATAATAAACAGCAAAGTTTATTTGTTAGTTGAGTTAGTCATGGGTAAACGGGAATATACTAGAGCAGTGGTTCCCAAACTTTTTTGACTTGCAAACCGCTTTCACAAAATTTTTCTCACTACGAACACCTTTCACAAAGATCTGAGTAGTGCGAACATTTATGCGTACAATACAATATTCGGCCATTACATTGTGACATAAAGATTATGTCATTACACACATTATTATGATTATGTCTGTGTATTATTTTATTATTTAAGCAATTTTTACTTCATAGGTCATTACGTAAAAGACTGCATGTTATTCTCCATTAAATTCCTGCTTCATCAAACTTATATTTCATTGATCAAACCTATGCATTTATTTGATTTTTACAACTTTGCCTTTTATTGTTCTAAAATAAAAGTGATTGCTGTCCATTTTTTCCATTCTCTTTTGCCTTTGCTCTAAACGGGAAAAGGAGGGAAGAAAAGATAAAACAGCCAATGACTGATTGCTTTTGGTAATGCTACATTGTTCGTTGGCATCAACCTTCTTAGAAATGATAAAATGACAAGCGGTTTCAAGGGAGCCCTGGTTGCTCATCAATTGTTATTGATAGATAGCAAAGGAGATGGGAAAGAATACTTGAAAATGTCAACGAGTTCTTAAATATGCGCAAAAACATTTTTCCATTTTCGCCTTCACATTCGGTCAGTCATGAAGCAACGAAATCTAAGATTCTCAGAGATGCACATGCACTCACTCGCACACGAGCACAGATGCTCACACATGCAGAGATGCTCTTGTATAGCTGTCCTTGATAATCAGCATAAGATCAATCATCGAAGTGCGTAACTCGGAAACCACTCGTTGGAATTCGATTAAACTTCAACGGTATACAGAGTTTTATGTACCCTATTATTCCTCCAAAAATCATTTTTCTATACTTTGCAGAACCTGGGTACTGCTGTCATAAACGTATGTTATGAAAAGATACATTAAAATACAATAAAAGAAATAAAAGACTCTTTAACCACAACAAGTTTTAAAAAAGAAAAATACAACCTTATCCTGTAAGCGCTTTTTGAGGGTGAAGCTCTCATCATTCAGCAGGTAGAATAGGGAGTAACACACCAGATGATACTGAGTGTGATAGAAAAATAAATGGTATTTATAATG
>JAHWFO010075106.1:238088-269835 GCA_023313115.1 Rhysida immarginata | reverse complement strand
CATTATAAATACCATTTATTTTTCTATCACACTCAGTATCATCTGGTGTGTTACTCCCTATTCTACCTGCTGAATGATGAGAGCTTTGCCCTCGAAAAGCGCTTACAGGATAACGTTGTATTTTTCTTTTTTAAAACTTGTTTTGGTTAAAGAGTCTTTTATTTCTTTTATTGTATTGAACATATCCACATCTCTTCTCCCCTTTTATATTTTTTCTGGTTTTCTGCAATTGTTGTTTGTATTACTGGAATTAATATTTTTTTCATGAGAGAGACAGTTATTTGAACAAACTGGCGAGCTACATTGTTTCAGAGAGACTATTGGAGAAATCATCGCAGATGGACCCACACAAGGCTGAGCTATGGTGGGATGGAGCTGTAGATTTGTGGTGATATGTGCCAACAGTCCTTCCAAAGAAGGATGCCGACTTAAAATTAAGATAAGAATGAGACGATTGATATGCCCTAAAAAGTTTTATTTACAAGGTTGACATTGAATAAGATATAAAAAATAATACTTATTAAATAAAAATGAAAAATAAAATAATAATTAACAGTTAACAAAATAATTAATAAATAATAAGTAAAATCAAAATAAAACTATAAAATCAAATAAAAAGCTGCCGTTTCGGATAGAGACTATCCTTTATCAAAGCAAAAAGGATAATTCTCTAAAGGCAATTAGAATATTAGAGAATGATCCTGAAGTTATGAAAAAATTACTAAAGGACGCCTTTATATATAGTTGGCATAGGGAACAGTAAAACGCTAGTGGCTGAAAAAGCAGAAGAGGAATTTGAAGACTTGTTGGGATAGGCCAGGAAGTAGGACAAATAGGAGGTAATAAGAGGGCGACATAAAATAATGCAATAGGATAACACATACAAATTTAAAATTATAAAAAAGTTTAGGAATGATAGGGTGTCTAGCAAAACGGTTTCGTAAAATTCCCTAGGGAAAAAAAAATTATCGTGAAAAAATCCCTGACCGTTCCCGGTTACACAATTTTTTTGCAAAGCCCGGTCGCTAGTCACCTTGTAAAATAGTATCGCATAATAAAAAGGTCACGAAAATAAAAGAGTACAGAGAGCCTATGAAAAAAATAAAAAAAAAGTACAGGGAGGGACACAAAATGAACATATAAGTAGAAAGATATGACAGAACATTAAAACTGAGACAAGATTAAAAAAAGATAAAGAAAGAAAGAAGAAAAAAGGCCCAGAGAGCCTGCGACAAATTAGGGAATAGCTGAAGTTGAAGAGGAATATGGGAAAGGTAATGAGGGAATGGTGCGTTTGCTAAGGTTAATGCCATTAGGGATGAGGGAATTAAATTTCCAAATAAGAACAGACTCGAATTGCTTTCTTTCTTTTTTGTTATGGAAGTTACTACGAAGAATATAAAGGCTGATGGCCTGTAAAGAGTGACCAGGGGAATTAAAGTGGTTAGCGACAGGGGTGTCAGCATTGCTAAGAATATCAAACTTATGCCTGGCAAATCTGGAGCATACGGTATTGCATTTCTCTCCAACAGACTGTTTCTAGCATACTTTGCAATGTAACAGGTAAATTAAGTTGTGAGATGTGCAGGTCAGGTTCTGGTTAATCTTGAAAGTAAAGGAGGAAGCACTGCTGGAAATGGAGGTAGCAGGGTTAAGAAAATGGCAAACGCCACAACGCTTTGCATTGCAAGGAGAATATCCCTTAGTGGAAGTGCATGGTTTGGTAATAGCAGCATGGACCAGAATAACTTCAAAATTAAATGTCCGTTTAAAAGAAAGTTTTGGTGGTTCTGGTAGAATGGAGTGGAGAAGAGGAGAGTTGGCAATAATATGTTGATGTTTCCTTAGGACATTTTTAATACTATTGAGGGTTGGATGATAAGGAAGAACTAATGTAGGTGTTGTCATGGCTGCAGAAGGTTTGGGGTTGTTGTTAGAACGAGAATTGCGATGTTTATAGATAGAGGCGCGTATGACAGATTTGGGGTAGCCTCTTGCTTTTAGGGAGTGTGTACGGGCATTAGCATGGAAGTCCTTGTCAGATTGATTAGTGCATATTCTATGGATGCGAGTTAACTGACCTAATGGGATGTTATTCTTGCAATGGCACAGCTGTCATAGTGTGAGTACTGGTGTTTATCAGTGGGCTTCTTATAGATTAGTAGACAATTTATTGTTAGTGATAGAGATAGAGACATCCAAAAAAGAAACTGTCCTGATAGAGTAATTGTGAGAAAACTTGATGGAGGGGTGGATGGAGTTGGAATGGGTGATAAAAGATAAAAGTGAGTCTTCGTTGTGTGGCCAGATCAGGAAAATATCATAAATATATCGCAGCCAGACCAACGGCTTAAAGGGAGACGTGGAAAGTAATTTGGTTTCCATCTCCCCCATAAAAACGTTAGCATAGTTGGGAGCCATTTTGGAGCCCATAGTAGTGCCACTGGTCTGGATGTAATACTCATTGTTAAAAGTGAAGAAATTGGAGGTGAGGATGGTCCGAAGAAGAAGGCAGATAGTGTCAGTAGAAGGAACTTGGTAAGGTTTGTTAGCCTTGAGACTGTTGCACACAGCTTTAACCCCATCATCATGAGGAATGTTAGTGTAGAGGGAAGAGACATCAAGCGTGCAGAGGAAGACGTTCTTGAAATCGTAGTTAGAGTCGTTAAGGCGCTGGATACGGGAGAGAAAATCGTTAGTGCCTTTGATTAGGAAGGAAGACTGGGTGGGATGTGGCGTATGTGGTGGTCGACATACGCAGATAGTGGCTCAGAGAGTGCGTTGTTACAAGAGATGATTGGACGGCCGGGATTGCTAGGTTTATGAATATTTGGAAGAAGGTAGAAACGACCAGGAGAACTGAATTTTGGAAAGAGGAAGAGGCGGGTTTTGTTATCAATTTCAGAAGAGCATTCAAGCTGAGAGAGGGTATTTTGAAGTATGGTTTTGAATGTGTCAGTAGGATCGGAGGTTAGTTTCTTGTAGAACGTAATATCAGAGAGTTGTCTGTTAGCTTCTTATCTTAATTTTAAGTTGGCACCCTTCTTTGGAAGAGCTGTTGGCACATATCACCACACATCTACAGCTCCATCCCACCATAGCTCAGCCTTGTGTGGGTCCATCTGCGATGATTTCTCTCAATGGTCAAGTGGTCTCCCTGAAACAATGTAGCTCGCCAGTTTGTTCAAATCACTGTCTCTCTCATGTTACTAATTAGAATGCATCTTTTAATAACATACGTTTATGACAGCAGCACTTCGATGATTGATCTTATGCTGATTATCAAGGACAGCTATACAAGAGCATCTCTGCATGTGTGAGCATCTGTGCTCGTGTGCGAGTGAGTGCATGTGCATCTCCGAGAATCTTAGATTTCGTTGCTTCATGACTGACCGAATGTGAAGACAAAAATGGAAAAAGGCTTTTGCGCCTATTTAAGAACTCTTTGACATTTTCAAGTATTCCTTCCCATCTCCTTTGCTGTCTATCAATAACAATTGATGAGCAGCCAGGGCTCCCTTGAAACCGCTTGTCATTTTATCATTCTTAAGAAGGTTGCTGCCAACGAACAATGTACGAGGCATGTTTTTTAATTAAGTACCGTTTTGGAATTAAAAAAAGACGTGCAAAGATATCGCAATAATTTTATTTTTACATGAAAGCCTGTACCTTAATCTACTTTTCTACATAATTTCCGTGAATATTGAGGCACTTGTCGTAACGTGGCACCAGTTTATGAATACCCTCCTCATAAAATTCTGCCGCCTGACTTGTTAACCACTGTATCACAAATGTTTTGACTTCGTTATCGTCTTGAAGACGCTGACCACCCAGGTGTTTCTTCAAGTGCAGGAACAAATGGTAGTCGCTGGGCGCCAGATCAGGGCTGTATGGAGGATGATCTAGAGTTTCCCATTTAAAAGATTTGATGAGATCTTTGGTCCGATTAGCCACATGTGGACGGGCATTGTCATGCAGCAAAACGATACCCTTACTCAACTTGCCACGTCTTTTGTTCTGGATTGCACGACGCAGATTGTTCAATGTCTCACAATAAGACGCTGCATTGATTGTGTCATTACGAGGCAGAAACTCCACTGGCAATACTCCTTTTCTGTTCCAAAAAACTGTGCACATGATTTTCCGGGCAGAAATTGTTTGCTTAAACTTCACTTTTTTGGGTGATGATGAATGTCGCCATTCCATGGATTGTTGTTTCGATTCTGGTGTGACGTAAGCCACCCATGTTTCGTCACCAGTAACAATTTGGTCTAAAAAATCTTCACCTTCATTGTGGTACCGCTCAAGGAAAGTCAATGCACTGCCTAAACGTTGGGTTTTGTGCAAATCCGTCAACATTTTTGGAACCCAACGTGAACACAATTTCCGGTAATTCAAGTTCTCGGTCACAATGCGATACAAAACACTACGAGAATATTGAGGAAAGCAGTCGCACAATGATGAAATTGTAAAGCGTCTGTTTTCTCTCACCTTTTCGTCCACTTTCTGCAAATCTTCATTAACGACCGAAGGACGCCCACTCCGTTCTTCATCATGCACATTTGTGCGGCCATCTTTAAATGCTCACACCCATTTCCTTACCATTCCATCACTCATAATGTTTTGTCCGTACACTTCACAGATCTCACGATGAATATCGATCGGTTTTACGCCTTTAGCACTAAGAAATCGTATAACAGCCCGTACTTCACAATCGGCAGGACTCACGATTGTCGGAGGCATCTTAAACACTCAGTAAACAACGTATACAATGAAGAATCAGACTGTAATGGCGTCAGTGCGTAGACAAGAGATGTAGTTAACCAGCGCGCATGCGCGGAACGCCGACCGTAGCGCTGCGGCGGCGGAATCGCAAAACGGTACTTACTTAAAAAACATGCCTCGTAGCATTGCCAAGAGCAATCAGTCATTGGCTGTTTTATCTTTTCTTCACTCCTCTTCCCGTTTAGAGCAAAGGCAAAAGAGAATGGAAAAAATGGACAGCAATCACTTTTATTTTAGAACAATAAAAGGCAAAGTTGTAAAAATCAAATAAATGCATAGGTTTGATCAATGAAATATAAGTTTGATGAAGCAGGAATTTAATGGAGGATAACATGCAGTCTTTTACGTAATGACTTATGAAGTAAAAATTGCTTAATTAAATAATAAAATAATACACAGGCATAATCATAATAATGTGTGTAATGACATAATCTTTATGTCGCAGTGTAATGGCAGATTATTTTATTGTGCGCATATATGTTTGTACATTTATATGATAACGGTTCGCACTACTCAGATCTTTGAGAAAGGCGACCCCCTCATAGTTAGAAAAATTTGGTGAAAGCGGTTTGCAAGTCGAAAAAGTTTAGGAACCACTGCTCTAGTATATTCCCGCTTATCCATAACTAACTCAACTAACATATAAACTTTGCTTTTTATTATAAATTTTTTTATTGATAAATAAATATCATTGCATTTTATTAACAAAAGTTGTCTTTTATTTTATTGAGTAAAATTGATCATCCTGAGCCTATTGAACTAGAAGGGGATATTAAAGATTTGTTATTGCAGCACAACCAAATAAGAATAAAAGAAATAAGAAACGCAAAATGAAATCACTAAATGATCCACAAGGAAGAAGCAGAGGGTTTTATTTAATTCTTCTCTGGTTAGATTAAATTCTATTACATTGCACACTTCGGTATGTAATTGCATCAATGTTGTGTCCACTCACTGGGGTCAGCTCATAAATAAATAGTTCTGTAATGAGTTATTCAAAACCTTGACAAGTGGTCATAAAAGAGAGGAAGGGATATACCACAATATATAGCGTGCAGCAGGTATTTGAGAACATGTGAGTAGGATGTAATAATCTATACGTCATATTATTTAAGAATTCTGAAATGAGGCAGATAATAATGGTGGTTCTAAAGATAACCCAGCAGATGAAGCGACCTGCTGTCATCGTCTCCTTGCCTGCAGGAAACTCGGACTCCAAAATTGCTGCATTCCTGAAAGTCACCCGCCTGTTCTTGTTCAAATTCGGGGAGAACTGGACACTGCTACTGGTGATCGATGGCTGTGTTAAACCCCACAAGAAGTTCCAACCATCATGCATACGAAATTTCCAGCCGCAGTGATGGTTCTGAGCATCGTGAGCAGTGAAGGCGACGTGATGCCTCCACATTTCTTCTGTGAAGGTCTCAGGGTCAATGATGCTGCTTACACCGATGTGTTGGCAAGGGTTATGAAGCCCTGGATTATTGTGTAGCATGTGGAAGGCCATATGTTTCAACTGGACTCTGCTCCAAGTCATAAGGCCCACAGCACCCAAGGATGGATGACCACGAATCTTCACAACCAGGTCCCTCCAAACATGTGACCTCCCCCCCCCCCAGCTCCCCTGATTTCAATCCTTTGGACTATAACATCTGGGGCGTCGTTGAGAGGCAATCCAACAATCGTCCACACAACACCGTTGAAGCTCTCTGGCCAGCTATTGGGAGGCAGTGGCAGAAATCCAGAACACTCACCTCATTGCCACCTGCCAGTGGTTCCGAAAGCGTGCGGAGGCTGTCATAGCAGTGGAAGGTAGTTTTATTGAATAACAAGGTTTTCCCTAGAAAACTTTTGCAGCTTATTAATTAATATTTTTTAATTTTAACTTTATAGAATAAAAAATTATATATAATTAATAAAAATTATTTAGAAAACAGTAAGACAACTTAATTTTTCCATATTTTTTTACAAAAACAGAAATAAAAAAATTTAAGCTATATTAAATATTTATGATGTATGCAATCCAGTAAATTACATAGGTAAGCTTTAAGAAATTAAAAGAAAAAATTTCTTTAATAAACTATATATTTAGTCTTCTCTTCTTCATAGAAGCCCAGTTGTCAGCAACTTTATCATAATCATATTTTATTGCATCTGGTTATTCCAGTGAAATAAGCGTAAGATTATTTAATGTGGACTAATTTATACGATTCCTCAAACAGGTTTTTATTCTTTTTAGGCCAGAAAATTTTCTTTGACATTCAGCTGTGCTTATAGGTATGGCTTGTCCCACAGCAACTATTTTGCAAAATTGGGGAACGACTCTTTGAGGTCGGATATACTTGCTAACTTCATCAATATTTCTTTTGGATGTAAATTTTTATATGTCTCTCCTTTAATCATCTTTGATGCAACTGCCCATTCCAGTTTAGCATTTTTCATAATTTAAAATTGGAGGATTTCCATATTTTGAAAAATAATTAAAAAGGATCTCTGAAGCTACACTTTGGTCATGATCTTTTGCACTGAAAAGTCTTGAAACGCAAGAAATGATTGGCATATCTGGAAATCTTCCTTCTAGATGATTAATAATTGTACACATGTATTTATCATAGATTACATTTTTGAATGAAACAGCATTACTAACCGAATAATCAATATGAAGATCTAATCACATATCCAGGCATTTAGGAATCGGCCTCTGTGACATCCTAGCACAAATGCCATATTCTTTAACATGGGAACACGATTTTAAGCAGCTGTCACAAAAATATTTTAATAGATGTCAGCACACAAATAAAAACTTACCTGAATTCAAGTGTTATCTTTCGATTTGTGCATTTTTCATGCCTATATGATTTAAACTTGATTTTTTAGCAGCTGTCTGAAATTTTTTAGTCTATTTTAGCTTTTAACCTTACGATTATGTTGAAAAGTTCAACACTTGCATCGAAAAGAATTTATTTCTCCTCAATGAAAACGCAGTGCAAAAACCGTTATTTGTCATGCATTATAAACATTCCAAAGAAAATTTTCGCTATTTTTAAATAGAAATTGTACGTTATTTAACAGGTTCAAATCGCTTTATTTATCAATTTTATACATAATTATCGTTATTACTGATCGCAAACATGCATGTCTGCACCTATCTCAACATCCGCTCTCTCTTGTAGGTAGAGCTTATAATAGACGCCCGTTTAACTGGTTTTGTTTAAATTGAAATTTTGGAAGACTGATTAAAGAAAACATGTCATAGTTGTCTAAAAGTACTTAGTATATGTACATAAACTTTTATTTGATTTTAGGGATCGTGCATGTTTCATTAATTGATAAAAGTTCTTGGAAGTAAGTGCATGAAGAAGCAGCTGCCATTACTTATTCGAATCACAGCTCGTGTATGTTCTCAGCAAACAAGTTTCTACCCCAACCAGACTGTCGAGAAAATGGATCTTAACGAAAATATGATGGGTTATTGACATTACATAACTAAATCAGTATGTACGGTCATTTGTTTCAGATAAACACATTTCATGTGAAGCATAGGTCCAGGAATGGATGAAAGGTAGGGGGGGCTTAAACATCAAATTAGTTTCTCATATACTTCTACCCTATTTGATGATAGCTATCTGATAAATTAAGAGACTATTAATCTGTAATCTATGTTTATTTCTTTATCTTAATAATAATGAAAATTTTAGTTAACCTTCCAGCAGGTGTGCCCTCTAAACGAACGTGAAAGGTCGCGTGCATTTCCTAGATACGCTATTGCAAAATGCAAATTTTCAAGAGTGTACCTTTTAAAGTAATGTTGTAATCAGTTACAGGTTAATAAGTACAATTTATTTAAAAAAATTTATTTCAAACAAAATGACACATAACAATAACACAGTATTAACATAAAACACAATAACAATATAAAATGACCGAAGAATTACGAAAATGATGTGGAAAAAAAATAAATGGAATTGCCAATATTTCCACTGAACTATTTACATTTGTGTAAAGATGAATTAAAAGAGTAAAGATAATATGGAAGTAACAAACGATAAAGCCTAAAACAATAAAGATTTTTCATTAGAACAAAAAAAATTGTATACAACCAAAACTATCCTGAATGGTTGCATGTATCTCTAAAATGCAGATAGCAGCTATGCAAAGCCCTAATAACGCTTCAAAATTCCAACACGGACTGAAGATAGATCAAAGGGAGCAGGGAGAATAGCCAAGAATAGAGGATCATAGCGCCATCTCGCCAAAATATATTAAACGAAATTCATTCCTTGTGTATCTCTCACATTTCCGCGCCTGCTGAAAGGTTAAATAAAATTAATAGAACGAGTTCATGTTACTCAAAGATTTATTATTTTTTATTCTCAATGCTACTGTTTAGTTTGTTACCTTAAATAATAAGAAAATATAATATTCTTTTGAAAAAACGAAAATACAGTTACATACAAGAAGTTCAATATTGGAAGAAACTGTAAAGTAATGTGTATACCCTAAGCCTGAAAATTTAGGCTAATTTTCTTTTAAAGTTATACTCAACTTTCAGAATACATACACTCCCCGTCCTCAACTAGTCATTGAGAGGAAAAGAGAGAAATATCCATCAGTCTTCCCCGAACCACTGTTGTGCTTTTAACCATTATGCAAATTTTGTTATTTTTTTTTGAATATTTAAAGGTTACAGTAACCCTCCTTTCAAAAGGGTTACATGACACTTTCTTAGAACTAGCGGTGTCAATTTCCTTTTGATGTTTTGGTAAAAAAGCCCACAAATTCACGTGGTACAAAAGCCCACAGATCGATGTCGAAGATCGCACCTTGTGGTTGTTAGGCCTAATGCCCGATGTGAAGACGACTTACCCATTTGAAGACTATTTTCAAGAAAAAAACATGTGTTCTATCCAATTATAATGACTGTAGACTATTACTAGAGTGTGTGGAGGTTTATTTATACTAATTATTGGTGTTTTTGTTTTGTATTTATTAAAATTCTTGCCGTGTGTGTGGTACCTTAGATGCTTGGCATGCTGGGAATTCTTGATTTTGCTGATAGCTGTCTTGTTGTATTCTCGACCTGTACCAGAAGCATTATGATCGTTTCTAGCGTTTCAACCAGGGGGCGATACACAGATTTACTGCAGGATTGACTTGGGATATAAAACGGGAAGCGCGAAGTTCGAAAATTCATTCGAGATTCAGGCTTCATCAGGTACAGACTCCTTTTAAACAGACAGGATCAGGCTAGATCATAGAGACCAGCATGGTCAGGTAGCTTTTTGCTTATCTTGTTTTTTTGTGCATTTTGTCACTTTATCTTGTACACTTAATGACTTAATAACCACCGGATTATTGTTTTGTCCAAAGTTTGTTTTTTTTGGCTTGTTGGTAGTTAATTATTTAAAATTTAGTAATTAACCTTGTTGCTTTTTTGGGGGCTTTTATTCATAACTAGCAAAGGTACCTGGCATTCCTGGGGATAATTACACTTGTAGGTAAACAGAACAATCTCCAAAAATTGCACAAACTTTTCCTTGCATTGTTGGTCATGACATATATATTGTTGATCCATGTAGTGTGTTTGTGAACTGCGTGCTGATACCATTGTTGATACCTAGTGTTGTACAAACTTTGCCTTGCATTTTTTGTCATGAGATATTTCTCATTAATATGCCTTGCCCTAACCATGATTATCGATTTTTATCGATATTTATTATTTTTCCGAAATCTGATGTAGACAGTGACCTTCCTCATGCTTTGAAGGTTAAGTGTGCAAAATTTCATCAAGATCGGAATAAAACTGTAGATTTGTATAAAAAACAAACAAACCCACAAACAAACACACCTACAAACACATATCCTTCTTTACAAATATATCCCGGAGTTGCCCGGGATAATTACACTTGTAGGTAAACAGAACAATCTCAAAAAATTAAATTAAATTTTGCAATATCTTAAAAATAAACACATGAAAATGCTTAGAATTAATACATTAAAAATTCTTAATGAAAATTCGAAAAAAAAGATTTTAAAGGCTCACAATGGATTCACCTCTCCAATAATTTCTTACCCCCGGTATCTTACTTCAGATGTATACTTGATGTTGTTACAATTCCCTTTCTTCTCTCGATGTGTTGAAGCAAAACTTTGGCCATTCATCACTTTGTGTAGTCTAGCGATCGCCGATTCTTCTATTTACTTGCTTCCTTTTTGCTCAATACAGCACGGAGCTAAATGAGTACTTCCAATGCCGTCTTTTCACTCTTTCTCAATAGTCTGCTAACTCTTCATTATCCCCAGTTACTGATCATTTTTAAAGATTTTCAAGAAATTGTTAAGTACTAAGCACTCTCTTTTTTAAGAAAATCCTAAACAACAGGAATTCTATGCATTGTTAGAAATTGAAACTTATCCATATTTCATCATCATTTTTTGTTCATTGTTATAATTCTTGGAAAGGATTGCTCTAATATTGCATCATCATTTTGTGCTCATTGTTATTGGTGAATTGCACATTGATACGATTGTTGATGTGAACACGAAGGGCCTATTGTTGCACAAACTTTGTCTTGCGTTGTTGGTCATAAGATATCTGTTGCTGGTCCGAGCGTAGTGTGAATTGCGTGTTGACACCATTGTTGTTAACTATTGTTGCACAAACTTTGCCTTGCATTGTTAGTCATGAGATATTTCTAATTAATATGCCCTTCCATAACCATGAATATCAATTTTTTATCGATAATTATTATTTTTCCGAAATCTGACTTAGACAGTAACCTTCGTCATGGTTTTAAGGTCAAGTATACAAAATTTCATCAAGATCGGAATAAAACTGTAGATTTGCATAAGAAACAAACATCCTTCTTTATATATACAGATAGATAGACTAGCAGAGATACCCGGCGTTGCCCGGGATAAATACACTTGTATGTAAACAGAACAATCTCAAAAATTTAAATTATAACTATTAATTGGTTAAAAACTATTAATGAATACTACACAGAGCAAAGGGATTATCCATTTACTAAAAATACCAGGAATTCTAGGTGATATACGGAGAATTTATCGAAACTCTTCTTGACTTGCCTCACCACTCTTATACCCTCTTGCTCTTTTCGAAACTCCCGTTGTTCAGATATTTCAAATGCCCGTAGAGCTTTTTCTGTTTTAGTTGCTCAGTTTCTCCGACCAATACTCGTTCTTTTTCTTTCCTTTCCAGACAAATAATTTTTTGCCAATCATCTGGACGTTTGATAGGGAGGTCAAGGGATATCTGCCTGACTCCTATGCCTAATCAATAGTCGCTGCCCTAATAATGTTCTGTCACTGCATGTTCACTTTCTGCTCATTATCAATAATTCTTGGAAGCGAACGTGCAGTCATCGCATTATCAGCATCTCAGTTTCCAAAATATACACCGTCCCACAGAATACAATCAAAATGTATTTATAGGAACTGTTTGGATCTGCTGTGCTACCAAAAAGGCTAAGTGATAACGGCGACGTAACTTGGGCTTTTTTTTTAAATAAATTTTAGAATATCTTAAAAATAAACACATGAGAACGCTTAGAATTAATACAGTAAAAATTCTTAATGAAAAAATTTTTTTAAACGGTCACAATTGATGGATCTCTCCAAGGATGCCATGCTAGTCTAAATAATTTCTTACTCACGTAATCTTACTTTAGATATACACTTGATGTTGTAGCAATTCGCTTTCTTCTCTCGATGTCTTGAATCAAAACTTGGCCATTCATCACTTTGTGTAGTCTAGCGATCGCCAATTCTTCTATTTACTTGCTAACCATTTGCTCAATACAGCACAGAGCTAAAGAAGTGCTTCCTATATCGTCTTTCACCCTTTCTCAATAGTCTGCTAACTCATTATCTCCAGTTACTGATCATTTTTAAGAATTTTCAAAAAAATTGTTAAATACTAAGAATACTCTTTTCTAAGAAAAGCCTGAATAACAGGAATTCTATGCAATGAATTCTATATTGCACAAACTTTGCCTTGCATTGTTGGTCATAAGATACATATTTTTGATCCTTGCATAGTGTTGGTACATTGCATGTTGATACCAATGTTGATACTTATTGTTTGCAAAAACTTTGTCTTGCATTGTTGGTCATGAGATATTTCTCATTAATATGCCCTGCTATAACCATGAATATGGATTTTTTATCAATATTTATTATTTTTATCGATTTTCTTACGAGGTAGACAGTAATCTTCCTCAAGCATTGAATGTCATGTATGCGAAAGTTTATCATAATCGGAATAAAACTGTAGATTTGTAAAAAAAAGCAGACAAACAAACAAACCCACAAACAAACCCACAAAGAAACAAACAAACATCCTCCTCTATATATATAGAAAGAATAGCAGAGGACCCGGCGTTGCCCGGGAGAATTACACTTGATGTTGTTACAATTTCCTTTCTTCTATCGATATCTTGAAGCAAAAATTGGCCACTCATCATTTTTGTAGTCTAGAAATCGCCGATTCTTCTATTTACTTGCTTACCATTTGCTCAATACAGCACGGATCTAAAAGAATGCTTCCTCTATCGTCTTTCACACTTTCTCAGTAGTCTGCTTACTCATTATATCCAGTTACTGATAATTTTTAAAGATTTTCAAGAAATTGTTAAGTACTAAGAATTCTTTTTTCTAAGAAAAGACTGAATAACAGGAATTCTACGCATTGAAATCTACATTGCACAAACTTTGCCTTGCATTGTTGGTCATGAGACATATATTATTCATACTTGCATAGTGTTGCTGCATTGCGTGTTGACACCATTGTTGATACCTATTGTTGCACTAACTTTTATTTACATTGTTGGTCGTGAGATATATATTGTTGGTCCATGCAGAGTCTTTGTCAATTGCGTGTTGATACCATTGTTGATACTTATTGTTGCAAAAACTTTGTCTTGCATTGTTGGTCATGAAATATTTCTCATTAATATGCCCTGCCATAATCAGGAATATCGATTTTTTATCAATAATTATTATTTTTCGAAATCTGAGGTAGACAGTGAAATTCCTCATGCTCTGAAGGTCATGTATGCGAAATTTTATCAAGATCGGAATAAAGCTGTAGATTTGTATAGAAAACAAACAAACAAACCCACAAACAAATCCACAAACAAACAAACAAACAAACATCCTTCTTTTTATATATAGAAAACTAACAGAGGACCCGGCGTTGTCCAGGATAATTACGCTTGTAAGTAAACACACACACACATACATAAAGAAACACACACACTTTTCCCAAACGTCTGAACGCTTGCTAGGGAGCTGAAGGAAGACACGTGTACCTTCTTTGCTTCATCGAGAGAGACTGCCCTATCTATATCGTCTATTATATCCATTTCCTGTTCATTATTAAAAATTCTTGGAAACGAATGTTCTGTCATTGCATCATCTTTTAATGTTCATTGCTATAATTCTTTGAATAATTTTTTGCTCATTGTTAATGCTGAATTGTGCTTTTAGACCATTGTTGATGCGAAGACAATGGGCCTATTGTTGCACAAACTTTGCCTTGCATTATTGGCCATGAGATATTTCTCATTAATATGCCCTGCCATAACCATGAATATCGATTTTTAATCAATAATTATTATTTTTTCGAAATCTGAGGTAGACAGTGACCTTCCTCATGCTCTGAAGATCATGTATGCGAAATTTTGTCAAGATCGGAATGAAAATGTTGATTTGTATAAAAAACAAACCCACAAACAAACATCCTTCTTTATATATACAGAAGATTATTACTAGCAGAGGACCCGGCGTTGCCCGGGATAATTACGCCTGTACGAAAACAGAACAACTTCAAAAAGCTAAATTACATCTCCAAAATGGTTAAATGATAACTCAACCACTACAATGTAGAGCGAAGGGACTATCCATTCTAAGAAAAATCCGAAAGACATGAATTCACCTCTTCACTGAAAATATCCATTCTAAGTTATATACCGGGACTTGATTTACCGAAAAAAAAATTTTTAAAGGCTCACAATGGATGCCTTTTAAGGTGTTGTTGCAATTTCCTTTCTGCTTTTGATGTCTTGAAGCAAAAATTGGCCATTCGTCACTTTGTGTAGTCTTGCAGTTGCCGATTCTTCTATTTACTTGCTTATGATTTGCTCAATACAGCACGGAGCTAAAGGAGTGCTTCCTCTATGGTCTTTCACTCTTCCTCAATAGTCTACTAACTTTGGCCTGCCATAACCATGAATATCGATTTTTTTATCATAATTATTATTTTTTCGAAATCTGAATTAGACAGTGACCTTCCTCATGCTTTGAAGGTCGTGTATGCGAAATTTTATCAAGATCGGAATAAAACTCTAGATTTGTATAATAAACAAACAAACAGACAAACCCACAAACAAACAAGCATCCTTGTTTATATATATACAGAAAGACAAGCAGAGGACCCGGCATTGCCCGTGATAATTACCCTTGATGTTGTTGCACTTTCCTTTCTTCTTTCAATGTCTTGAAGCAAAAATTGGCCCTTCATGATTTTCTGTAGATTAACTGTTGCCAATTCTTCTATTTACTTGCTTACTACTTGCTCAATACAGCACGGAGCTAAAGGAGTGGTTCCTCTATCGTCTTTCATCCTTTCTCAATAGTCTGCTAACTCATTATCTCCAGTTACTAATCGTTTTTAAAGATTTTCAAGAAATTGTTAAGTACTAAGAATTCTCTTTTCCAATAAAAGCCTGAATAAAGGAATACTTTGCATTGAATTCTATATTGCACATACGTTGCCTTGCATTGTTGGTCATGAGACATATATTGTTGATACTTGCATAGTGTTGGCGCATTGCGTGTTGATACCATTGTTGATACCTATTGTTGCACAAACCTTTATTTGCATTGTTGGTCGTGAGATATACAGGGTGTTTTTGAATTGAGTACAGATTTTTTGGGAGATGATAAAAGAGGTCCTTAGAAGTATTTTTTGTCATATGAACATGGGGTCCCTGCAGCTCCATTTACTTACAATACTGCATTGAATAATCAAATCACACCGGGACGCAATGTGCGTTGGTAAGCCTAGATTATTTTGTTTTTAACAATTAACACAAGCAAAGGTATACTCCGAACCCGTAGATACCGAAGAAGAATTGGCGGCTGGTGTTGTTGCAGCAGCAGGTGACATCAGCGGCCGTGCAAATCAACTGTTTCCACGCGTACATCAATCCATCATAAGGCGTTGCGAATTGTGCTATGAAGCAAATGGCGGTCATTTCGAACAATTACTGTAAAAGTCATACAGTAGATTGCTGTGTTAATTGTTAAAAATAAAATAGTCTAGGCCTACCAACGCACACTGCGTACTGGTATCATTTGATTGTTCAATGCAGTATTGTAAGTAAACGGAGCTGCGGGGACCCCATGTTCATATGACAAAAAATACTTCTAAGGACCTCTTTTATCATCTCCCAAAAAATCTGTACTCAATTCAAAAGCACCCTGTATATTGTTGTTCCATACAGAGGTTTGTGAATTGCGTATTGATACCATTGTTGATACTTATTGTTGCAAAAACTTTGTCTTGCATTGTTGGTCATGAAATATTTCTCATTAATATGCCCTGCCATAACCATGAATATCGATTTTTTATCAATAATTATTATTCTTTCGAAATCTGAGGTAGACAGTGACCTTCCTCATGCTTTGAAGGTCATGTATGCGAAATTTTCTCAAGATCGGATTTGTATAAAAACAAACAAACAAATAAACCCACAAACAAATCCACAAACAAACAAACATCCTTCTTTATATATATAGAAGACTAGCAGAGGACCCGGCGTTGCCTGGGATAATTACGCTTGTAGGTAAACAGAACAACCTCAAAAAGCTAAATTAAACCTCCAAATTGGTTAAATAATAACTCATTTACTACAATATAGAGCGAAGGGACTATCCATTCTAAGAAATATCCGAAATACAGTAATTTACCTCTTCCCTGAAAAAATCCATTCTAGGTGATATACTGGGACTTGATTTACCGAAAAAAAATGTTTAAAGGCTCACAATGGACAGACCTCTCTAAGGATGCCTTTTATTCTAAATAATTTTTTACTCACGTAATCTTACTTTAGATGTACACTTGGTGTTGTTGCAATTTCCTTTCTTCTTTCGATGTCTTGAAGCAAAAATTGGCCATTCGTCACTTTGTGTAGTCAAGCAGTCACTGATTCTTCTATTTACTTGCTTACAATTTGCTCTATACAGCACGGAGCTAAAGGAGTGCTTCCTCTATGATCTTTCACTCTTTCTAAATAGTCGGCTAACTTTGGCCTGCCATAACCATGAATATCGATTTTTTATCAATATATATTATTTTTTCGAATTAGACAGTGACCTTCCTCATGCTTTGAAGGTCGTGTATGCGAAATTTTATCAAGATCGGAATAAAAATCTAGATTTGTATAAAAAACAAACAAACAAACAAACCCACAAAGAAACAAACATCCTTCTTTATATATATATATATATATTACACTTGATGTTGTTGCAGTTTCCTTTTTTCTTTCGATGTCTTTAAGCTAAAATTGGCCATTCATCACTTTCTGTAGTGTAACTGTCACCGATTCTTCTATTTACTTGCTTACCACTTGCTCAATATAGCACGGAGCTAAAGGAGTGGTTCCTCTATCGTCTTTCACTCTTTCTCAATAGTCTGCTAACTCATTATTTCCGGTTGCTGATAATTCTTAAAGATTTTCAAGAAATTGTTAAGTACTAAGAAATCTCTTTTCTAAGAAAAACCTGAATAACAGGAATTCTATGCATTGAATTCTATATTGCACAAATGTTGCCTTGCATTGCTGGTCATGAGACATATATTGTTGATCCTTGCATAGCGTTGTTGTATTGCGTGTTGACACCATTGTTGATACCTATTGTTGCACAAACTTTTATTTGCATTGTTGGTCATGAGATACATATTGTTGGTCCATGCAGAGTGTTTGTAAATTGTGTTGATACCATTGTTGATACTTATTGTTTGCAAAAACTTTGTCTTGCATTGTTGGTCATGAGATACGAGGTCTGTTCAAAAAATACGTAGACTGTAGGTCGTGCACATGCTTTGAAGGTCGTGTATGCGAAATTTTATCATGATCGGAATAAAAATGTAGATTTGTATAAAAAACAAAACTAACAAACAAACAAACATCCTTCTTTATATACCGGGTGGGGAAGAAATAACATGAGGTGTTCAGAGCTCACTAGCGGGAATTCTATTAGGCCAAATGCAGTACATTTTGGTGTATATGCTTAGTGGAACATGCAGTTTCGATTTCTGAAAAAAAAATAGTACCAAAAGTCGCCATAGGGGGCACTTTTTTCATGAAAACAATGAATACCTAATTGTCATATGAACAAATACCGTACAAACCAACTTTAGTAACAACAATAAACAATGTTTTATTTTTAATTACAAATGTGTTTCAATATGACCACCAGTGTGCTGTTCCAATAGCTGCATGCAGTACACGATATTTTCTACGGCAGCTCGCAGCATATCTGCATTAATTAGTCTGATATGTAACGTTATTTGATCCTTTAAGGTTGAGAGGTCAGGAACGTGTGCTTGATACACAAGGCTTTTATTTGAATCCCCATAACCAAAAATCACAAGGGTTGAGATCAGGCGACCTGGGTGGCCATACCATGGGAAATGCACGACTAATTATTCTGTTGTCTGAAAAACGTTCTTGCAAGATCTGCTACACCTAACGTCCGATGTGCGGTGGCACCCATCCTGCATAAAAATGGTAGAATCCAGACAACCTTTTTCCTGCAATCATGGTATCACAAAATTCTCTAGCTTATCGGCATACCTGGCAGATTTGACGGAACAAGTCACTAGTCCATGGGGATGGATTTCTTCAAAAAAGTACGGGCCAATGATGAAAGAAGCAGTAAAGCCGCATCATACTGTTAGTTTCGGTGAATGCATAGGAGTTGGCAGACACACTTGTGGATTTGATGCAGCCCAAATACGGCAGTTGTGGGTATTGATATTACCATTCAAATAAAAATGTGCCTCATCACTCCATAAAATTTGCCATGGCCATGCATCATCCACTTCCATACGTGATAAAAATCTCAATGAAACGTTAGTTCGGGTAGGAAGCCATTGTTGAACAGGTGTGAGTTTATAGGGATAAAATGTCAATATCTTATGCAATATTTTCCTCACCGTCGAATAAGGGGTATCTGTTTGGTGTGCTATTGCGTGTGCACTGCTGGTACCCTGCACAGTAGCCATCTCCTGTTCCACAACAGCAGTTTCAACTTCTTTAATGTGTTGCTGCCTGATTCGTTCGTGTCCCCGGCCTGGTTGCACTCCTAGAGTTCCGGTAGATTCAAATCGTTCAATCATTTTCCGTAAGTTAGTTATGCTCATCGGTCCTCTTTGTAACGTTTTCAATCGCCAGAATTCACGTTAGGGCAGCACTTGGATTGTCGCTCTTCTGATAAAACAACTTGACTAATAACGCCCGATCAGGCAGAGTAAGCGTCATTGTCAGACCATTCGTTCGTGAATGATGGGAAATCCTCAGCCTTGCCTTTTATTGTCATGATTGCTCAACACGGAATGCGCTTATGCAAACGTATTCATTATTTTCTTGAAATAAGCGCCCCCTATGGCGACGTTTGGTACTATTTTTTTTCTTTTTGCAGAAATCGAAACTGCATGTTCCACTAAGTAAATACACCAAAAAGTACTGCATTCGGCCTAATAGAATTCCTGCTAGCGAGCTCTGAACACCTCACGTTATTTTTTGCCCACCCGGTATATAGAAAGATTATTATTGTGTAAATCTAGATCAGTAGGGTATATTTGCAACCTCTGGTATACTATATTTTGAGTCTCTTTGTTGTTTGTAAATTATTATTTTGTATTTATTTTTCACTATGATTGTTCAACTGAGAATATATTCATGAAAGTTTTTGTTAGTAAGTAAATTCTTTCTGTCTAACCTCAAACCTTGACTAAGTCTTATCATTATCTGATATTATCACGACCCATTCACCACAACTGGTGCCCGAACAAGGACTGTGATATTCGAAAAATGGTGGAAGAAGATAGTATTGCTGAAATGAATGTAGCAGAGTGCACTGTTTCCACAGTTTTGGGTTTTACCCATCTCATTCCTACTTTTTCTGGTGATGACAACTCCATTGATTTGGAAGATTTTTTCTGTTGTATTGATTGTGTAGCCACGTTGGCTGGGTGGAATGACGAAATTAAAGCTAATGTAATAAAAGCTAAACTGAAAGGGATAGCTGCCCAAAAATTTAATGAGCTACAAGTCTATAAGCTGGATAGTAGTAGTAAAGAACTTAAGGAAAGATTGGTCAGGGTTATGGGAAAGAGGGCGAACAGAAAGGATGCCATGAGGGAGTTTTTCCTGGCTCAGCAGGGAAAAATGGAGAGCGTGGAGGAGTTTGCTGCTAGACTTGAATATCTTTGGAACAAACTCGTAGAGTATGAACCTCGCATTGAGAATAAAAAGGGGACCCTTTTGGTAAAGAAATTTACAGAGAAAATAGATGCACTTGGAAAGAAATTAGAGGAGAAACCTAAGTGGGGCAAATATATTCAGAATAGAGGGAACTGTTTTGTCAGTGGAAAGAAGGGACATTATGCGTATTCTGTAAAAAGAAACGTTTAAACTAGGAAAAGCCGATCTGATTCGGCTGAGGAAGATAAACAAATTAATCTGGTCTTGTTAAAGAACCCTAACAATGGTCTGTACAGAGTAAAATTAGAAATTGAGGATTATAGCATAATGGACCTGATTGATACAGGATCACAGGTATTTATCATTGATGACGAGGTTGGTGATCAGGTAGCTAATAAAGTCACATGGGAAGAGGTAGCTCTTCTAATTAAGGGGACTGGGGGGCATGTTTATAACATCATTCAAGCAATATGGGCCAATATTCGGTCTGAGGAAGGTATTTCTGGTATCTGTAGATTTATATGCATGGATTTGAAGTGGAGAGACTATCAAGCCATCCTAGGTACAGATCTGATTAAGAGTGTTATAATCAAATGTAATGGTATACAGGTACACACCCGGCTTGAAAGCATTATAACTATGAATCAAAAGCGTGAACTTGATAATCTTGTTAACATTCATGCTAACAGCTTTGTGGAGGACGTTGAGATCCTCAGTAGGGTCAGGGATGCAATTATTGACTTAAAAATTGAAAAAAGGACCCTATCTTTGTCAGGCAGTATCCAATAAACCATAAGTACTTGACATCATTCAAAAAACGATCAGTAACAGGAGGCAGGTATAATTAAACCTAGCAAGTCCAGGTGGAATTTTCCTGTATTCATTGTTGAGAGAGAAAATGGGGATATATGTATGACACTGGATTTGAACGAGGTCAATGGTATCGCTCAGGGGCTGGACTTTCCCATGGCCAAGCCCCAAGAAAATTTTCAGAGCCTTAACGGGCATAAATACTTTTCATATTAGACTTTAACTCGGGATATTTCCAAATTCCCCTTGCAGAGCATCTAAAGTAGTGCTACATATTTAGTGATTACTTAGGGAGAGGTGTCTTCGTATTCCAAGATGAAATTCTCATCTATTCAGAGACCTTCGAACAGCACATGGTTTTATTAGAATGGGTCTTGAACATTTTAGAAGAGAGAAATTTGATCATGAAGAGATCTAAATGCTCCTTCTAGGTACCTAATGTCAAGTATCTAGGACACATCTCAGCTGATGGGATGCTTCCCGTTCCTGGGAATGCACAACACATTGAACTGATACCCCCTCTCCCACCAGTGTTAAGGAAGTAAGATCCCTATTAGGATCAGTCAACTTTTACCGACCTTTTATAGATAATTCATTGAACACCCTGATACCAATCATTGAATTAACTAAAAAGGGTACCAGATTCAAATGGACAAAAGAATGTCAGAGGGCCTTCAGCAAAATAAAATCAGCACTTAGTAGCCAGCCTATCCTCATTCCACCTGACTATGAGAAGGATTTCATCTTATTCACTGATGCATCCATTGGGGCGACTGGGGCAGCACTTCAAAAAGTCAAAGACAGGTGCCTCAGGCCCATTCCTTTCTATAGTTGCAAGCTAAATAAGGCTCAACTAAACTATAGCGCAATTGAGAAGGAGGCCCTAGCCACCCTCATGGGGTTACGGCAATTCCGCCACATTAGTTTGGGATTTCCAGTGATCATGCACAGCGATCACAAACCTTTATCGTTCATTAAGAACCTTAAGCACTCAATCCAGAGATTACTTAGATGGTCCGTGGAGCTTGAAGAATATAACCTAAGAGTAGAACATGTTAAAGGAGAAGATAATGGCATAGCCGATTTATTAACTAGGTTACCGGCCAAAGAGGTTAAAGCAGTAATTCAAATATCTAATGAATCGCTAATTAATAAGATTGTTGATCACAACTAGATGACTTTTTTATGCCACCCCTCATCAAGAGGAAGAGAAAGGACAGGGGTTCATTATTAAAGAGAAAATGCTAATGAAGAAAGGTCTAAACAATTGCAATAAACTATGCGTGGGTAGATCAAGGGGTGGTAAGGACTCTCACCTCTCTTAGATTATGGTACTATTGGCCCAATATGGATAAAGAATTAAAGAATTTATCAAAAATTGTAGAATATGCCAGCAATTCCAGGAGGGCTTTTCCGCATTCTATCCATTTCAGAAGGTCTCACTGGATCTGATCAGGCCGCTACCTGAGAGTCTCAACGGTAATAGGTACATATTGGTATTTATTGATGTTTTTTCTAGATTTCCAGAGGCATGCGTTGTCCCTGACCAATTTGCCATGACCGTTGCCAAGGCAATAATGGAACGCATTATTTGCAGATACGGGATACCTCAGGAATTAGTCTCTGACAGGGGGGCCAACTTCACTTCAGAATTATTAAGAATACAATGTAAGGACATACATATTGATCTGCACCATATCACTGCCTACAGACCCAACTCTAATGGATTAGGTGAGAGGTTAAATCAGTCCATCACAGAGGTGCTTAGAACTTTGTACAATGATGATGCTAGGAACTGGGATAAAAGGCTTGAGTAGGCCCTGTTCATGATCCGAACTAACACTAACAGGAACACTGGTGAGACACCGGCATTTTTACTATATGTGTTCGTTCCCAGAACTCCTCTTTCCTGGGAGGACAAAACTGAAAATAATATATCTATTGAAGACTATCGCTCTGACCTGGTTCAGAAACTTATGAGGACAAGGGATAGAGCTGAGAAAATTAGCCAGATTAACAAAGGTAATAGAGTGGCTCAAAGGAATAAGGGTAGAACGAGATTGTTACGTAGAATGAGAAAAGGTCTGAATGTCACGTAAAGGGGAAGGAAAAAACAAATTAGGGCACAGGTACCCTTTCAAATTAAGAAAATTTTATCTAAGGTGTGTTATCAGATAGAAGGTATCTGGGAAAGGGACAGGCAAGTTATGCATATAGACAGATTGAAATCTTGCTATGGCACTTGGACTAAAAGGTAGTCCCCTGCAAAGACAAGAGGGGTGCAACCACGAGATCCTGACGAATCAGAGCAGATGGAGGAAGATGAAGTACCCATGCAAACTTGGAGGAGGCAGATCCTGGGTCGAGCAAGGAATGTGCCTGACCACAAAAGGCCTGCTGAACTTCAGCCTGAGCCAAACCTGGAAGAACCGGACGAACTACCTATTGCACCAACAAAGCCAGAACTAGACCCAGTGTTGGAAGCAGGAGATGAACAACCCGAGAACAAACAACCTGAAGGGCCTACAGGACCAGAGGAGCCTGCAGGAGCCCAATCACGTTCTAAAAGAGCAGGAAGCACCTCAGGATGAAGGAGCTCACCTGGAACCGACAGAGGAGGATAACCAGCACTTTTTGAGAAAGAGACCCAGAGTGGACTACAGGCATCTTCATAATCAAGGACTCTGAAGAGACTTTCGCCCTCTGAGGGGGAGGTAGTGTGACAAACTCAGTTAAAATTTTTTATTTGAATATCTAAAGGTTACAGTAACCCTCCTTTCAAAAGTGTTACATGACACTTTCTTAGAACTAGTGGTGTCAACTTTTCTTGTGATGTTTTGGTACAAAAGCCCACAGATCCAGGTTGCTCAAAAAGCCCACAGATCAATGTCGAAGATTGCACCATGTGACCTTCAGGCCTAATGCCCGATGTGAAGACTACTTACCCATTTGAAGACTGTTTTCAAGAAAAAAAAATGTGTTCCACCCAATTATAATGACTGTAGACTATTACTAGAGTGTGTGGGGGTTTATTTATAATAATTATTGGTGTTTTTGTTTTATATTTTTTAAAATTCATACCTTGTGTGTGGTAGCTTAGACACTTGGCATGCTGGGAATTCTTGATTTCGCTGATAGCTGTCTTGTTGTATTCTCAACCTGTACCAGAAGTGTTATGAGCGTTTCTGGCATTTTCACCAGGGGGCGATCCACGGATTTACTGCGGGATTGACCTGGGATATAAAAGGGGAAGTGTGAAGTTCAAAAATTTATTTGAGATTCAGGCTTCATCAGGTACAGACTCCTTTTCAACAGACGGGATCAGGCTAGATCATAGAGACCAGCATGGTAAGATAGCTTTTTGCTTATCTTGTTTTTTTGTGTATTTTCTTATCTTGTCACTTTATCTTGTATACCTAATGACTTAATAACAACCAGATTATCCTTTTGTCCTAAGTTATTATTTTTGGCTTGTTTGTAATTAATTATTTGAAATGTAGTAGTTAACCTTATTGCCTTTTTGGGGCTATTATTCGTAATTATTATTATTGTTTAAATCTAGATCAGTAGGGTATATTTGCAACCTTTAGTATACTATATTTTGAGACTCTTTGTTGTTTGTTTATTATTATTTTGTATTTATTTTTCACTATGATTGTTCAATTGAGCATGTATTCATGATAGTTTTTGTTTGTAATTAAATTTCTTCCAAACAACCTCAAACCTTGACTAAGTATTATCATTTCCCCATATTATCACAACCCATTCACCACAATTGACAAAAAGGCATTTTCAATTTTCAGAGGATGGAAATGCCTTTTGAATGATAAATCAAGTATTTCAATGAGGATTGTCAAAGATATCCCTAGAATAATTGAAGTACTTAGTTTTGGAAACATTACAGTTGGTGATTTTGGTAATATAATTTTTATGGTACATGTGTCTGCTTTATGTTATATGGTATATAACATTGTTATTATTTCCATATGTTTTTGCAATCTTTTTATTAAGAGTATTTTAATGTTCTTCCATTGGATTATTACATGGATTTAATATAATGAACATAATCCAAGTCTGAAATTTTAAAATTTCAATATATTTTATTGATGAAATGATAATAAGCCTTCCATCCGATTTAATTAAATAACCTATTAATAAGCATTTATCCTTTAGACTATTAATGAATATCTGCTGAGGTGTATAGAACTTAACTGTATATTAATTGTTGCATTGAGGACATCATTCATCAATTTTTTTCATATCATATGGGTTTTTGGGTGTTCTAAAAAATTGTAAGTATAAGTCATCAGCTATAGCTTCTAAAATTTTCTTTTTTCTCTTTCTTAATTTTCTAAAATAAGGAGCAGTGAAGAATTTAATATTTGTTTTTCCAAAAATTTCATAATCAATTAGTAATAATCAACGAAGTATTAATACATCTATATATATAAAAATGAATTGCTGTTCATTAGTCTCGCTAAAACTCAAAAACAACTTGACGGATTTGAATAATTTTTTTTGTTTTGTTTCCTCTAATACAGGAGTGGTTTAAAACAAATAAGAATAGGAAAACCAACCCCTAAGGAAGGGAAAGGGGGATTGAAAATTTGTTAAACATTAACTGGTGTTGCATTGTATACTTAACACATTAACTGGTGTGGCACTACATAATTAACCATATTAACCTCTTGGGAGTTGGGTAATGAATTGAAGAGTGTGCTATCCATGTAACGTGATATCTCCACCATGACCTACCTATAACCTTCACAGGGTCCATCGGAATTACCATGAAAATTTTCATCAAGATTGATCTAGCCATTTTGAGATGCATAGCGATCAGATAGGTCCATGTGTGTTTCTTTCTTACATAAATCTATAGTTTAATTCCAATCTTGATGAAATTCGCAAATTTGATCTTCAAAGCAAGAAGAAGGTCACTGTCTACATGAGATTTCGAAAAAATAATATTTATCGATAATAATTCATGGATTTAAATTCAAATTATGGACCAAAAATATATATCTCCTGATGAACAATGCAAGGTAAAGTTTGTGCAACAATAGACTGCTCTGTTTGTTTCAACAGTAGTGAGAGCAACACAGAATTCTAAAAATGATATGGCATTAAATACAAAAATTGGAGTAAATATACCAGATTAAGCCAATCAAGTATGTAAGACATGTTCATTAAGACATGTAAATGAATCTCAAGACTGATAATTTTGTAAGTTTCATTAACAAAAATATTTTGAGGACACACAACTTACATGCATAAATCGAGGACCATCCTCTTATAAAATATAATATTCTTCGGGCTTTCTAATTTCCTGAACATAATTTAAAGTTTCGCGTAATGGTTGTCAGCATACAGCTGGGTCTTCCTCGTCTGAGAATCAGTAAGAAGGCGTCGGAAATTTTAACAATACATATAATTCCTATCCTTTGTGCTTTTCTTAGAATTGATAGTTGTTAGAATGTAACATTTTCTTGAAAAGCTTTAAAAATGAGCAGTAAATGGAAATAATGGAGAGTTTGCACACTATTGAAAAACAGTGGAAAGGCAGCAGAGAAAGCAGCCCCTTCACTCGGTGCTGTATCTATTTTTCCAGCACACTGCTTCAACTAAAGAAGCGGTGAGTGACCCTGTGCCTGTCAATGTAAATGTGTCAACAGAAGAAACTGTGATGGCCAGATCACACCAAGTGATGAATGCACCAGTTTTACTTCAAGATCTCGAGAGCAGAGTGTGAATTGCAACAGTATACCAATTAGAAAAGTTGATGGAAAAATTCCGCAACCTGGATTCAAACCAGGAAACTAGACTGTCTTGGTGGATGCCTCTATCAATTGGGCTATCACAGAAACTTGAACAGCCATGTTGTCACCAAGTGTCTTAAAGACAACCAAGTTGTCAAGAAGGAAAGCCCAATGGGAGGTGGGCACCCGGTTCACAGATAGTTAATTTCTCCTACTTTGATGAATAAGAAATAAAGAAATTAAACTGGAGCAGACATCAAACATTAGGTAAAAACTACTTGGTTGTCTTTAAGACACTTAGTGATAGCACGGCTGTTCAGGTGTCTGCGATAGCCCAGTTAGTGGAGGCGTCGATCATGACAGTCAAGGTTCCAGGTTCGAATACAAGTTGAAAAATTTTTCTATCCATTCTTGTAATTAATATCATTTATCTGATGCTTAGAGTTTGCTCTAATTTAATTTCTTTATTTCCTAACAGTTTATCAATTGTTGGAATTGCAGAATATACAGACACAAATGATCATGTACATCCATCGCCACCCAAAAAGAGAATTTTGGAATTGTGGAATTTTTAGATAAACAAATGAATTTTTAATGGTCAGGTCACACAAAATAAAAGAACTACAGCCATAGCCAGGGCTGAAAAAACGTCAGATCAATCTATTGTTTCATTTTCATTCTATTTCCTTCCAATTTCATAGCCATACACATTATTCCACACATTGTTTCTCCTGCACTATGGGTAAACTCGCTCAGCTATACACAACATTCCAACCCGAACCAGGGAGAACTGTTACAGGGCAATCCATTATGAACATTTTAAAAGTTTTTTTCGGTATTCTATATGAATTTTTACTTTTTTAATGTGTGTTAATTTTTACTATATATTCCCATTCAGATATTGCAAACTTTCATCAAAAAAGAGCCCGAGCAATGCCGGGTATATAAGCTAGTATTTTGTAAATATGTATCAGGTATGGACTATTCAAGTTATTCAATTACTTATGTGACATATTTAAAATAATTTTAATGTGCAATAAATACTTGTATTGATTCTTTTAAATTGAATATGTCAGATCAAGAAGGGATGAAGCCACATTTATGGCATATACAGGTAAAAAAAAACAACAACAAAAAACAGGAATCATATATGCACTGTTCTCAATACATATTATACTTTTAATTTTAACACAATGGAAAGAATACTATGTTATTTGTTCTACATAACTCCAATTAATATAAATAAAATTTATCAAACATTTCTAACAAGTGTATTTTGTCTGAATTCAATTTCATAATTTTCAGGGCATCTTTCTCAAAATGTTATTTAAAGATCGTACATAAACCACATGGTCTAGTAGAAGGGGAGGGGGTAAAGAACTGGCCACTGTCGACCACATGAGAGGGGAGGGGTTAAGGTAGCAGACATGTGTTCTTTTGGCAATGGATTAAGGGATATTTACAAACAAGTCATTTCATCATACATCACTTGGCCATGGTCACATTCATATCATCTTATACAAATCACCACATTCACATCATGCCAAAATCAATTTGTCACTTAGGTGACTTGACACATTCAGGACATCTTCGTTTCATCTCTGTAGTGGTGATCATAATTTTCTAGGGCACTTCATGGTAAGAAGCTGATTATAGATATTTACTAAAACATTAATATGTAATGACAATAATTACTATCGAATTCATTTAGCATATGCTATATATATAGTTAGGTCAAATATATATTAGCATAGCCTATTCTCAATTATTCAGGTCAAATAGAATCTAAAATCTATATTTTCTATCTTGTCTCCTTGATCTTTCGCAACTAGACTTGATAATTATCTGTATCTTCTACTAAGGCTTACACTGGCAGAACTTTCTGTACCTTCTCATCCAGAATTATTTCCTCAGCCAGAGGAAATACCTTCAGGAGGAAGTTTTTGTAGGATACATCTCTCTTGTAACAGTGGGCTGTCATCACATGCCATTGCATGATACCCCTTCATCCACCCCTGATGAATTTATTTTCTGGCACCAAATGTATTTGATTATCATGTGGGGTAATCTGTCAGTTATCAAGTGAAAATATTCTATTACTGCAAACTCTGTAGCAGACTCATGTCTAGTTGCAGGAGAATATCAGAATGAGGCTGAAATTAATAGAATTTAGATTCCATTTAGATTCTATTTGTGCCTGAAAAAATTGGGAAAATGCTTTATTTTATTTGGGCGGTTGATGTTCTTGCAAAAACTTGTTCTACTTGATTTTGATCATCAATGCAAGCAAAGTTGTTGATTGTGACATCCTTGTAGAGACTACTGTTCATGATTCACCAGAGTAATACATTTTTAACACTTTCCTGATATACAGAGAACTCTTTATATATTAAACTTAAATTATAAATTTTTTACGAATAAGTGAATAACGATTGAAACGAGAACACTACATTGGGGAAAACTACAGAGCTGTAGAGAGTCTGAATATCAAGAAGTGAGCAAAATACTGATTACCAAAGTTAACAGAATTTTTGTAGAATATTTTATGCCTGAAGTTGTAAAGAAGTACAGACCATGTATGCATCTTTTATTTACAAATGTCTAACAAAATTTGATAATAGGCAACATACACAAAATGTAGGTGTAAAGGAATAAAGTTTGAGCGACAGGTTTTAGTTGTGTGAAAAGTTTTAGTTCGCCCATATGCTGTTTTTACCACTATTCTATTCTTAATAATCTTGAGGTTTCTTTTATTTCCTCTATGCTAATTGGCTTTTTCTTTTAAAACGAGGCATATGTTTTTATTTTATTATGTAGCATTTTCATTCTGTTTTATAACTCCATATTAAACGCACTGCCATACATTAACCTTTTTTAATATTAATTTTTAATTTTCAGTGGACTTTTTAAAGAAAAAGTGTGTGCTTAAAAGTTTTTTTAAGATTTTTTTATTTTGTCATTATATTGCATACAAAATTAAGTAAATATTCAAGTGCATAACATGATATCGAATGTGGCTATGAAGCATGCCAATACCAGCACTAGCAAAGCGTGAACTTCTGCTTTTACTGGAAGGTGTTCTGCCATCTACGATGAGTGACGCGCATGCACGAGCGATGGCGTGGTCGTGAAAAGGTCCATTGCCTTCCTTATATGTCCAGAGGTAACTTGGGATGATATCCAAAACGCATGAATGCAGGATATTTTCTAGCGTTTTTATTTATGGCTGTCATTAGAGAAAACAAGGCTGCATGTAAATACCTGTCCCAGTCTTTAGGTTGGTTGGTTGGTTTATTAGAATTTTTGGCCTCAACTACTAAGGTCATTTTGCACCTTTTACACATGTACCCAGCCCGGGACAAACACAAACATCCATGCCCACAGCGGGATTCGAACCCGTGACCAAGGGACTCGAGAACTAGAAAGCCTATGCCCTGGCCCTCTCAGCCACCTGGCCGGGCCCAGTCTTTAGGATGATCATCACAAAGGGTTCTAATTATTTCGACTAAAGCAGTGTTTCCCAAACCGGGGTTCACCAAAATATTTCTGTAATGGCAGATTATTGTATTGCATTCATATATGTTTGTACAATTATAAGATACTGGTTCGTGCTACTCGGATCTTTGTGAAAAGGATTCACAAGTCAAAAAATTTTGTGAAAGGGGTTCGCAAGTCGAAAAACTTTGGGAACCACTGGACTAAAGCATTCAAAGTATTCAAAGTAGAGCGATAAGAAATGGTAAATTTATGAATAATTAATTCCCAACTCCTTACATATCAAAGCAAATACTTGGGACATAAAATTAGCCCCCCCTATTACTAATAATTTCAGTGGGAATACCATATCTACAAATAATTTTATCAACAAAGGTCATTGCTATTGTTTCAGCCTATTGATTTTTAATAAGGAATGTTTCAACATATCTTGAAAGATTGTGGATAAACACAATTATATAAATGTTCTGTTTAATTGAAGATTGTATAGATCCAATTACATCCATGGCTAATTTTTGAAAGGGTAAGGTAGCTCTGATTCCTTGTTGATAACAGGCTTTACCACTTATTAACTTTAATTTTTGGCAGTTTACACATGACAATACATAATTCTTAATGTCATAATACATTTTAGGCTAAAAGAAGTTTTTGGATACTTTCCAGACTGTTGTCCGCATTCCTCTGTGGTCAGCTAAATGGTGTTCATGAGCAAGAGATATTATCTTATCTATGAATTCTGCACCCAAAGAAATTCTTGCCTTGTGTTCTCGAGCACTTAGTTTAACTAAGTTGTCAACATTATAATCATAAGTTCCATGTTTATCTTTTAGATTCCTTCTAATGTTTTTAATCCATGAATCATTATCCTGAGAGGTTTTAATCTCATCTTGAAAAGGTGTGGTGTTCAGATCTATAGTTGTTAAATTACACTCCTGGATAACCAATCTGCGAACTTACTTTTTTTCCAGGTAAATGCTTGAGTGCAATGTTATATTCCAGCAGTTCAATAGTTCATCGTAATAATCTCTGGTTAAAGTTTCTCATATTTTCCATAAACGACAAAGGTTTATGGTCTGATAGAATTTCCAGATAGCCTAGAACTACATGCCTAAGGTGTAGTAAAGATAGTATGGGGAGCCCATGCCACCTTCATCAGTTGGGCCTCTGTCAGTATTCATTAAATCATTAGGTGGCCTTTTTGCAATCTCATGGGCCCAACAGACCTAACAAATTGGCAAAAACTTTGTACTTTGATAAAATAACGTTTGACATCCTAGCCTCCTTTATATAAAAAAAGTTTAAAGTTAACATCATCTCATTTATATTATCCATTTATACATATATAAAAGAATAGAACCGTTGATCTTTATCCCCAAATCTTCCGAT
>JAHWFO010075106.1:198884-228088 GCA_023313115.1 Rhysida immarginata | reverse complement strand
TGAACCCATGTTCATAGGACGTTTTGTGTTTATCTTAACCTCTATAATACCCCCTTTAAGTATTTTACATTTGATGTAAATCACCCTGTATATAGCTCGGAATTGATGACTGATCACTAAGCTGGTTGCCTCTCGAATATATGTACCACGGATGAGGTAAAACGGATACGACACTCGGCAATTTTTTTAAACTGAGACTCTACTGCAACCACCAGAGGGCGAGAGGAGTATTAACGTAATGGCGCCCGGTAGAACAACATGCTCTGTAATTTATTGCAGTATTTTTAGAAGTAAAAATCCTTCGGTTTCTTATTTTCGATATCCGAAAGATCCAGACAGGTATGAAATTATCATGACTGACATTCTATTTTAAAAAAAAATATTTGACAGAGTTGTGGAAAGCGTGGCAATTTTACGATCTCATTCCTCAGCTTACCACGTGTATCATTGATTGTATTTAAAATTAATTTTTTTATATTGTATAGATGTAAAAACACTTTGTGGTTTGATGTTAAAATGTATAATTGTCCAATAACGAAAAATTTCAGCTCTAAATAAAATTATTTTTGCTCGAAATTCTCTCATGGTGTTTTAATTATATTCATTAAAAAAAATTTTTAATTAAAAAATAAAAAGAAAAAAAAATTTAATTTAAAGATAATTCATTTATTAGATACAATAATCTACAAAAAAAAATATAGTAATGAATCAACATTTTTGATTGCTAAAGCTTAATATATTACAAGTATCTCTATTCGAGCATGGAAATGGAAAGTTCATACTCGTTCTCTTTGAAAATAAGAAGGCATCTCCAAAGGTGGGTATGTTTAAGCCGTCACCCCTGAAGGTTGGCTACCCTGGAATGCACTTAGTGTACTACTGCAATCACTAGTTGGCGCCACTAAAATCAGTTTACACGTAATCTGTTAGAGTGTCCTATCCGTTTTACCTCATCCGTGATATGTACGTTCTCACTGATACCAAAAATATTTCTATTTTTCCACTGCATTCTAAGGTTGCATACCTACGTATTTCCGTCCTCTCTCTTTCAAGTTTCCCGCTCCTTTTCCCTCCTTATCTCTATAACTCACCCTTACCCCTTTCTTATCAACAAGGAGTCTCCCGGATCCTGTTCTATTTTTCACCCAAAAGCACGTGCTAAAATGAATAGGCTTACACTGTTCAGATACTTTACATAAAACAAAATCACTAAGATACTTAATAATAATACAATTGTTAAATAATAAATTTTCCAGAACCAAATTAGGTTGATGTTGTTCCTACTTGGCTGTCCTAATTATTAGCTCCCTCTCCCCTTTTTATAATAACTATTTAACTTATATTTTTATTTAAATTAATACACATATGGCTTTTTGAATCATATCTTTGTGCATATAATTTCATATGTCATACAGTTGATGTACATATAACTTATATGTCACAATCTACATTTAGATACACTGTACACAGATTAAAAACACACAGATAGGAAACTAGACCACGTGATCGAGGCAAAAACGGCATCAGCGAAATAAACGCCACCTCAGCCAGAACGGATTAGGTTACACAAAGCAATAATTGCCTTTTAATATATATTATTACTCATATTTAATGTTGTCACCATCTGCTTCTTTAACACTTGTATTATGTAGTGTATTCAATATGTCATTCATCTAATAACCATGATGCTATGTTGTTTCGTTCGATATGGCGTTAAACAATGCGAGTCATAGCACAGTTAAAAACACACATGAATTTCTTTAGTTGTTCTTTCTTTAAGATAAAGTATTTAAAAAAAGGGTGAATGCAAAACGCCAGCGTACAGAAAATCAGAAGATGTGCATCTTATGTGGAAATGAAATACCTGATGTATATTTTTATATATTATACTTTTAAGAAAAAACTTGCTGTAGTTTTGTGTTTTTCATTGTTTTCATTATGCGCTAATTTTATGAAGCAAATAAAATTGTTTAAGGTTTGATATAAAAATAAAATACTTATTTTAATGGACTAAAATTGTCTATTCTTATTTTTGAAATATACAATATTAATGTTAATATTTTATATTTAATAATAATTGCGAGAAATATTAAAATATAATCTCTAAAAAAATTAAATTTTATCTGTGATTTTTCATTTAATCAGATACATAAATTTAAATTAATTATAACTAAATTTCATTTAAAAGCAAATGAAAGTTTAAAAACATTAAATTAAGGTTATAGCTGATGTAAATAACGAAGTAATGACGTAATTATCCATCGTAGCGCCCTCTAACTAACGGGTGTGCTCATCCGCCATTTTCGTTCCTCGTGGTTTCAAGTTTCGTTCAGCAGCATTGGTTTCGCATAGCAGCGTGCGCTAAATTTAAACATTAAATTGTGATCACTTTGTGATTTCTAATGAAAAATGGTGTGTTGTTCAGCACATAATTGCTGCAATAGAAGCAAAAATGGTTACAAATTGTATGTTTTCCCAAAAAATGAAGAAAGAAGAAAGATCTGGGTAATAAATTGCAGAAGAGATAAATGGGAACCAAAATCAATTTCAAGACTTTGTGAGATAAGAAAGTTTTTAGTATGTTGCTTTTTGTGCAATGAATTAATTTATAAATTATTTATGATCTTATAAATATAATGAATTTAATATTCTTTAGGTTCATTTTGAAGAAAATCAATTTGAAAATGGCAGAGCATTTAAAACTTCAGATGCTTTTAAGGTAAACATTCGAAATCATCTTTTGCTTCTAAGAGTTGTTTTTCTAAATAAACCTTTTGATTTTATAAAATATCTGTAAAATTTTCTTGTAATTTTTTAATACAAAATAAAAATGGCAAATTTTGAGATTTTAATGTCTAAGTTATTTAATTTTTAGAGAAAAACATGTAAAATATTTGTATTAAAATGCAAATTTAAAAATAAAGTTACAAGTTATTAAAGAAAAAATTTTAAATAACGAATAATTTTGATGGTAAATTATTCAAACATTGATTCACATTATTCAAACAAAATTATTATTTTAAATATTAAAATGTTAAGATTTAAAATAAAAATAAAAATTAAAATAATTTCTTGTTCTAAAAATTGTTAGTGTGGGATATTTTTGTTTTAATAAATACATCGAGCACACGTTCGGCTATGCATACCTCATCGCCATATTGTATAAGCACTATATATTTCTCACAAGAACACACACAGCTTAACACACAAAGAGAAAGAGCATAAAGTGGCCACCAGGATGCTCTGCTATACCAACACCCCTCCGGCAGAGAATCCCGTGGTCACTAGCGATATAATTTTAATTAGTTAACCACAAATTCTAATTTACTCAATAAAATCTAAATTATATACGGATAATCTAATTTTTTCATGTAAATATGCATAATGTTCTTATTACTTAAACATTAAAAAAATATAAAAATGAGTACACTGAAAAGTTCTTTTACTTAAATGATAAAGAAGAATCGGTTAGTCCAAATACTGAATGACATCGTTTCAGTTGAGCTGCAGTGGTTGGTTTGGTAAGAATGTCTGCTAGCATCTTGTCTGCAGGCACATAGGTTGTGATGATCTTTCCTTCTTCCTGCGCATCATGGATGAAGTGGTATTTCAGGTCAATGTGCTTGGATCGTCCGTGTTGGTTACGCTGTTTTACAAGGAATAAGGCACTTTGGCTGTCACAACATATCTGTATTGGATCAGATATGAACTTATGAAATCCAAGTTCTTGTAGTAAGTTTTGGAGAAACAGAGCTTCTTTTGTAGATTCAGTTAAGGCAATGTATTCTGCCTCCATTGTTGATAAGGCTACTGTTTTCTGTTTCTTTGACTCCCAGGTGATTGCCCCTCCGGCCAAAGTAAACACGTATCCTGAGTGTGATTTGCGGTCATCAGTATCACTTCCCCAATCGGCATCAGAATATCCGACGATTGGTTGGTTATTCCTTTGATATGTTATTTCATAATATTTTGTAAACTGTAAATATCGTAAAATGCGTTTTGCCGCTTTCCAATGGGCTTCTCCTGGATTCGACAAGAATTTACTAAGGTTGCTTACAGCGTATGAGAGGTCAGGTCGGGTAGCATTGGCAAGGTAAAGCAGTGATCCGATAAGCTCTCTATATGGCTTGCTTTGCATATTTTCCTTCTCTTGTTCTGTCTTTGGACACATTTCTTTGGTTAATTTCTGGTTGCAATCTAGTATTGTTGAGACGGGATTTGCATGGTCCATCTTGAACTTTCGCAGAAGATTTTCAATATAATTCTTCTGATTGATTTTTATGATCCCAGTTGCGTCCTCACGTTTTACTTGAATGCCCAGGCAATAATGTATCTCTCCTTGGTCTTTCATTGTGAATGTTTTCATTAATTTTTCTTCCATGCACTTCAGTTGTTCTAAGTTATTTGATATGATTAACAAATCATCTACATAAATTGTTATGATGATCAGGTTCTTATTATCTTGCCATGTGTAAACGCAAGGGTCAGACTGAAGTTGCTTCATCCCAAGTTCTTTTAGTTGATTATCTAGTTTCTTGTGCCACTGTCTGCCAGCTTGTTTTAGTCCATAAAGTGGACGTCTTAAGAGGCATACTCTCTTCTCGTCTTCTTTATTGATAAATGGTTTAGGTTGTTCCATGAAAATTGTTTCTTGAATGTCCCCCTGAAGGTATGCTGTAGTTACATCCATCTGATGAACATAAAGATTGTATTCTGCTGCACATGCCAAGAGGACTCTGATTGTATTGTACCTCACCACAGGAGAAAATGTTTCTTCATAGTCTAGTCCGTAAGTTTGTAGGCATCCTCTGGCCACAAGTCTTGCCTTGTAGCGATCTATCGTTCCATCACTTTTTCTTTTTGTTCGAAAAACCCATTTCGAATCTATTACTTTTCTATTTAAGGGTCTGTCAACTAAGATCCACGTTTGGTTCTTCATATGCGAGTCGAACTCTTCTTTCATTGCTTGTGTCCATGACTCTGCTTTGGAGCTGGTCATTGCTTCTTCCACTGTGTTTGGATCAGGCTCTATGTCATCATATGCTAAATTTAATGCTTCTTGGGTATAATGATGGATCTTTTTCGGTCTTCCAGGTTTTCCAGTTCTTTCTATCTTAGGCCGTCCTACTGTTCGCTTTGGTTGATGGGTGTCTACTGGTTCATCTGCTTCTTCTTCTGGTCTTCCTGATTCTTCAACTCGAATTTGTTCATCAATTGGTTCTTGTAAAGGGATTTTTGCACAAGTTGAATCAGATAATTCTTGTTCATAGGTGTATAGTTTTTCATAGAATTTGACATCTCTTCTTTTTATAATGGTTCTTTTATTTTTGTCCCACAATCGGTACGCTTTCGCTTCTTCTGAGTATCCCACTAATGTATACTCTCGTCCTTTTGGGTCGAATTTATTTTGTTTTGGTCCTTTTTCATGAGCAATTACTTTACTTCCAAAGACTCGGAAATATCCAACATAGGGTTTATTTCCGTTCAAGGCTTCAAATGGGGTAATGTTTTTCAAAATTTTTGTTGGGCTGCGGTTTCTGATGTATACACTTGTATTAATTGCTTCTGCCCATAAGCTTTGTGGTAATTCTGATTGTAGCAACATACAACGTGCCATATCCACCAATGTACGATTAGCACGTTCGGCAATTCCATTTTGTTGGGGTGTATACTCCACTGTAAGTTGACGTTTGATTCCTTCATTCTGTAAATATAAGGTAAATTCTTTACTTAGGTATTCTTTAGCATTGTCACTTCTTAGGGTTTTTATTTTTTGTCCTGTTTCTTTTTCTATTTGATTCTTAAATTTCTTGAATGCTCCAATGACATCTTTTCGTTCTCGCAAAAAGGCAACATGAACAAACCTGCTTTTATCATCAATGAAGGTGGCGAAGTATTTTGCTCCTCCAACTGACAGTGTTGGAACAGGTCCCCAGATGTCAGAGTGTATAATTTCTAAGATTTCTTTTGTTGTACTCTGTGAAGGAGGGTGGGGTTGCCTTGTAATTTTTCCTTTCGCACATATTATACAATCCAGAGATTCTTTGTTCAGATCTATTTTTAGTCCAGCAACCATATTTTGTTTATAGAGTTGTTTCATGGCCTGAAGGTTAAGATGTCCAAGACGTTGATGCCATCTGGTAGTAATGTCGTCCTGCTCATATGCTTGCATCGTTTTTTCGGTTGTTACTACGTATAGGTTTTCTTTCCTTTTTGCTCTACACACAATCTGTCCTTCTTTTGATTGGATTTGGGCTTCGTTTTTGTTGAAAATGACTTTATATCCATTCTGCGTTATTTTTGAAATGGAGAGCAGGTTTCCTTTTAATTCAGGTACATGCAAAGTTTCTTTCAAGGTAATATTTCTTCCACTTCTTTCTGATTGTATTGGCAGTCGTACTTTCCCGACTCCATTTATTTTTACTCGGCTGTCATTAGCTAATTGTACATGTTGATTTGAACGTTCTGTATATTCCATGAAGTGGTCGGTCATATGTACCATATGTGAGGTGGCGCCGCTATCCAAGCACCATTCGTGTTTCTTCAATGCTTGAGTAGCAAATGAAGTAAAGAAGGCTTCATCAGCGTACTCTTTACTTTCTATGTTTTCTACCAACGATGCTTTGTTTCTATATCTCCCTTTTATAGAGGTTGTATTGTTGCGTTTATAACGACAATCAGCTATTTTGTGTCCGATTTTCCCACAGTTATAGCAGGCATATTTAAAAGGTGCATTTCGTTTATTTGAGTCCTTCGCTGTAGATTCTTGCTTAAAATTTTGATTTTTCTTGTAGTGTTTTGCATTGAATGCTTCTTGCGAATCAGCAGAGGATTCCTCTTTTCTGCGAGTTTCTTCTTCTAGGAGCTTAATCTTTTGTATATCGAAGGAAGGCATTTCATCCCGTACTTCTATTGCCATTACAAAATGTTCGAAGCTTCTCGGTAGACTGCACAACAACATTACAGTTAAGAGTTCATTATCTATGGTGCACTTTATTTCTGAAAGTCTTTCTACAAGTTCCGAAAATTTCTGCAGGTGCAGGGTTATGGAATCGTCCTCTTTCATTTTCAGCTGAGTTAGCTGTTTATATAACGTTACTTTCCTTGCAGGACCCTTTGATTGATTAACGTCACTAAGGTTTATCCACGCGTCTTTAGCATATTCATAGTTTTTAACATATAGCAGTTGGTTTTGCTTTATACTCAAAGTAATCAAGACGAGTGCTTTTTGATTCTTAGTGTCCCATTCTACTTGTTGATTTACATCATCGGGTCTTATAGCTTCTTCTTTAACATAGTTCCATAGATCATTGTAAATTAAAACGCTTTTCATCTGTAATTTCCAACTTTCGTAATTGTCTGCACTTAATTTTTCTATGTTATACATACTTGACATAGCCATTTCGGTTTTTGTTTTGTTTACGCGCCTTCAGTTTTAAAGAGTTCAGAGTTCAATTTACTCACGTAACTTTCGATTTCTCGCTCCCTCTTTGTTCGGCTTGGCTCGACGAATTCCTTGCTTCCACCGCTCACGGTTGGGCTCTGATGGCTTCTTAGTTATTTTAGTTCTTATCCTGAATCTCGTCTACGCAGTGGAATCGTGCTGCTCCCATAACCTGTTAGTGTGGGATATTTTTGTTTTAATAAATACATCGAGCACACGTTCGGCTATGCATACCTCATCGCCATATTGTATAAGCACTATATATTTCTCACAAGAACACACACAGCTTAACACACAAAGAGAAAGAGCATAAAGTGGCCACCAGGATGCTCTGCTATACCAACAAAATATTTTTATGTTAAGATTTAAAATAAAAATAAAAATTAAAATAATTTCTTGTTCTAAAAATAATAATAAAATATTCTTAATAAATATAAACAGTTTAAAAAAATTTAGTATTTATCATTTATTAAAAAAGGTTTATTATATTGCATCTAGAAACTAAATTTAGCTAAGCTGTAACTAGCGTCAGCAGATAGAGCGCAGGAACGAAAATGGCGGATGAGCACACCCATCAGATTAAGAGCCCTAATCCAGCGCTTTACATCACATTAAATAACAGCGCCCTCCCACCTAGACCGGCTGATATCTTTTCCTGATTGGCTGAGTTGTGTGACGTCACATCAAAATGTTTAACATTGTGGGATAGTAAGTTTCCTATCTATGTGTTTTTTATCTGTGACACTGTATATTTTAATGATAAAATTACATTGAAGTAAATGATGTTGACAAAAATTAAGAAACTTCAGACTTCAACAAGATATAACAAGAAACAAAATTCATAAAAAACTGACTGTTGATTATAATTACTTTACATTTCATTTTAAACTCCATGAGAAACGATTTACTATTTAATATGAATTCATATTAAAGAATTCAGTTTCTGTAATAATATTTGAAAAGCACCTATTTCCCAATGCTATTCCTATGCTAACTGAACCCACGATTCCACCAAACAAGTTACTCAAGCATTTAATTAGACAAATATCTATTTTTTCCTCCATAGAAAAAATTTTTTCTTGACGCCGATAGATTACATGTCATTTATTTCAAGCTTCCTTGTGATCTTGGCGGTTTCCATTAATTACAGACCGAAAAATAATTAAAAATCTAGAAAAAATCGTAGCATGCTCCATAGAAACGCAGATTAAACAGCCGGCAGATTCCACCCATCCGTCGGAGGCGCCACCGTCTGCTCACTACCATCGCTTAGCATGGGAAACGGCAAAGCTGTCCATTCTGTGTTATTCTGTGCTATAGACACCCCCATTGATCCTAAACTTATACCAGTTACACAAGTTGTAAAGATTTTTAATACTGCAATAATTTTACAAATTTACATTTACAAACTTCAGTATAGGAAAGACCCCAGGACCATCACTTCCCTGGGGAGGGGGAGGGTTATTTGAAATAACTTACAACATATTAGCCAAAGCACCTGATTATCTCCCCCCTCCCCCTTGGCCACCCCTTGTGCAAATTCTAGATCCCCCACTGTGAAATTACATCATATTTATAGCAAAGTTAGAAATTGAGATTAAAAAATCTTTCACTAGCCATTTAAAAGAAAGAAAGTAAAATAAAGTGTGCTTTTACATATTTTTCAAGCATATTTTATTATTATTTTTTTTTTGCTTTTATTATTTGTTATATTTTTATATAAATGTCAAAATCAATTAATTTATTAATTGATCCTAATAAATTTTACATACTGCTTATCTGTATTCATCATTTTTTTTAAATAGAGGAAGTGGACATTCCCTTAGCCTAAGTATTTATGAAAACTAAGTTCAGTTATAAGTTCAACCTTAAGTAAAGATTTACTTGCAATGCAACTGAAAACTGACAGTAGGGTTAACTTTAATATTCAGCTAAACCAAACCGTTTTGAAGTTTTGATTTTGCGAAAATTAAAAACTGCGACTTTAACATTTATAAAAGAAAAAATAAATTTTTAGAAACAGTGCTTACCTTGTTAGGTCTTTCGGTATTCTGAAAAAACTCAGTTTTGGTCACAATGAATTCTGATCGCATCCTAAAGGTGGATTTCCATGTGCGCGTCAACGCGTCAAATGACGTCATTTTCTGCTCAAACCGGCAGCTTCTACCAATTTCTGCTGCTCGCAAGGAAACATTTCTCGAAAATTTTGCAGTTGCTCCAGAGCAACTTTTGCTGCCGATTTGAGCAGAATTCTATGCCTGAGGTCATATCAGTCTATTGTGAGGAGTCAGGAACTCCTATTGTCTATCAGATTATTTGACAAATTTGCCTATTTTAATATGTTGGATTCGTCAATAAATAAATAAATAAATATATAAATACAAAATGTTATTTATTTATTTATTTATTAAAACTAAACATTTATTTATATATTTAAAAATGAAGATATTTATCATGCTTATTTGTTTTGTAAAATCCGTTCTGGCAGTTTATTTTTTGCATTCTTTTGTACATAATTATATAAACAATTATAATTATAAAATTTTACTGAATTAAATTTTATTTATTTTAATTTAAAACAAAGATTTTTATAGAGGTTCATTTATTTTGTAAAATTGTATGCCATATTTTACAATTATATAATCGAGTGTCATGATATTTCCTATTAATTCAGCTTCTTTGGTGGATTTTCAGAATTATCATGGATAGTCGCCGTTGAGCTTGACACGGCGAAGGACGGCAGGGGAACCAATGGGACCCGGGATGAAACCTTCATCACCATGCCTCCCACAATCGTAATGTTTTGTTGTTTAAAATAACAATATTACCGTACAACATATTCGAGAATTACATTATGTGCAATCTTTTTACGTTTGCTATAATATCCACATGGATCTAGTCTAATTTACGAAGTTAATTAATCACTTATCTTCAGCTTCGTATACGCATGGCTAGGCCTACAAATAGCACTGAAACGGAATGCCGACGCTTTTACTAAGTCTTTCATCGTGAACATGGAAATGCTAACATATTTCTATTCTACGAAATCAAGACTCGTGTATAATATCCATCAATTCCATATAATCGTCGAGTATATTTTCACTGATGTATTACATATATGCTGAGAGAGATGTCGATACAAACACAAAGAAACATGCCTGAACAGCAGCCATGATTTCTATCAGGTTAGAGGAGAACTGCGCATGTGCGGGGAAACTTCGCTGCTCACATGGAAACATGCTGTCGATAGAGCACACGCTGCCAAAACTGACACGCTGCTTTCCTACTTTTCAATTGGCAGTAAGCGTTTGGCAGCACTTATTTTCAGGCAGAAAAGCGCGCACATGGAAATCTACCTTAAAGGTGGATCTCCATGTGCGCATCAACGAGTCAAATGACTTCATATTCTGCCCAAACCGGCAGCTTCTGCCAATTTCGCTGCTGCTCGCATGGAAACATCGATAGCAGCGCGCTTCTGCGAATTCTCGAAAATTTTGCAGTTGCTCCAGAGCAACGTTTCCTGCCGATTTGAACAGAATTCTATGCCTGAGGTCATATTAGTCTATTTTGAAGAGTCAGGATCCTGTTATTTATCAGATTATTTGACAAATTTGCCTATTTTAATTTGTTGGATTCGTCAATAAATAATTAAATAAATAAATAAATAAATAAATACAAAATCTTATTTATTTACTTATTAAAACTAAACATGTATTTATTTATTTATTTATTTATTTATTTTATTAAAAACGAAGATATTTATCGAGCTGATTTGTTTTGTAAAATCAGTACTGGCAGATTATTTGTTGCATTCTTTTGTACATAATTATATAAAAAATTATAATTATAAATTTTTATTGAATTAAAATTTTATTTATCTATTTATTTTATTTATTTTAATTTAAAACAAAGATTTTTATAGAGGTTCATTTATTTTCAAAGATTGTATGCCATATTTTCCAATTTTATAATCAAGTCTCACAATATTTCTTTGTTAAAATCTTTTATAAGATCGGTCGATGTTGATTCCTATTAATTCAGCTTCTTTGGTGGATTTTCGGAATTATCATGGATAATCGCTGTCGAGCTTGATCTAGCGGCCCAAACTGGCAGATAATCGTCAAAAATATTTATCCAGCAGGCACGACAAGATACATATGCGTCATTGTGTGTAAAGGCATACTTTATTATTAAATATATTATTATTTCTATTAGTTCTTCGAATTAAAACACAAAGAGCTGGATTTTAAAAAAAAGACCTACATGTTACAATGTCTACATGTTTACATTTCAAACCTGTCATTCAACAAGTCATCTTCCATCGGTTTAAAATTAAAAAAATAAAAATATTACATGTAACATAAACCTGTCTGAAAATGAAGTTGCTTACATCCTTTCTATGTTCGCCTTAATATCTACATATATGTGTCTTCAGTGTGATTTACAACAACAGCTTGCTTTTACGAAGGCGGGCCTACACTCTTGACACTATGAAGGACGGCAAGGGAACCAATGGGACCCGGGATGAAACCTTCATCACCACACCGCTTACAATCGTAATGTTTTGTTGTTTAAAAAAAAATTATTACCATACAACTTATTCGAGAATTACGTTATCTGCAATCTTTTTACGTTCGCTTTAATATCCACATGGATCTGGTCTAATTTACGAAGTTAATTAATCACTTATCTTCGGCTTCGTATATGCATGGCTAGGCCTACAAATAGCACCGAACGAAATGTTAGAAGTGTCAATGTTTTTTACAAGAAATGTTAGGTTATTTTGAGGATGACGTTGTAGAAGTGTCAAATTAAAAAATTATAGGAAATGAAGCAACATGGATATTAGAAAAGAAGCGCTGTGATAAATTTGCATTTGCTTTGATTTTATGTACTGTTTTTTAATATTTTTACTGTAGTTTTAACCTAAGATATTCCAGATAAATAATAAATATATATATCAATAAAACATTTTCGATAGAAAAATATGATCTCACATAAAAATTTTTATTATAATTATTAATTTTTTTTACATATTGCCTGACTCAAAATTTTTTTTCTCCGAAATCGACTTAAAAACTCATGATTCGATAAGATATCTTGAAATTTTGAAAAAAAAAACCCGTCTTTACGTATGTGACCAATTTTGTGCAGCTAATTCCTGCTTAAATTAACAGATTTAACACGCTTTAATATGCCCTCATAATTAGTTAAGCCTTTTAATAATTTTTTTTCTAAAAATAAACAAATGACTGTAGTATTCAAGGAAGCGATAAATTTATTCAAGCAGTCAATTAATTAGACTTGTATGGACTCCTCATTGAGACAAACAATATTTGTAAATAAATTGTTTGATTCTGAATAACTATTTTTCAATATACTTAAATATTAAAGAGTTTTTTTATGAACTTTAATTGTTTTCATTTTTTTTCTTTATAAGGTGGGATGCCTGTGCAAATTTAATTTATTTTATTTCCGAATTGAATGAAATATTGCAAAAATTAAATTATGCGTTAAATTAAAAAGTTTGTTTATTCATTTGCAATTTATTACTGATGACGATATTAATTTTTATACGAAGCTAAAGCACAATTATATGCTTTATCAATAGCATGTTGCATTTAATGCATACGATCGGCATCTTGTTAGAACAAGTGAGCGAGTGAGTAGTAGGGGAAAGAGTAAGAAGAAAGAACCTTGACCGCTTCGCTCTTGAGTTAGTAGCTTGTCAGCTTTTATTGGTTCAGTAGGAGGTTATAATCAAACAAGATTACGAAAATTAATAGCATATTCATCTCTTCTTCCTACGGTTGAGATAGGGGAGGGCGCAGTTGATGCCATGGGGCAGTTCATGTTGAATCGGCAGCATTCTTGAACACAATGGGCAGTGTCAACGAATGATTCTTGAACCAGTCGTTGATAGCGTCACACGGGAAGTTGAGATTCTTGAACACGGACTTGATTAGAGACAGCCTGGTCACTTCGTGCATTCTTATTCAAAAAGATTGTCCCTCATTTCTCAGGCCAGTTATTTCACATTGTCACGAGAGGTGCTGCTATTGTGCTGTTAGACACTACAGAATGTTTAAGAGAATAGCTTTTAATGGTACTGGAAATTATAAATAAAATTATTTTTTATAATTTTACTATTAATAGCTTCTATAACCAAGTTTATAGCTATATGGTAATTAAATTATTATAGTAAATACCATTTCTTTATTAAGAATTAATTAAATGTTGGGGCTGCAAATGGGTTCTACTCATAACTAGGGGATGACCCTCTAATTGCCTTTAAGGACTTACAGGAATCAACTAGGAGTAGAACCCTAATGTCCAATCCGTACCTTCCAGTTGGGGCAGCCTGTTAGTAATCATACCTTGTGCATGGTGAACGGACGTGGATGGGCTTCCTTCAACACGCACTGGGCCAGCGCAGAGGATCTCGGCCCACTACTCTCTAAACACTTCAAACTCAGCCATGATTACTTCTCAAAATCGGCCATGGCCCTCAGTTCCCGGCAGCCAGATTGTCCCTGGTTACACTGGCAACCAGCAAGACATGAAGGCAGAGGGTGCTAAAAATAGCCGGTTTGGACCTGGCCACCATAAGACACTGATCCTGGCTACCTATAACGGACGTTCCCTTTCCTCAGAGAGTCGTCTGCAAGAACTAGAAGAAGAATTGGATAGGATCAACTGGGATATCATTGGACTCTGCGAAGTAAGAAGAAAAGGTGAAGATAAAAATTGAGCCGAACAGTGGGCAGTAGTCATGGTTATGGAACAAGAAATGAAAGAGGAAACAAACTGGCAGAATTTGCAGAGTACGAACAACTATACGTCATGAATTCCTGTTTCAAGAAGAAACGTCAGCGTAAATGGACTTGGAAAAGCCCAAATGAAGCAACTAGTGAAATAGATTACATTCTAGAAAATAGGAAGCACTTGATCCAAGACTGCACTGTTCTCAACAACTTCAACACAGGAAGCGACCACAGACTGGTAAGATGCAAGCTTGTTCTAAACACGAAAACAGCAAGACGAAAGCTTTTTAGGAACACAAAGAAGATCATCAACATTGCATGCCTACAAGAACAGAGAACGGAATTCCAGCTAGAACTGCGAAATCGCTTTGAAATCTTACAGAAGATGCCATCACAGATATTAACATGACACTAACTAAACACTTAATATAAGCAGCGAAAGTAGTAGCTGGAGAACAAGTTTCCAAACCACAGACGAAACTCGCAAAAGAAACGAGGAAATTAATGAAGAAACGAAGAGAAATGAAAACAAAAAGAGAAGATACAAGATCAGTAATAGAATATGCGGAGCTTTGCAAAACAGTATGGAAACACATCACAGAAGATGTTCGGAAGTTCAACTGCAATCTTGTCAAAAAGGCAGTTGAAGATAACAAGAGTTTGAAAACTGCGAAGAGAAAGCTCTGCATTGGAAGAAGAGGAATATTTGCACTCAAGAGACCAAATGGCACAATCACGAAGAATGGAAGTGAAATCATCGAAATTGTAGAAGACTTCTATAATAAACTTTACAAATGTGAAAAAGATAATGACGTAAGAAGAGCAGACCAACTGAAAGGAAAAGATGAAATGCCACTGGTTATGGAAGGCGAAGTTGACAAGTGTGAAGTCCCAGTTTATAGTGATGCTTATTCAAATGAGAATAACATTTTGAATATTAAATTATTCGTATTTCTGCTTACTACCAGCATTTAATTGTTTATTTGAGCATTATTGAACTAGAGACGAGTTACAGAGGAGAATTTATCCATCTTTTATTAAATTTCTAGAATTGGATAGATAATTTTGTAGTAAGTTAGAATCTCTTTTTTGTCTGTGGAAATGTCTCACTCTCTTCCCAAGTTTGTTTATCACTAGCGTGTGGAATGCTTTTAGCGTCTATCCCTTTTTTCCTGAATAACGATGACGGGACTTGTGGGATAAGCCATTGGGGATTGACCCTACTATCTGAGGCAGCTACAAGCCTTTTGTAAATTATGACTGGCGAAAGGATGCAAGCCAGCTTGGAAAGGAGAACGAATCGCGGGGGTGAGATCAAAGACGCCCTGGGAGGAAAGTTTACCCCAACGGCAATTAAGAGCAGCAGAAAGCTGACCAGTGACCCCCTCTACCATGCAACACCCGCACATCTGGAGATTGCAGGTGGGTGTTAAGACGAGTTGACGCCATTCAAGATCCCAGAAACAAGCTTTTAGCTTTAGTTTTGACCTTTTCATTGAACCCCAAAATTCCAGATCTCTGACGACATAATCAATTGCTGATTGGTTGTTTCCAAACCCCTTCTCGAACGAGGGAACTTGTAATTTTGAGAGAATCAGTGTTCTCTAGAATCTTGCATCGTTCAGAACACGAGCGGCTTTTTCCAATTCCTGCCCTCTCATGTGCGGGCTACCGAAGCGTAAGTGACGGGGTTGGATCTTTGTAATCCGACCGATAGCAACCCTTTTGCTGTCCATGTCCGGCTCACGGGCGTCCGTCATGAAGGGAACATCAAAATTCCTTTAGTTAAAATTATTATTTATTTTATTCTAATCATGATGCAAAAGTTTAACTTTTATTTTGCTCGATAAACGAGGCTTTTTAACGAAAGTTATCATAGTTGTGACCCAACTTAAATAATGACAGTTTCCCATAAAATTCAGTTAGTATTGTCCCCAAAAATGACGCGATCACGTTCGAAGATTCCCATTTGAGCCACAAAACATCGGCAGAAGATCAACGAGCCCAAATCCAAAGAAGCAAGACCATTTGATTCGTCAAGAGAGTATGTATGATCTATATTTTCCCTTTGGCCATGAAAAAGCGTTTTCTTTTTATAAAATCTCATTAGTTAATTATATTATGGTTCAGAATTCATCTTTATTGTAACCCAGTCAAGTTAGCAAATTTAGTGTTCCAAGCTCATATTTTAGTCTTCAATTATTTTCATTCTATTTTTTATTATGAATAAATTTCATTGTTATTGTTAATCAAAAACTTGAGTCCCTCATTCTATTCTCGCCCTTCTTGGCACGATCTTGTGTGGAAGAATTACTATGTAAGATTCGGTATTGGGTTTAAAGATTAATTGGTAATTAGTTAATTATCATTTTTTCCGATAGTAATCGGATGGCGCAGTCGAATTCTAATTATTTGGTTATGATAATGAAGGTAAAGTAAACCGGACCCTTACACAAGGTTATTAAATCCAGGAAGAAAGGAAAGTCCCCCGGAAAAGATGGAATTACAATTGACCTGATTAAGGAAGCAGGAGAAGAATTCAATAAGTTACTGGTAAGTTTTTTTCACGAAATGCCTTGAGATGTCAGACGTACCACATGATTGGAGTAATGCAATAATGGTTCTATTTTTCAAAAAAGGAGACCGAGAAAATATCCAGAACTATCGCCCTATCAGCCTTTTGTCAGTTATTTATAAAATCTTCAGTAAAGTCCTGACAAACAGACAAGATTCAGCACTAGACTCAGCACAACCAAGAGAACAAGTGGGCTTTCGAAGCGGATATAGCACGATCGACCACATTCAAATTATTAGAGAACTTATCAAAAGCTACAACGAATATGAAGTGCCACTTTGTTTTACCTTCATCGACTTTGAGAAAGCTTTCGACTCGGTGTTCAACATGCTGTAGTGAAAGCTCTGGAAAGAATGGGAATAGTCGGAAGCTATATTAGTATTCTCCAGAAGATATTTAGTAAAGCGACTGCTACTATTCGTTTGGATAAAGGAAAAGCAAGGATCAACCTTGGAAAAGGAGTAAGACAAGGAGACGCCATCTCACCAAAACTCTTCACAGCAGTTTTACAGGAAGTCTTCAAGGAACTGAACTGGTCAAAAAAGGGACTTAAAATAACCGGTGAATTCCTTAACCACCTTCGTTTTGCCGATGACATCGTTCTCGCCAGTAATAGTCCTTCTGAATTGGAGGAAATGTTATAATAACTAGCAGAGACTAGCCTGCGTGTAGGACTGAAACTGAACACACAGAAGACAAACGTTATGTTCAATGCATTTGCTCCAAAACAGAAGGTCATGGCAGGCAGCATTGTGATTGAAGAAGTACAGAGCTACATTTACCTGGGATAAGAAATAACTATGGATAGCAACATTCTGAATGAAATTAACAGACGAATTGGAACAGTATGGAGTGCTTTTGGCAAGAATAACATTATCTTAAAGAGCAACATGCCACTTAGCTTGAAACGAAAAGTTTTCAACCAGTGTGTTTTACCAGCACTCACCTATGGAGCTGAAACATGGCCTTTATCAAGGAGGACAACACAAAGACTACAGACAACAAAGAGAAGCATGGAAAGATGTATGCTGGGAATTTCAAGAAGAGATCGAAAATACAACAGCTGGATAAAAAGCCAAACGAAGGTGATTGACGTCAGCGAACCGATCAAACGTTCTAAATGGCAATGGGCTGGTCACATTGCTAGAAGACAAGACATGAGATGGACCACAGTCATTCTGGATTGGTACCCTCGAGACTTTAAACGCCCAAGTGGACGACCCCATGCAAGGTGGCTCGACGAAACCAGGAAGGTGGCTGGCGTCGACTGGAAATCCAAAGCTTCAAACAGAGTAGAATGGAAACGTTTAGAGAAGACCTTCGTCCAGCAGTGGATTGCAAACGGTTGACTATGATGATGATGATGATGATAAATTAAATGTTGAGGTAAACTTATTTTATCAATAAAAATATTTTATTTTTCAATCCTCAACCGAATAAAAATATTAAAAAAAAAACTTAAGAGTTTAATCAACAAAAATTAATTTCTTAATAAAAAAAAATAAAATAATTTTTATTATTTATGACGAAGCAAATAATTTTTGATGTTCAAAGGCTTCAGTTTTTGTTTGATTTTTTTTTTTCGGATGATAATCAAAATATAAAATGAATTTTATACATGTATTGATAAAATGTTTGATAAAAGAAAATATAAGACACTTAACAACTTTTCGATGTGCAGTCAACTTTATTATTTTTCTAGATAAAGGCTTCTTGTTCAATTTCATGGCATCGGCCTCAGTGGCTCAGGGGTTGCGTGATCGCTTCTGATGCCAGAGAATGCGGGTTCCACCTGGGCGGAGGACGACCAGGATTTTTTCAGGGGGAAAATCCTGAGATGACGCACTTCCTTCGGAAGGGAAGTAAAGCCGTTGGTCCCGTGTAGTCGTTTGCCGGCTGCAAGTTAAAGAACCCTTGCGAGGCAAAATTTGCGGCCCCTATAATGCCGTCCTGAAATGACCATGGCAGTTGAAAAGGACGTTAATACCAAACAAACCAAACCAAACCAAATCTTGTTCAATTTACAAAATTTACTTTCTCTAAATAATTTACCACTTTTTATTTTAGCATAATTTGCTAGATATGTTTTCTAAATTTTTTTTACATATGTGTCCATAATGTACCTTATCATCACAATGGAACAGAGGGTTTTTCTTCATCTATGGCAACAAAATCTGACAAAGATTCTTTCTTACATTACATTTGTTAAAAAAGTAAGGAAGATACTTTTTAATTACTATCTCCAACTTGTGGATGAACGTAACTCCCGTCGGAGAACATTCTATTCTAAAATTCTCCTTCCGGTTTGTTTACATCATCATTCTTTTCTTTTTTATTTATTATATGTGGAGTTCGATATAAGAAAAGTATTTATTTAAAAAACAACATACAAAAATTAATTTTATGAAAAAGCATTAAAAAAATTTATAAGCAGATCAGCTTTTTATCGGGGATCCTGTACATTTTTCATTATGGAATATTTTTTATAGTTTCCATAAAATTTAATTTACTTTAGTAAGTTTTTTTATAAATATATTTCTTGTAAGTTTTGCATTAAAATTTGTTCATGATATTCATAAAATTAATTTTTGCATGTAGTTTTTTAAATAAATACTTTTCTTATATCGAACTCCACATATGATAAATAAAAAAGAATGAAAATTATAGATGTAAACAAACTAGAAGGATAATTTTAGAATAGAACTTTGTCCGATGGAAATTGATTTTTTGTCCAGGGCGGCCCCCCCCCCCCGCACCTAAAATTTCTGACTATCCTACTGCTCATAACTTTTAATTTTAGTTTTTTATTATCTTATAATGCAATGTTTCGCTAGTTATACTAGACTAATAAATTTTATTCTAAACAGATAATTGATGGATAATATCTTAACTTGTCTGCTGATCGCCTTTAGCCATAACGATTTGCTGTTTTCATCTACAGGAAGGTCGTGAAAACTTACACTTGCCTTCTTTCCAGAGTCTGACGTTCAAAAAGGAACACAAATGTACAAAAAGGAACACAATAATCAACTTAATAAACTGTAAATATTATACTTTCTCCTGGACGATCAACACAAGTAGATTAAACGTCTGGTCTGGAAACAGCACAAATGCAGCGCCCTTGGGTGACGAAAACAAGCAAGTGGACGCCAGTTTTTGCGACACTGTAGATCTCACAATGGGACGTGAACTAGCTGATCGCCGTTTTTTGCGTATAGAAGCTTGATGTATGGAGATTCCAGTGGTACAGACGTTATCTATGTTTTAATGGCTAGATCATTTTGTTTTTAGAATATGCGTAAATTGTTGCGTTCCCCAGTGCCATTGCAACTCAAAAAAAATAAAGAGTTTTTAAAATTCCATATCTTTCTTCGGGATATTGAGAGGAAAAAAGAGTGAATTATAAAAATTAAAACAGGAAAGCCTGTGAGTCCGATTGCCCGGATCTGCAGCCAACATTTTTCTGACTCCGATTACGATGTAACATGGATGAAGGAAAACTGGATCGAAATCTCCTTTGTCTCTGTCAGTGAATGCTTCAAAAGAGCGCCATCTGGTTATTTGCAGTCGTACTAACTCACCTATGTGTACGTTTCCCCAATTCAATTTCTTTCTTTCTGAAATTGACTTAAAAACTCATGATTCCAGAAAATATATTGAAATTAAAAAAAAAAACCATCTCATACGTATGTGATCAATTTTGTGCAACTATCTCCTCTGAAACGGCAAAAAGAAGAACAAAATTAATATTTAAGCATACTTATACTGTGCCTAGACGTATTTTTATGACAATTAGTTAACTGGAGGTAGGGTAGATGTACCAGTAATTGACAGTTTAAGACATTACTGTGAAACAAAACTGTGTACGTAGATCAAATTGTATTTTGAAACTTTTCTAATTATACCATTAATTTGTAAATAGAATGCAGAATGCGCCAATCTCTGTACAATTATTATATCTTTAAAAGCTATTAAGTTATTAAATTTTTTCCTAACTAATGCATGAATCACCAGTAGTTGACAGTTAATGCGCCAGAAGTTGACAGGCAGTTTCACCAGTAATTGACAATATTTTAATAACACATTTTTATTATAAATTTTTACAAAAAATAATGATAACATTCAAAAGTAGCTGAAGAAATCAAGCATTTTTAAGAATGCGTAAGGTATTTAACATAACTAAAATTGTGCTTTTTAAAACTTAAGTTGTTCATATTGATCATTTATCTTTTTTTCCCCTTTGAAATAATAAATAAAATCCGTCTATTCCCATGTAGAGTGCAAAGATCATAGAAAATGAAGGTGTTTTTCAGAAGTGTAGTATCATCAGATCTTGGCCAACAATTTGTTCATAGAAAAACTTGATTTTTGTAAAATTCATCCAATTCATCCTATGCTACATCTTATCGTAGTAAACAGAATATAGTTTTCTTATTGGAAGATAACTTTTCCTGGGCTATCTGTTGATTGTCTCTGTGACAAGATTCAGGACCAACAAAAAGAATCGGCGAATAGGGCCTAGAAGATTTATGTCAAAGTGGGTGATCTAGAAATTGACAGTCAAGTTTCTATAATTGACACAGTTAGGTCAAATACTGGAAATTCAGAAGTTACACTTAAAACCATCATGTTTCCTTATTATTACCCTACATTCTAAATCACATTAGTACATTTTGTGTTCTTTTTTTTTTCTAAACACAAAATTATCAATAATTGACAGGTTATGTCAATTACTAGTGACAGTACATATCTGGGTTCTAGTAATTGACGGTGGATTAAAACAGTTAACAAATTAGTCATCAGAAATTCTGTTACTACTAGAAGTATTGTCCACTGATCACACAAAAAGGTTCACGTAAAATTAATAACAAATATTGCATAGTGGTTCATTACAAGGTTTTTTCGACTCGATAAGGCATTGAACAATCGACACATGTTTGCGGCCATAATAGGGAGCAAAGTTCCTAGTTTTTTTAAAGTAAAATTGTTGTTTAATAAGAGGTGGCAACCCCAGTCCCTTTTCTTGCTTTGTTACTTTATTAAAAGCTTTTAAATCGTGGATTGTCAATTACTGGTACACTGTCAACTACTGGTACTTCTACCCTATTTATTTTTCAAAAATTTTTTTTGTAAATGACTTGTTTGCTTCTGATGAGCCAGTTTTGAGTTATAAAGGTTTACCCCTCCCCCTCCCGCATACAAAAAAAGTTTCCGTTTCTTTTCTTTCCAACTCCCGGCAACAACTGTGACGTCACTTCTCATAAAAATGACGCCACTCCTTACTGTCGTGAGCCGTTACGCCTTCACGGTAGCCGTGAACGTAGCCACAGCCTTTCAAATTTGCTGTGTCGTCTGCTTAGTGCGTTAATACGAATGCAAATACGTAGGTGGCGACACTTAAAAAATCTCACGCGTGATGCATTGGAGTTTTCGATCCAGTTTTCCTTCATCCATGGATGTAACAAGCATGGGTAAGTTATTGAGTGGCTAGATATATATAAATAAATAGATTAATATAACTGCTTGATATTTCTGTAAGACGTAGAAGACATTTGTAACGAAACAAAAGCTATGGCCAAGAAAAAAGCTGGGTAAAATTCCTGAGTAGCGTTCTAATGAGTTGAATTTCAGTTGCTCTCAAAATAAACAAAACGATAAGGGGTTTTCTCTAAATTTTTATTTTTGGATCGGACACTAGTAGCAACTTCTTCTCCTTATGCTGACATGAAAAAATATTCACTTCATATTGGAAGGCTAGCCTATTAATTCTCCTCTCCACACGGAAATCGAAGATAGTTGATTGCACCGTCCTTCCCCCTTTCCATTGTATACCGCAACTTTAAGCTCTGAATTTATTATTGTAACATATTTCATTAATATGTAAATGATTTATCATATTATCGAAATTATATTTTAAGAAATTTATGCGAGATAAAAATCACGAAAATTCCGGTACCGTGTACGTTGAATAGCGATATATGGCCCCTCGTTAGCTGAAGTTCATCATCACGGAACTTCCGTGATTTTTTTCCTACATAAGTTTCTTAAAATATAATTTCGATAATGTGATAAATCATTTACATATTAATGTTATGATTAATATATGGTACAATAATAAATTCAGAGCATAAACGCGAACGGGGCTGCTTGCTGGACTTTTACCCAGCTTTTTTCTCGGCCATGGCTTTTGTTTCGTTACAAAATGTCTGCTACGTCTTACAGAAATATCAAACAGTTATATTAATCTATTTATTTATATATATATATATATATATCTAGCCACTAAATAACTTACCCATGTTTGTTACATCATAATCAGAGTCGGAAAAACGTCAGCTGCGACCCGGGCAATCGGAATCACAGGCTTTCCAGTTCTAATGTTTATAATCCACTCCATTTTCGTCTCAATATCCCGAGTAAAAATATGGAATTTTAAAACCTCCTTATCCTTTTTTCAGTTAATCCCGTATCCTCTTAGTTCAGCAACCGTTTCGTTTGTTAGACTGTCTTCATTTTAGATGCTGAAAAGCATCGAATGGACAGGCCTTCTATAATCTAGTGGGCCATGACTCGATACATCAAGCTGATGCCAGCGCCATCAGTGAGATCAAAAAGCATATGCACGCCCCATTGAACTCCATTGAACAGGCTGTCTCTAATCATGTAGGCTGTGTCACATGATTGTCACATGAAAGTAAGAGACTGGCAGTACCCTATTCATTTTGCTGAGCGCTACTGGTGCCACCGGTAATGCAGCGATCGCCATTAAGAGAATGGCAGAAACCTAAGGTGGAGTATGTTCTCAATGTTATTTCAGCTATTTTTGTAGATGACTTCAAGAGGTATTAGTAAACGTAACCTGCTTTCTGATTTTTTTAAAAAAACTTTATTGCATTAACTAACGATAACGTATACTTTTAATGACTTTCAATAGCTGTTTCAATGCCTTACGAATTTTTAAAAGAGCGCGTAGCCTACAACTCGCAACTCCTATCGTTATTGTAATAATGGAGGCTTAGCCAGAGACAAGTGAAAGCATAGATGAAGAAAACTGAGGAAGCAAAGTTATTTCTTCATCCATGGTGAAAGTAAATGAATCTAGAGGAAGGATGAATTTATTTTTTCAGTCTTAATTGATTTTTATTATTAATAAAGTTGATTCTTATAACTTAATCAGTCTTAATACCTAATAAGTATTTTCATTTGTATTGCTAAATAAAAAGTAAATTTGAAGCCTCTTCATACAGTATTACTAATGAAGTTTCGAAAATAGCTTCAGTTACACAAAAAATTTAAATTGATTTATTCTTTAGGTATTTGTGTCGGACAGAGGCCGGCAAGCATGAAAGTAGTTCCAAGGATGCAACACCACACGCCATCTGTTGAGAGAAATCATCGAAAGAAAACATTAACTACAGCTAAGTAGAGTGCCCATAATAATTATTTTTATAGGCACTCTACCGCTACGAAACAGTACCCATCTGCTGAGAGAAATTTCAACTATGTTTAAATTTTAGCTAAGGAAAATTAAAACTACCTTTAAATTTTACCTAGAGTAGAAGTTAACCTAAAAGTTCCCCTATACCGAACTACAGTTTAATGGATCGCGTTTTTTTTTTTAATCACTGGTGGCAACCACAGTGGTTTTAGCCATTTGAACTATCCTAACTGAATAAATACATATCCCAACCAGTTTAATTAGAGGGGCGGATTATTTCCCCCCCTGACCAATCACTGGTGGCAACCACAGTGGTTTGTGGCTATTTGAACTGCCCAAATCGGTAAATCTTCGATATCTGCACAATCGCAACCACAAGGCCTCGCTGGTCACTGTTTTCCGTTACTCAAACGCAGACAACTTGAACTATCTGACGATGGCGTAATACTAGCCGCCACTTCTACAATACTAGTACGCGGCGCACGCTCCCTCGCTTCGCTCACGGCGACGTCGAATTATAAACGTACCCCTTTGTAAATTGGTTACAGGGGGCAGTTGGTTAGGTTAGGTTAGGTTAGGTTAGGTTAGGTTAGGTTAGGTTAGACTTTTTGTTTCATTTGCCACAGAAACAGTTGGCAGAAAGCTACCGGAGCTCATTTTATGAGCCAACCTAACTAAACCCAACTTCAGCTAAACTAAACCCAACTTCAGCTAAACTAAACCTAACTTCAGCCAAACTAAACCTAACCTCCGTCAAACCAACCCAAACAAAGACGGAAACGCACCCCAAACGAAAAAAAAAAAAAGGAGCTGACTTACCTTCAAGACTAAGTTCCTTTCGAAAAACACTGATTATCCACAAAGCCAAAAAAGGGCAAAGCACAAACCATTCGAGTTACCACAACATGCCATAAAGAACACCATTAACTGCCGTTACTATAGCAACCCTCAAAATGCAAGACATTTTTCACAGCTGCACCTGGTGTCAAAATTGAACAACCGCCATCCCACCATACCAATCGCATAAAAACCAAAACATTAACCAAAACTCCGCAAACAACCACACACTTTCAACAACCTCAATGCCAAATAAATGGGGAAAACTTTAGCATCTTCCCTTCACCAGAAGCCAAAATCACCTAACCACTGCACAGTATCGTCATCTACTGAGAAAATTCTAAAAGGGGGCGACCAGCTTTGAAGGAGATTAAGAAAAACCAGGGGCTGTTTTTTTTGGGGGCACATTCTAAAAGTGTGGATGGTCTAAACGCACAGGCGGATCCAAAAGTGTGGGTGGTCTAAACGCACAGGCGGATCCAAAATTGTGGGCAAACCTAAAAAGCGTGGGTACATTCCTGTTTAAAAAAATTTTTCCCCCTCTCAGGCACTGTCTCTTCCCCCCCCCCCCTTCCACCTTCTCTTTCGGCGGCCCTCAATTGTCACTGTTTTCCGTTACTAAAACGCCAGGGGTTACCTATTACATACACATCCCAACACAATTATTCCACTTTGGCCAATCACAAGTGCCTCATGGTTCGGGGGTTTTTTTTTATCACTAGCGGCAATGACAGTGGTTTTATCACAAAAACATCTCACAGTAAACCACCGATACAATTTCGTAGACCCTGACACAGGAGCTCACACCCAAACAATAGAAAGAGTTTGGCGTGAAGTCCGCAGCAACATCCCTCGATTCGGGCGCAAAAAACACCATTTCGCCGGGTACATTGCAGAATTCCTCTGGAAAAGAAAAACCCCGAGACCACACATAATCCACGAATATTTCAAATCCGCGGCAAGAATGTACCCTGGAAAGGAAAAGGCGCTGCCTCCAACCGAAGAACCATGCTCCTCCCTGGACAAACCCTCCACCAGCGGAACCTCAACATAACAAACACAGCCCAAACACCACTACCCCCAACTCCATATCCACCTGTCCCACCCTCCACCGAACCCCAAAAAACTGAAACAACTAATCAACCAAAAACACAACCACCCCAAGCAACCTCGAAAAAAAAACTGCACCCCAAAACCCAACCAAAAGCCTAAAAAAACCTCATATGACAAGAAACAACCACCACAATCTCAGCACAGCCCGCACCACATTGCGACGAAATCAACAAACAACTGAAATTAGTTTTTATGCCTCAAAAACGCCTCCCAAAACCAACAACCTTACAGCTCAGTTGGCAAAGGCATTGGACTCGCAAGCAAAGCACCGAACCAGCCCAGGATCGAATCCCACCACCAGCAAAAGGTAAGCCAAAAAAACAAAAGAAAGAAACAAACATAAACATAAAAACTAACACAAAAACGAAACAAGAAACCAAGGAAGCAACTAAGAAAACCAGAAAACAACACAACACAACCAGAAAAAGAACCACGCCCTTTTTATTTTTTCTACGAAAAACCACCACCCACACTTTTAGAAACCACCACCCACACTTTTAGAAACACCCCCTAAAAAAAAAACCAAGCCCCTGTTTTATTCTCTATCCTCTCAAAAAAATATCGCCCACTTTTAGAATCTCATCCACAGATGGCGCCACGAAACACCAACCAAAAAAATTTTTTTTCATTCAAACTCAGTTTCCCCATGCAACCTAGTGGAAGAATTAAGAAACAGACACTTCACAACAAAAGACAGTGAAAATCCGCCATGAAAAACAGCAAACAACATGGTATCCCAACGCAAAAAGAGTCCAAGACTTAAACAGATTTCACGACGAAAGCAGAATTTTCCCGGAAAAACAAACAACACAAAACGACATAAAAGACCCAAAACAAACGTAAAACACCAAAGAAAACATAGGTAGTCGGACCGGCCCGTCTCCGATACAATAACCATTCTTTATTGATTTTTAAATATAATAAGTCGTGATAAGACACTGCGTATATTTTCTCCACTTATTTTTTCTTTCAGTCGCTTAGTTTCATGGTGATATCGAATATTACAGTATGTGATGACAGTAAGTCTAATAAGTCTAAGCACATGATCGTCAGAAGGACTCATTTCTAATGAATGGTGTGTTAAATTAGTGAAAATATTAATTTTGTTTTCGGTTATAAAATGTAATGTTTTTGCTAGAATTCTGATAGGCATATTCAATTTAATTGCTCTTTGCTCTCCTAGATTATAAAATTCACTCCTAATGATTTTTTCTGAAATTTTGCACAGGTATACTACATCTTTCGATGGTGTGATAAGGCCTCCTTATTTTTTTTTCTCAATGAAATTAAGGCTGTGGTAGCTCTGATATTGCTCTTTCAACGCTTCTTTACATTGAATGCAGATTATACAGACACAGAAACGAATCCTGCCGAATCACAATATTTTGACAAGATTTTAATATCGGGGATTGGATAATATTGAGACGCGTCATCTGATATGGATTCATGATTATATTCATCAGAGTTATACATGAATTAATGTTTTGTGCCCTGCACTCAATTTTAACCTAGTAAATTTAATGCCAATCAATTTGTCATTAATATAATGTTTAAAAAAAAATGCTGTATAATTTTGTTGCCGAAATAAAAGACGTATCCACTTTTTTCGAAGAATGTCATCCTTTGGAAATCTACAGCGCAAATGTTTCGTTTTCTAATTTTTTTGTTTAGCTTTGAAATAGCTATTATACAGGGGTGTAAGAGCTTGGTGCTTATTTCTTGCGTGACAGTTTTTTTTTAATGTATTCATCACAATAAAAACGTTTATGCGTATATTTACTGAAATATCAGATGTTTATACTACATGTATAAAAAAATTTAAAAGCTGCGTCATAAAATTGTTTTAAGATAATAAAAAAATGCAATTTTAATATTTGTTAATCTGATAATAATGGAATATTTGTAAAGGCAGGACATTTAAACTGGAAGGATATTTAAAAGTTTAATTGCTATCAATAAACAAACCTAACATACTTTATCAAATATTAACTAATTGATTTTAAAATTTTAAATTAAAAGAAAACCTGGTAACCTAAAATATTTTTGAAAAGGTACATAAATGGTTTTGTTTTGTTATGTTTTGTTTTAACAAAAAACCAAAAGGAAGAAATAATTCTCAGTTCAAAAAAATAATCAGTTTATTAATCCAAATATTGTAATAAGCAATTAACTAATAATGTAATTACTTGTGAACTGAAGTATTGGATCCTTTTTAAAAAAACGATTTGACCAATATGTATGAGAATTTCGTCCAGTTAGTTATTAGAAGGGGGGGATTATAATTTGTACATCTCATACTAATCAACAATAATTTGGATTACAATTAGTGAATTGTATATTTTATTTTATTAACTTTCAAATTATAATTTATAAAGGAGAATTTTCCTTGTTAATTGTTTAATATAATCTCTTCCTCCTTTTCCATTTAAATTTTTTTTTTAAATTTATGTTTAAGAATAACTTTATTTATCACCAAATAACTTTTTATCGGATGGGCCGATTTGGATGATTATTGTTTGTTTAATAGAGCAAGTTCTTCTGGTGGTCCCATAATAAATTTATCCTGATATCTTGGGTAGATATTATAAAAAATAATTGTTTGCGATTGATTCACATGCCTTGCCTCCGGCGATCAGCGTTTCTTGCCAATCCCGTAATGGCGGCGTGAAGGCACCACTAGAGGGGAGGTCACTGCCAGTCTCTTTCTTCATTTGTCTCTAGTCACACCCTATCAACAATAGCAACTTGCAAGGTTGTTAAAGAGTAGGTGGCCTCTATCGGCCGATTTCTCTCAAAAGCACTCGCATTGCCTTCTGGGATTGTGACGTCACCTGGCAGGCGATCCGTCCCTTTTAACATAACAAAGCTGAGAAAGCTGGAGTCCCATGTGCTTTTGCTAATAATAATCGCAATTACTTATTATTTTTAGTCAATATTATAATCTAGAGTGGATTTATTATATTTCCATGCATTTATTCTTCTCATGGCAATAGATACGAGCAAAATTTCATTAAATGAGCAAACCCCCCCCCC
>JAHWFO010075106.1:143917-198484 GCA_023313115.1 Rhysida immarginata | reverse complement strand
CCACCCCTTCTTATAATGAAAAAGAGCACAGTCGTAACGAGCAGGAGAATTTCTGAGCAGGAGATGTTCTCTTGATACGAGTGTTAAAACGCAAAAATCCAACAGATTGTACTACGAGAAAATCGAAAGTTAAGAGAAAATTTGAAACCTGAGAGAGAAGTTTAGAAATAAAATATACACAAGACTCTTCGCTTTCATCTTCACCTCCTTCACTCGTACCAAGTAATTAAAACTGTTCAGTGGCTTCAGATTCATTTGAAGACTCTGTAAACCACGTTGGGAAAAACGACGAGGGGGGGACTTTCACTCTCAAATTGTAATATGAGCAAAACGAAAGTGTTTGGTCAGATTCAAACAGAAAGCAATCGGGTATGTAGGCATTACTTTTTTTCTTCCTATCATATTTTTACAATTATACATTTATCGGCAGATGTTTTAATGCTGTACTAGCACTTATTGTTAAATGACTGAATACTGTAACAGGTTAATCGTTGAAGAATTGCTTTGACGAGGTGGCCTCGCTGTTGCAGTATTTGTTTTTGTATTTCAGTGCTAAATGTATAAAAAAAAGGCCTGTTATTTGCAATCTCTGAATTTTAAACACATATTATTCCAATAAATTATTTATATAAAACCTTGGCATGGTTTTTTTTTTCATTTATATTGGTGATAGATAGTAGAAATAGGTGGAAAATAAGGGTCCCCCCGCTATTCCCTATTGTTTTCTATGGCGTTCGTCTGCTCCAACCTTCCAGTTGATGTCACACGTCAGCAGCCAATGACCATCGATCACCCCGATAGAGACAACCTTCTCTTTAACAACCTTGAGCATCTTGTTAGAACAAGTGAGCGAGTGAGCAGCAGGGGGAAGAGTGAGAAGAAGAAAACTTGAACTCTGCCCTTGAGTTGGTAGCTGTGACAAACCACATTCGATCAACGGCTGAAGGTCAAGGGCTACTTGAAAAACCCAGATTCCAATCACTAACGCATTTATCGTCTTCCCTCATATGAGTGTTGCTTGAAGAAACCAGTCATGGGTTTGAGGATATTTTTAACAAAAGTGACGAAATTTTCGCAAGGAAAGCGTCACGTTGCTAGGCAACAACAATGGAGGACATAGGTCAATGAAACAAGGAGTGAAGTAGAAAAGAAAATCTTTGGTTAGTGTTGCCTACACAAATAAAGCTTATTTAACAAAAAATTTTTGCCTTAAATAAATTATTAAATAGTTAAATATATTTTATCATTTTACATTTCTTAAATATTCATTTTAGGTTAATTAAGGGAAATAATAGCTCATTAGCTTAATAAAATAAACGAGAAAAATTTTTAAATACTGCTTCATATCAATTTATTTATTTAATTTATTTATTTATTTAATTTTATTTTTTTATTTAATTTAATTTATTGATTGTAATCCAATATTTTTGTATAAAATAGTAATAATTTTTAATAGCATAAATGTTAGAACGCGCACATAATTTAAAAATATATATGCATGTTTATAAAATAATAAAGGCATACATAATAAATTTCGCCACAGCAGTCTTTCCTCCCCCCACCTCTATTCGTTTGAACTCCTCCTGTATGGAGCCCATTTCAAAATGAATGTTTTTAATAAGTTTTTAATACGACGGTATCTCGTACCAAGATATAATGATACCTTTCAATTAAAGGCATTCTATAACTTGTTCGTTTTTTGCGCTGAAGTAAAAACAATGCAATGGCATGACATTTTTACTACGAAGCGATGAAATGGCTGCGATGCTGTTTCACTAGATCAGCGAGGTGGAGTAGAGAATTCGCTCCTCAAGTGGCCAAAATTGGTCACTTGAAATTTGGAGTAGCAAACTCTCTGTACACTCCACTATAATGCGTTAATGATGAGATGAGGGCAGATCTTCCCTTGAATGCGGTCGCTGGAGTAGGAAACCTTACTCGACTCGACTCTTTGTCATTTGCGCTCAGGCAACATGGTTGTCAACAAGAAACTTATTTCCGAAGCGACTGCTTTTGCGTATTCGTTTTTATTCCCTGAAGACGAATAAAAAAGTTTTTTTGTGTGTTTGTGAAGTTAAATCAAGAAACCTCTTTATAATTTATACATACATAAAATATATTCCAATTTACATAATTATAAATTGATTATTATCTTTATTTTTAAAAATGAAAATTGTACAAACAAAAAAAATTGCCAAAAATTATCTGTTCTTCCCCTCTTTTGATATCTATAATCTAAGAAATAAAGGGTCTTGATATAGAAACACTAATTTCTTTTGCTTCAGCTGCCATCTTGTTTTCGTGAACTTCTCTGTCGAGAGCGAACTGAGCGAGGATAAATAAACTTCGCTCAGTTAGCTCGCGAACGCTCTCGAAGAGCGAGATTTTAAGATCGCCAACATTTTGGTGAGCGAAGAATTTACGAACGAATTTGTACTGAGCGCCCTCTGAGCACTCGCTAAGCGCTCAATAAACGAACGCAGCCCCGCATTCTTGAACACAATGGGCGGTGTCAACGAATGATTCTTGAACTAGTCCTTGATAGCGTCACAAGGAAAGTTGAGATTCTTGAACACGGCCAATGACTTGCGCTTAGAGCCTGAGCTGCATGAACCAATGAGCGTGAAGAAAAGATCTTGACGTCACAAAATGTTCAATGTCTCATTCTGCCGCTGATTGAATAGACTGCTTTTTGGTAAACCTATAAAGTAACGTCCCCAAGATGGCCGCGGCTGCGAGTAACAGGAATTGATGAGGAGTTTATGAAATAATATATTTCACAAACTTGTGTATTTATTCCTGATAGTAATTTATGATGTATATATTTCACGAAAAATTGTTTATAAACAAAAAAACTATAATTATATGCTCTGTATTAGCAATTTATATTACATCATTACAGTTTTTTTGATTCCTTAAAAAAAAAAGACGAAATTTAAGCTTAAGATATTCAAATTGGCAATAATGCAGTAATGGGAAATGTGAACGAACTATTTCTGAGTCTGACAACAAACAATTTTATTAGTAATATATCTAACTTAAATAAAGTTTCTTAAAATTATATAGATGCCCTCCCGATCTCCGCCATCTTGGGGACGTTACTTTATAGGGTTACCCTGCTTTTTATATACCGGGTGGCACAAAAAAGGTGTTAAGACAGTTTTTGTCTACTACGACATAATATGAGGTTATAGATTCTTATCATATTTATGCTATAACAGACATCCTGAAGTTTAATGCAGAAAATTTTTTAAGTGATTTTCATCTGTTGCAATCAAATTAATTCCGTGATGACACTCTGAAGAAATCATTTTCGACTGCACGAATCTCTGAAATTTCCTGTAATCGTGTACTGATTCGATCGTTTCAAAACGTTTCACCAACCTGTAAAAAACCATGGAACAAAATTACAGTACGGTACAAAAATCCGCATCTAAGGATGCTTTAGTTTTGCCACGATAAACACACGCTGTTCCATAAACACACGCTGTGTTAATGTCAGTACTTCTACTCTGAATTTGAGAGTCTGAAATGTAATGAGAGAAATCAGTGAGTGAGCCAGGAAAATCATTTACGGCGTACGATTAGACAAAACCACGGTAGACATCCTTCTACTCCATTCTAATACTTCTTTTATGCCAGCCTGTATGTATGACTTGAAAGCTTTTGCACACTGATTCTCTACAAAAAAAATATTTTTGAGATTAGCCTCTGTCCCAAAGATTACAGATACTTTTGCCCGCTTCTCCCTCCCCCGTCCCAAAATAATGGGAAAAAAATCTGGTTAATGACATTTTAATATTTTGAAGAGTTTGCATTCTTTCAATCGCAATATAAAAATTCCTTATACATATTTTTTTTCTTATATTTAAAAGGTATATAACTTTCAGTTTCCATTTCACTCCATTTTATATAGTAGAATCTTGACTAACCTATCAATTTTGAGTAGAATTGCAAAAGTTTTCAGGCCCATACAAATCATCAACATGATACAAGTTTTTTTAAGTACATACAATATTAAAAGGGAGGGAAAAAAGATTTTTTTTATTGATGCGAGATTTTTTTCGGACATTTTGGGCCGAAACGTAAACTTTTTATAAAATTAATATACTTTTTTATAAAATTATCTTACGAAATTTTTAAAGTTCTTTCTAAAATAACTGTAACCCTGAATAAATTCCTATCTGTAGAGAAGTTAATGTAGTATATTTGAGAATTTTTACATAAACTTGCTAAATAAGAAAATGACATCGTTTATAAATGCTCTATTCAATGAGTTTGCTTATAAGTTATTAATTGTAATTGACAATTTAGTCAATGTTATGGATAATATGAATTTACGGAACAATTAGTCTCGCAAAATTATTAAACCTGACAGGTTAAAATATAAAAAAATAAGTAATTAAAAACTGTTAAACTTACTTAAAAATAACCGAAAATTCAACTTACTTAAAAATCATCGAATTTCAAGAAAATCCTTATTTTAAACAGAAAGACAGAATTTTTAATTACAGTATTTAGTTTTTCATTTAGCTGATTATTTTGAATGACATTTTAAATTTTAAATTTATAAGCAAATATTAAAAACGTTTATATTATGCTAGTTTTGACATCATTATGTCAGCTATAGTCATAAGAGTGTTCCGCTTAAAAAGGTAAAAACTGATTTTTAATTTTCTTCAATATGTCCCACCCCACCAGTCACAAGTTTACGGAAAAATTCTCAAACGTCTACAAATAGGAACTTTTTCAGGATTACAGCTATTTTAGAAACTACTTAAAAACTACTTAAAATTTTTTTTTCAATTTTAAATTTCGCCCCAGAAACTCCGAAAGAAAAATCTCAAATGAAGAAAGAAAAAATTCTCAAAAATATCTTATTGTAAAACCATTCGGGTCACTTTGCAGACGATATTTCTGAAACCAAAACTGGAGTAACTGCGCAGAAGCAGCGACTGCAAAACATTTCCATTTCCTGCCTTGAAATGTGATCACTCCAATGATATGAAATGAATCAAGGCCTCCTATAGACAAGGCCTGCTCACTCAGACAAAATGGCGGCAATAGAAGGCTGGCAGATGATATAGCTATGATGGATATTTTTTAAATGCTGAGCAAACAGAATGTAAAAATGCACAATATGATTTTTTATTCTCAATATTTATCACATTAGAATACGAGGGCATATTGAAAAGTAATGCCTCCATGGCTGTAACTTTTTTTATTTTTTAACTGATTTCCAAAATTTTTTTTGTATCTGATACTTACGTTTTTCCTATATGAAATGCACTATTCACTTTTCGACATAGTCCCCATTCCTTTGGACGCATTACACCAACGCGTGGACTAGTTGGGTGAACCCGTTGGAGAGGAATTCCGGGGTTGTCGTCGACACGAGGATTGAACGGCAGCTTTGGATCCTCGTCTGCAGCACGATAACGCCCGTCCGCACACGATCACCACACATCAGAGGGGGTTGGAGCACCTACAGTTCAAAGATGAAAAACTGCAGTTCAAAAATGAAAGACTTTGCACCTTGCAACTTTCACCACTTCCCAAAGAGGAAAGAGCACCTTAAGGGGCATGAGTTGCGTTCTGACAACGAGGTGAAACCTGCTGTTCGGTCCTGGTGTCGGCAACAATCCCGGAATTTCTCTCCGATGGGTTCACCCGACTAGTCACGCGTTGGCGCAAGGCGTGGAAAGTGATGGGGACTATGTCGAAAAGTGAATAGTGCATTACATAGAGGACAAATGTAAGTATCAGATACAAAAAGAATTTTGAAAATCAGTTAAAAAATAAAAAAGTTACAGCCATGGAGGCATTACTTTTCAATATGCCCTCGTATTATAATAATGTATTTTAGAATTATTAAGCTAAACTGAGATTTTGAAAGATAATTATTTTGTATTGCTATAATTTAAATAATTAGATGATTAGAATATTTTAATGTAAAGACTATTGTGAATAAAAAATCATATTGTGCATTTTTACATTCTGCTTGCTCAGCATTTAAAAAATATCCATCACAGCTATATCATCTGCCAGCCTTCTATTGCCGCCATTTTGTCTGAGTGAGCAGGCCTTGTCTATAGGAGGCCTTGAATGAGTAGATCGCTTATGTAGCCGCCATCTTTGTGGCAATTTGTAGGCGGCAAAACGAGGAACTAATCTCTATTGTTAGTGTAGGCGCCATTACTGTGGTTGGCAGAACATCATCACCAAACAAAGCACCATTACTATATATCTGCTTTGTCACCAGCTGAGAAAGCAACCCCCCTTCCTCACCAACATCGTGCTTGTAGTCTGAAATTTCTTAAGCGACCTCTCCCAAATTTAGAAACTTTTTAATAAATGCGGTATTTAATTTCATAAATACCTATAAACAATCATTCTGGTATCACTGAAACGACGGTAACATGGTTGAATATCGACATCTTTTATGTATCAACAACCAGGATATAAAAGATGACCAGGATTTTTACATGAGAAAAACATTCTAAGACGCAGAAAGATAAAAACACACCTGTGAAAGGTCAGTGGTGAACCTTTAATAAATCTATTACTACAATTTAAAGGTGGACAAGAAATCGGCATTGAGTTTTACTGTGTTTGTCTACGCAAACTTCAAACGTAAACATACGATGATGGCCATTTTTTGCTAACCAAAGCAATGGCCGACAGGCTTTCAAATGGGCACGCGTTTGTGGCGCTGAAAGCAGCCCTGAGCGATCTACTCATTTCATATCATTGGATCACACATCCGGTTTAAAAAGGAAGGTTTTTGCAGGTGCTGCTTTTGTGCAGTTACTCAGTTTCGGTTTCAGAATATTGTCTAGAAGGGAAGACAAAATGAGTGACGTCAAAATCTTTCTTCACGCTCACTGGTTCATGCTACTCAAACTCTAAGCGCAAGTCTAAAATGGGAGGCAAATAGGTTTCTTATTTTTGCCTCAGTGGCGCTAAAACTCGTCCCCATGCAACTGAAAATAATGCATTCTGAATAGGCGATATAGCTATTTAATTTAGCCTAAAATTCTTCTGGTCTAATTATAGGTTTTAATAATTGTTTTTATAATTTATTATTTTAATTAAAATATCTATAATAATTTTTAATCTTTTAATTTATTAATGTATGACGTTTCAGTGCGCAGACGTTCTTTCTAGGTGGTATTGATTCTTCGTTCTTCAATTATTGTCGTGATTGTTGTTAACATCTTATTGTCATTAAGAAAACAAAAACGCGTGATTTCGGTTTGGTTAAATGAAATCGAAGCTTAGGCTACTGCCGAGATTCAGCACCAATGTGGCAAAAAAGAGAAACCTATTTGCCTCCACTTCTTATCACCAGATGGACAGGCCTTCTATAATCTAGTGGGCCATGATCGAGTTTCCCCAACGCCACCGAACATGGTGGGGTTGGGTTCCCGCGGTTATCAATGGCATTTGTTTAATGGAGTTCTATATGACATTCTTCCTTTTGTGTGTGTGTGTGTGTGTGTGTGTGTGTGACGAAAACATGTGATGGAAACACAGTGTCGATAGAGCGCGCGCTGCCAAAACTGACGCGCTACTTTTCTACTTTTCAGTAGGAAGCGTTTGGCAGCACGGATTTTCAGGCAGAAAAGCGCGCACACGGAAATCTAAATACACTGCACAATAAGCATCGGGTGCTTTTGCCATTTTCAACTGGAGAGTTTCACTTTTGATGAACAAATAGAATACACTTTTGAAATTCAATTAGAAAATACACACATTCACATTTGAACATATAATAATAAAATTCTGTAATCATGAGAACAATTATTGCAGTTATCTGTGATTTCCTGAAGGCATGATGCACATTACGTGAAAGATCCGTTCCTTCATGTTCTTTCCTTCTTAGCTTGGCCCGTTATTTCCGTTATTTCTATTAACTTTTTTCGAAGGTGTTTGATTTTAGCACTTCATTTTCACGTCGAATAACTCGAGTTTCGCCTCTTCTCTTCCTTCCTTCATGGCTTATGCAGTGAGGTTATGAAAAATGTTAAACTGAATAAAGATTACCAGGGATGGATGAAAGAAAGCTTTCATCCATCCCTGAGATTACTTGTTTTTTTATTAAGAAAAAAATTGATGTACAGTCATGGACAAAAAAAAACGCTCCCTCACTCTGTGCTGCTATATTTTTAAATGAGCATTTACTACTTTTGCCACTAGGCATCTGATATCGTTTAGTTCAGTCAGAAAATTATCCAAATTTTTAACCAATAAAATCACACCATTCTATTTTCTTCTGTACTGACTACATTTTAAAGTTAGCAATAACAAAACAATAAATATTGTTCACAATGGGCGCATTGTTAAATGAAGCGCATGCTTCAACAGCAGCTGAAGGCTGCAGCGTAAAGCGAGCCCAGTTCTCAACAACGATTTCGCTGAAGCATCCCGCGTGATCTGACGTCATGAATAAACCAAAATGGCAACTTCCGTAATGAGTGATATGCCAATTCTCGGCAGTATTATTTTATTTGCAGTGAAAAAATTAATATTATGTCCAAAAAGCACGTAAATGTGCGTACGTAAACGTAAATGTGCTGTACAATAGAAAACAAAAAACTTGTAATTACCTTCTTGGATGTAAGTTGCTGTTTTATCGTCCAACTGCAACTTAAATTCCATATTTTGATATCGAAAACTTAACACCGTGGACGCTGCCATTTTGCTTTAAGCCAAAAAAGCACCTGAAGGGGCTGCTGCAGAAATAATCTCAAACCGGATGTTCCGCTGAACGTGCACCTGCGTGAAGCCAAGAGTTAAACAACGATTTTGCTTTATGCCTCTTCAAGTGCTGCACGCAATGCTTTATTTAACAACGTGCTCAATCATTATCCAAACATCAATTGAGAAGTAATATTAAATCAAAATTTTATCATTAGATTGCTGTGTAGTGCACTTGTAATCAAAATACAGCAGAAAAACTGACATGCTAATCGATATCAGACCCCTAGTGACAAAAGTAGTAAACGCTCATTTAAAAATATAGCAGCACAGAGTGAGGGAGCGGTTTTTTTGTCCATGACTGTACTGGGAAAGCTTTCCCTATCACTGGGCCATGGAAGAAGTAGAATGAGAAGTGAAGCTCGTAACAGTTCCAATGCTAAATCAGTGAAATAAAGACAGTGCCAATTCACTGCAGCGTTTGAGTCGATATGAGATCAACTTCTGCTGTACTTTTCACTCCCTGTTGTTATTTTAATTACTACCATGCGAGAATGCCATCCGCTGATCTATCATGCCCTCTTCCTCCCCTAGATGATTTTTAAAAAAACTTCCTTTCTGTTCTAAAGTTGCAATAGTTTGCTTCTTTAGAATGTGCCTTCCATGTGCTTTTCATTTCGATATTTGATGTTAAGAACAAAATTTTAGATGAATGAAGAGTTACACAATTGAAAGGAAGACACTGGAGTTACTTTGCAGCAAATTGCCCCCTTGGCGATCGCTCTTCCACAACTAAGTGTAATTTTAATTCCTGACCACAAACCACAGGAGAAGTACCCAAGGTAAGTAGAGTATAAGGTAAGCTCGATCGAGGCCTTCGAGATTAACAAGGCCTGAGCATGCTGCTGAAAAGTGCGTGCATGAGCGATTGCCAAATTTCATCAGTAGGTGTCCTCTTTTCTCAATAAACAAGCAGAAAGCCAGCTATTTGAATTGTATTACATGTGCTTTTGTAACCATGATAAATTCAAAAATAAAAAAAATATCACTAAGCAAATGTTTTAAATAAACCGTCATTTGTGAAATTAATTCTGTACAGCTATATAAATGAATTTCAGATGTAAAAAAAATAAACATCTGAAAAACATCAGATGTAAAATAAACGGGGATTTTTATTCCCCGTTAGATGGCAATTTAAATTCATGATAATTTCAAAAATAAATAAATAAATAAATAAATAAAATACTATGTAAATTTTTCTTAATAAAGTACTACTGTGTCAAAAAAAATGCTATACAGCTGACTGACTGGCCCTGGCCGTTTTATCATGGGCGATATTAATACGGAAACGCAGCATATTTCTCAAAAAGTTTTGAAACTATCAAAATGAACAAGTTACGCTAGTTAGCTCTATGCTCAATGGAAGCAATATATGAAACCTATGTTTTATTTGAAGACTCACTGAAATTGAAAAAGGCTCGCAAACATCGATGTTTTTCCGCTGTTCAACATGGTTTTACAGAGATTTTATTGAGAAAAGAAGACATCTGGCGACAGATTGGGGAAATCGCTCTTGCACGCATTTTAGCATTGAAACGGAGCAGCATGCTCAGGCCTTGTTAATCTCGAAGGCCTCGGCTTGATTGGGCCGTTTCTCCCGGTGCCCACCAGATGGCGGAGCATCGATGACGTCAGCCAGAGCACAAAAAATGTAAACCCTCCATAGGTGCACATGCTATAAAATAAAAAAATCAGATCAAACTTTGTAGTCGATTTTTAATAATGCTTGAAACACATTACACAGTTGAAATAAGCAACAACAGTTTCCAGGAAAATAAAAATAATCCAGGTATAAATAAAATAAAATATTTTAAAAAGGATTACAAACTTCGCTTTTTGCATTTAACATCATGGACTGAGCATCTGACTGGTGAAGCCATCGCCGAAATGGCTACAATGCGTCACTGAAAAACAATCCTTTCAAATTCACGGAAAAAACAATTTCTCAACATACGAGGGCGTTATGTTAAAGCGCAATTTAATACTTCTTTTATTTTCTCCATATACTGCATATTTCTTTATTATCATTATCAATGTTGTCGTTATTTATTGTGTTGGAGAAGTGCTTCATTGTCATCGCTTATTGCCAAGAGATGGCGCTATGATATTTCCTTCGTTTGCGTGTGTACCTCGTTCCTTAATAGGCGCATTCTCCATCGTGCACGAAACGCACAATCGTGAGAGTCAGTCACGTGATCAGTGCGAATCGTGCAGTGCAATTCATGAAGTTTAGGCAGCCCCAAGAAGAACAGAGCGTTAACGATAGCCCCGCGATTTTTGCAAATGACAAAGCGTGATAGAAAAGTTTCGATATCATGTCGATCTTAATACCATGCAAACGGTTGTAAATAAGCATATTGTAAATGTTGAAGATGAAAGTAGCAGGGACAATGATTTTCTTAGAAATGTTATGGAGGAAATCGAGTAACCTGAATAAACTTCTCTGCAGTTTCTCCATCTATGTTCACTGTTACAATTTTGATAATTGTGTTTCGGTTTCCTGATTACCCCTCCGCCATCTTCAATACACTGAGCAACACTGGCCTCTGGTTAGTGTGTTTCGTGGGCGCACGAAACGCATCCAACGCACGATAATTAAACGTACTGGCAATGAAGAACAGGGTGCACGAAACGCACAGAGCGATGCGGAACAGCCAGTGCGCCCACAGCATGCATATTGTGCAGATCGCGCGCGATGGAGAATATGCCTTATGTAGTCATTGTTATTGTTGTATGTTCGTTCGTTTTCTTTCAATGATGAGCCTTCCAATCAACAGGTTGCTTGTTTTATGTCGTTAATAAACAAAATATTTGATTCTTATGATGAATTTGAAGCCACTTGTATCGGCTCATAAAGAGCTCATCCGTATGTGTTCTTGGCTTATGCATCCTGGAGTTTTGTGTCGTTATCGGTATTCAATCGTGCAATGCCTTACATAGTTTTAAACGTAATTTTAACAATAATATATTTTTTAAACGAGTAATGTAAATCATTTCCATTACTTGAACGATGCCTGAACTGATTATGAAATGAATCAATCTTGGAAACATAAGAGAATGCTCGTGAAAGGTCTCAAAACGGAAATTTGTGCTGCTTTTCCATAGAAAACAAGCAAACACGAGTCGCATTCAGGCTCTGGCTGACGTCACGGAGCTCAGCCAATCACAATAGAAATCGCGATCCAGCATACCTTATACTCCATTTACCTTGAGATGTACCTATCCTTTCAATGACTCCGACTTAACCATGAAAGGAGTAACGTGTAATAGATTCACTTTCGCTTATGTTTCGACCACGTTCTATAGATATTCATGGTCATCGAGATCCATTGTTAAAATGAAGCTAAAGTTTCTAGATCCTGGTAGGGTAGGAACTCTATTGAAAAGTGGCGCTGCATGTACAATCTGCCCAAATGCGCCTGCAGCGCTACCCTATTGGCAGACAGAAACTTTACACTCGTTTTCAGTTTCAATGAAAATCTCTATCGCAGGTTGTGGTCGGCTATAGTGCGATCTATGCGGCGCCTGGCACGTTCTATTTTCCTTAGCTTCTCAAAACAATGGAAAATGGCCGAAGCTCGATGACCATGAATATTTATAGAACGTGGTTTCGACTCATCCACTAGGATACCCAGTGTACTTTTTATTTCACAATTTCTCGGGAGCTTCGCTTTCCATTCTACTTCTTCCATGGTAGGGCTATAAACTTCCAAACTGCCTCGAAAACAACTTCTCTCAAAGATCACTACTTCCAAATAGGCCTACTTCCAAACTGCCTTGAACCAAATCCTACAAGAAAGCATATGCAGTGAAGTTATGAAAAATGTTAAACTGAATAAAGATTACTTGTTTTTTTTATTAAGAAAACTGATGTTCTGTTGTTGTTTTTTGTTGTTTTTTTTGTCGATCTGCGAGTGGGAAAGCTTTCCTTACCACAGACCTGCCAACTCACCCGGATTTTGAAAATCTCACCCGGTCACCAGGCGGATCGGAAAAATCTCCCGGCGAATAGCACTCTCTTAAAAGAACCAGCAATTTCGTCAGCAATTTTTTTTGGAACACTATCTAGTCTTCTTGCAGTTAAATTTGCTTATCCAGAAAGAGAAGCACCATGCTGCAAGTGTAAACCTTCTTATAAAAAGGCAAAAAAGCTACAAGAACAGTACAAACAGCTCCACAAGGAGACAAATTAGGGAAACTTCAAATTTATATAAGCATAATTTTAAGATAAAGATATTTTATAATTTAACCAGTGTTGATCTCTCATAATTTCACGTACGGTGTATAATTAATCTTACTCCCTTAATTATTTTGACTAGTATAATATGTAATAGTACTTGTGGTATCTAATGTTAAATTATGTCCAAAAGTAAAATTTAAATACACAATTTTTGTAACAATTAAATATGTTATCGATACTTAAACTTTACCCTACCAAATTTATTATCACCCGGTTTTCCTCCAGAAATAGTTGGCAGTTCTGCTATCAATGTAGGAATGTAAACTTCCAAACTGAGTCGACGAAGTTGAATCTCTTGTCACCAACATCTAATACAAAACAACTCCTCCCAAAGATCGCTACTTTCAAATAGAGACCATCAATATTGATGGTCTCTGCTTCCAAACTGCTTCGAACTACTGTCGTGATGAAATTCACAACGAAATTACCATGTGTTATAGATTAATTATACAGCATATACAGTGTCCAGTTCATTATACAATAAATTAATTCACTTTTTATTCAAACTTCTCGTCGCCAACATCTAATACAAAAATAACTTCTCCCAAAGATTGCTACTTCCAATTAGGCCTACTTCCAAACAAAACTGCCTCGAACCAAAGCCTACAAGAAAGCTTATGCAGATATGCAGACACAGATGAATCAGATTTTGAAGGGTTTTGAATTACAAAGATCCAGATTTATTTAAAAATAAAGATTTTTTTTTCTATACATTTTTGCTCATTTTATTTCTCACGAGGAGTCAAAAATGGGGATCGCATTATACACAAGGATAGCATTTTTGCTGGTTTTTTGGGTCAACAAAGTGGAATCACATTATACAAGGGGTCACATTATAGTAAAGAATTTATGGTACATCTAATTTACCCACCTATACATGCTGTCAAATACATTTACCCACTCATATTTTCACATTTAAGTTCCTCGCATTTTTAATTACGTTTTGGTAATGATACCTTGCGTATTCTCAACTGGTTATACATTTAATTATTTTTTGATTGTATCACTTGGTCAATCAAATATCTTTGTTGATGAAATGTCTGTTGATGAAGTGACTGCTGATGAAGTGATCATTGTTGATGAAGGGTGTGTTTCGATACACTCACGGACCTAGTGAGAGCCAACTCGTGTTACCTGTGGCCAGTGAGCCAATGTGAGAAACGCGACGATCATGCTATCAAAACGCTATGGGGAGGTATCTTTGTTCAGGCACCGTTTCACTTTCGTTTTTCGCTCTTTCTTCCTGCGTTATATCAGAGATTTCTTGTTTATTACTGTTTATTTCTTGTCTAATTCCAACACTAACTGTAATTTACTGTTGACGCTGATGAAAGTAGACATTGACATGTTATATTATCGCGTTATAGCTCCACGATGTGATATCTTGATAAATTATATCAAGAGTTTTATCTTATACTAAGGGTCAATAAGAGGCAAGCGTGAAGTAACAATAAACAAATTTAATGTAACAAGTATAAATTGAATAATACAAAAGATAATTAGAATGGCAGTCTCTTGGATAATTCAACATAACTTAAATACTGAACCCATCAAGGAAATTTTCTTGTACATAAAAAGAACGTTACTGGCTTTACAATTAAACCAACCTATACACACCAGAATTGAAGTCAATAATCAATTAATAATGTCCCTAGAGTCCCCATGGCGGTCAGAAGTCTTAGATACGGATCAGACCGGACACGTTCACGTAGCACGGATCGGCAGTGGGTAATGCAAGGGTAAAACGGGTACTTATGGTTGGAGGATCTGGTAGACTCGGCCACGACGGCTGTCGGACATCGTTTCTGGAGGAATCATAACTGAATTCAAATCAGAATGAATTTCCCTCCACAGCACCCGCTATATGTACACCTCCTGCATTACCCAGCAGTCCCCTCGTGTCATCTCGTTCCTGATTGGTTGCGCTCCGGCTCGATCCACTCGCCGCCTGGTGGTTGTTGCTGGAACTTTCCATAACTCCGCTGCAGCTCCAAGTGGACATGTGGGGTCTCATAGCCATGTGCAGGGGCGCTGACATTAGGACCACGTGCGAGGTTGCGGACAAACAAGTCGCAATTCTTTGCGATTGACGAATGTCACAACTCCCCTCCTCCTTGGTGATATCTTGCTCACTAGATGAACTGCATCCATCCTCCTGGATATGGTTTACAACCGTTCCTCCCTCATGGAGCTGGCGGTAATCCACTCTTGGTCTGTGGCGGAGATTGTATCCCGTCTGGTTCCTCGGACGATCATCCAATGCAGGGGTTTCCGCTGGTTCGGCTCCTCTATTAGGTTCTTCTTGAGGCTCCTGATTACCACTCTGGTAAGGGCTGATGGAGTCTACATCTTCTTCTTCTGGGCTTTCATTGTAATTGCCTAGTGGGGGCCTAGTGATGAGCCTTGGATCTGTAATGGTTTCCCCGAGAACCCATGCTTCCTCAAGCTGCCTTCAACCTGTCAATGTGAACGATTTGTCTGTCCCGTGAACCAGACCCCTGAACTTCATAATTTACAGAGCTCAGCTTTCGAGATACACGATAGGAACCCTCATAGTTGAACCCTAATTTGTTTTTTCCCCTTCCCTTGATGAGAAGCAGTACTTTATCCCCCACCTGGAAATCTTTCAGGTGCCTTCCCTGATTATGCTGCCTAAGTTTGGCGTCCCTACGGATGTTACTTTCTTGGTTGGCTATATTATGCGCAACTCTCAGTATGGCTGTAAGTTCTGACCTGTAAGTTTTCAAATCCATGTTCGTCTCCCCTTTCCATTCCCCATCCCAAGGTGCCGTTGGGTCAAACACGTATAATAGACAGGCGGGAGTGTCTCTAGTATTTTCGTTGTATGTTGTGCGGTTACTGAAGAGGGCAGCGTTCAGGAATCTGTCCCATTTGTAGGGTTTCCCATCGCAGAGGTGCCTCAAAGTCTCGATTATGTGTTGATTCATTCATTTCACGAGACCGTTTGAATTTGGGCAATAGGCTGTCGTACAAGTGTGTGTAATGCCAAGGTCTTCACGCATCACTTCTGACGTAAAATTTGTCCCCCTGTCGGATATTACTTCCTTGGGCACCCCATAGCGACAAACTATGCCTTCCATGAATGCTTTAGCAGCAGTGGTGGCCTTTTGATCTTTCAAAGTTAAGGCTTCAGGGTACCTTGACATTATATCTATACAAACAAGGATGTATTTTTCTCCATTGCTTGTCTCGGACATCGTCCCCACGATGTCCAGGGCCACCTTCTCAAATGGATATTCGGCGTTTATTCCTTTCTGAAAGGAGGCGGGTCCCTTTTTCAATTTGTATTTCTGGCAAATTTGGCAAGCTTGGATATACTTATTGATGTCATTACCCATTGTCGGTCAAAAATAATTTCTTTTTAGTTCGTTTAGAGTTTTAGTGATTCCTTTGTGGCCAGCTAATTTGTTTTTGTGGGCAATCTCGTGTACACGGAGTTTCATATCCTCCCCGATGCATACCCTACCTTTGCCTCGATCTCTCTCTCTCTCTCCCTTAGTTTGCTTCTTAGGGAGCCATATTAGTGTTCTTTTGTGTATCTTAAATTTTCCCTGTTTCATGAAATTTTCAGGGACTTTATTATTTTTAGTTAGTGAGTTGTATATCTCACTAAACATGGAATCGGAAATCTGAGAAGGCTTTATGTCTATATCCCAGTTACTTCTGTTCACTTTGACGATTCCATTACACTCACGCACAGGGGGGTGGGGGAGAAAGTCAGCGACAACGTTCCTCTCGCCCTTTATGTGAGAGATTCTGAGGTCAAATTCTTGAATCTCGAGCGACCAGCGCAGAAGGCGTTGGTTCATTGGCCCTATGCTCGCTAAGAATGAGAGAGGTTTGTGATCGGAAAGCAAAGAGATAGGAAATCCGAGCACTATGGGTCGAAATTCCCTGAGTGCTTGAACCATAGCTAGCAGCTCTTTTTCGATTACCGAGTAATTGATTTATGCACCTTTCAGCTTAGTGCTAAAAAAGGCTATCGGTCTTATGCCCTGGTCTGTTTGCTGCTCAAGAACTGCCCCCAAAGCTTCAGCTGAAGCATCTGTGTATAGGAGAAAGGATTTGGTATAGTCCGGGGGTATGAGAACTGGAGGGCTCATGATGGCAGCCTTCAGGGAATCAAATGCTAACTGGCATTCCCGGGACCAGACGAATCTTGCGCCTTTCTTGGTCAGGTTAGTCAAAGGACATATTGTCTTGGACATGTCTTTAATGAATGGTCGGTAAAAGTTGGCTGCTCCTATAAATGAGCGCACCTGTTTCACTGTTCTAGGAGTTTCCAGTTTTGCTATCGCCATAACATTTTCGGGATCAGGGGAGAGACCCTCACGCGAGATCACGTGTCCTACATGTACTACCTAGGTCATCATTACCTTACACTTTGAAGGTTTCATGATCACATTGTTCTTCCTAAAGATGCCCAATACCCATCTGAGAACTTCGAGATGTTCCTCTGCTGTTTTAGTATAGATAAGAACGTCATCTTGAAAAACATGTTTGTTTTGGTACAATTTGTCGTACAGAAGATCGGTCATGAAGGACTGGAAGGTATGAGCAGAATTCTCTGCACCCTGAGGCATACGCATCAACTGATACTTGCCCCAGGGTGTCTGAAACGCAAAGCAGTGCCTAAGCTCAGGTGCTATGGGTAATTGGTAGTACCCAGAATTCAAGTCTAACACAATAAAATAATTATATTCATGCAGATCATTTAAAATGTCATGAATTCTGGACATGGGGTAGTCAAGGGCTGTGGTGATGCTGTTCACCTTCCGCAAGTCAAGGGTGACACGTATGTCATCGCTATCTTTCCGGACCACATGGATGGGGGAGTTCCATCGCGAAAGGCTCAGTTCGATAATACCGGCCTGTAGATAAGAATCTTTTGCTTTAGGGCACTCAGATGAATCTTGGGAATGGGGTACTGTCTCACGAATATAGGATGAGACTGGTCAATTTCAAACTTGACCATCACATTAGTGACCCCTGACACCATTTCTATTTCTTCAGCAAAGTTATCTATATGATGGGTCAAGAGCTCGTCTAGCTGTCTCTTCATAGTGGAATCGAGATCGCCCTTAGTAATGCGATCAATGACCATGTTCTGTGCAGTGACAACGTCCTCACCCTGGGAATCCTTGAATTGGAACTTAGCCATGTTGATAAGGTTGTTCCCTAAAATACCCTTATATTTGCGTTCTTTGAAATCATGAACTAGAAATCGGCGATTTTTAAAGTGTGTTTGCCCTATGTGAACGTCTGCCATTACTACTTGGCTTATGGAGCTGGAACTGTTTATTCCAGACAGGATTATGTTTTCTGGAATAAGTGTCACTTTATCTCCCAGTTGCTGAACTGTATCTTTAAGGATCAGTGAAATTACACTTCTGGTGTCGATGATCATGGGGATAGCCATGTCCCCTATCCACACCTCTAAGTAGAATAAGTCATTATTCTCGCGTTTTGCTAGCACTTCATTAGAGATGTTGTGCGTGGGCCAAGCTGTGGGTGCCTGCTTGGCCCGTTCTAGTTTAAATTACAGTCATATGACATATGGTGTAGGCTATTGCATTTCCAGCACTGCCTTTTTCGTGCTGATTTAGGCCTATTTCGCGATTTTTTCATTTGATTACTTTCTAATAAGGCGATCTGTTTCTTCATCAGTTCCATCTGCGCATTTTGTCTCTCAATCATGACTTATGTTCAGACATGAGTATCTATCATGGCCGTAAGGTCAGTAGAAATTTTCTGAATTTCCGAACGGAAGGCAGCATGAGTTGCCTCGACATTATTAGTGCAAGTCCGCGTATGATCGGTAACACTTACGTTCTCAGCTTGCACGGCAAGCTCGATTGCATTTTCAAATGTTTCTGGGTTTTTCACTAGCAATATCATTCTAAGTTCTGGTCGGACAGTCGTTTTTAGCTTCCAAAGGAGAGTCTGATTTTTACGAGTGCTAAAACTGTCATCTGCCTTTGCCATACATGTAAATAGCCGACGCAAACAATTTGCATATTGGTGAATATCCTCCCCTACCCTTTGTTTCGCTTGATAAAATTCTAGTTCAGCATTCTCTAAATGTTCTGGTTTCAGAAAAAGTTCACTGAGGGTTTGCTTAAATTCTGCATAGCTGCCACATTCTGATAACGCATGTTCATTACAACATGTTGCGGCCTTGCCTTTCACTTTAGAACGAACGACAGTTAGTACAACAGATTCCGGCCACCCTGCTATTTGCGCGACGGCATCAACGGCATAAAAAAAATGCACCCGCGGATATAGAACCATCGTCCCCGGAAAACGTCGGGATCAAATTCGTGAACCCTACAAGAGAGTCACTCTTAAGAGCCATCTGAGAATTACTGCGTTCACCACTAGAAGAATTTAGTTCGGGCGCCATTGTGATATCTTGACACCAAATACTATCAAGAGTTTTATTTTATACTAAGGGTCAATAAGAGGCAAGCGTGAAGTAACAATAAACAAATTTAATGTAACAAGTATAAATTGAATAATACAAAAGATAATTAGAATGGCAGTCTCTTGTGTAATTCAACATAACTTAAATACTGTACCCATCAAGGAAATTTTCTTGTACATAAAAAGAACGTTACTGGCTTTACAATTAAACAAACTAAACACACACCAGAGTTGAAGTCAATAATCAATTAATAATGTCCCTAGACTCCCTATGGCGGTCAGAAGTCTTAGATACGGATCAGACCGGACACGTTCACGTAGCACGGATCGGCAGTGGGTAATGCAAGGGTAAAATGGGTACTTATGGTTGGAGGATCTGGTAGACTCGGCCACGACGGCTGTCGGACATCGTTTCTGGAGGAATCATAACTGAATTCAAATCAGAATGAATTTCCCTCCACAGCACCCGCTATATGTACACCTCCTGCATTACCCTGCAGTCCCCTCGTGTCATCTCGTTCCTGATTGGTTGCGCTCCGGCTCGATCCACTCGCTGCCTGGTGGTTGTTGCCAGAACTTCCCATAACTCTGCTGCAGCTCCAAGTGGACGTGTGGGGTCTCATAGCCACGTGCAGGGGCGCCGACATTAGGACCACGTGCGAGGGGAAGGGACAAACAAGTCGCAATTCTTTGCGATTGACGAATGTCACAACGAATACCACGATACCCGATCTACCCATACAAGATCGAAACGGGCTTCCGCCATCTTTAAACAAGCTGAATCAATTCTCATGAAGCTGTGCGACCTCGGAAGCTCGGACCGTTTCGTGGGGTCCGGGCCTCCCTTCTCATGAGGTTCTCGGCTCTATCAAAATGGGCGAGACCACCTCACGAAAACCTATCGAAACGATTCAAAGAGAAGAAACCCTATTATCGCGAGGTCCATGAGTCTATCGAAACACACGCTAAGTGACCTGTCACTTAAATATAAAACCTTAGATTTTTTAATTTTGATTTTATGGCAAAACAAATTATGGAGATACATGTATTTGAACGCTCTAGCCCATCCACTTCAAATTAACCATATTTTAACTAAATGTCCCTGTTGTGTAGCATTATCAAAATGGTGGGTGATAACATGTATTTGAATCTTTCATGCATGATTGAATTCTGAATTGTGCACCTAATGAAATTCTTCACGGCAATACACTTAAGGGAGGAACAGACAGCTGACGTTTCCACTATGATCAAGATTGACTTAAGTACAATACATCAGAAAGTTGGTGTGTGGTTTGAAAGGAGTTTACAGGAAAAGTTGGTTGAATGACCTTGCCCCATCCACTGTATAAGCCTAGTGTTGGCTCTGTAAGGATTTCCATCTATTCAGCCTGATAAAGGAAGACATAAGCCTTATGTCAAATTATCAAGCTCAACAGACATGGCACAACTCCAGAAATAAATTTACAATTGACGTATTCATCACCTGTGGTATGGTTTCTATAAAGCTTTATTTATTCCAAAGCAAAAATCAAAGATTTCATTGGGAAAAAAAAGCACATGCTATCTGGCTTCAATGTTCGTGGGTCAAAAATTGGAAAACATGTCCAGAAATAACGGAAGTGATTGTGTTTCCAATGAAATCCGACAGGTGTCTCCATATGTTGCGTTTTCTCTCAAACAATGATAGGATCATGAAATCTTCAACAGAAGTCGCTGTTCTCAATTGAGTTTCTCTCCATAAGTACTTCCGTTTGGGGAAACAAAAAAAAATGCGACCATAGGATGTAGTATTTGCCTTTGAACTTCCAACTTATAACTGCATTAAACAAATGTTTGAAACCTTTCCAGCTAATAACTGTTCATCTGTCCATGAAGGATTTCGTTTTTCGCACAATAAACAGAAAAGTAGCATATGCGATCGGTTTGTTCAGACGTCCATCCGTTTATCTGTGGACACAATTCCAACAATGCATTGCGTTGGAATGGGGAGCGTGCATATAGTGAATTGCTGGAAGAGACGAATCAGCCTTGCACTGGGGAAAACGCGTGTCGAGCACTTCGTTACAGCTCCGCGCGTGCTCTAAACGTTGTTGAGATGGTGTGCGTGCAGGATGCACTTGATTGACGATTATAGAAAAGCCGAAAGAATTTCTTTATTCGTAGGGAGCTTATTATTAATTGCAATAACTTGAAATCAAATTAACTTTTTCACACTGTTTTCACCATTCCATTAATATCAGACAGAGCACGAATAAGTCTGAAGGTGAGATAGCCGGAATAGATACAATAGCACGTGCTCTAATGGGACTATTATGATTCCCCCTTAAAAATTTTCAATGATCAGATGTGGCATGTAATATATCTAACAACTCATAACAACGTATCATGAACGAATATAACAAATACTTACTGATGGCCGAAATTTGTTTACAAGTACTTGTTCTAATGATACAATATGTCACCTTTAGAATTTTCAAAGCTAAGATATAGCATTTAATATATCAAACATCCCATAGCGATGTGTCATGAATAAAAATATCAAGTAATAAATAACTGTTGGATTTGGTTTAGTACTACGTGTTCTAATGGTACCTTCTGGTACCATTGGAACTTTCCATTTTAAGACATGGCATGTAATATATCAAACAACTCGTAACAACGTCTCATGAATGAATATGATGAGTGATTAATGATAGATGTAATTAGTTTAACAGTACGTATTCTAATGGTACCAAATGGTACTATTGAAACTTTCAATGCTAAGATATGGCATGTTATATATCAAACAACTCGTAACGGAGTGTCATGAATGAATATAAAGAGTAATTATTGATAGCGGTAATTAGTATAACAGTACGTATTCTAATGGTACCAAATGGTACTATTGAAACTTTTAATGCTAAGATATGGCATGTAATACAGGGTGAATACAAAAGTCTGAACGCACCTTTGAGTTTTTGAACCGAAGCAGATATGTCAATTTTGATGAATCCAATGAATAGAAAGTTGTGGGTGGCCTATCGCATGGTGAGCTTTTCATCATCCCAAATATGCAAATTGGGACACATTCAAAATTTATCTCAAAAACCATAAGCAATAGAGAAAAAAACCCAATTGCAAACTTGTTAAGCATAAAAAACAAACAAAACAAAAAAAGATCATCCAAATCGGACCAACCAATCACTCACAATCACGTGGTGAACTGTTTGTAGCTTACAAACAGTCACACTCCACAAACAAGTTACTTCAAACAGTTTAAAAAAAAGTTAATCAACAAAATGCTCAATGTGACAACCGTGGGCACCATAACACAATTGGGCACAGAACCTAACTGACGCCAAAACATCGGCAAGCATGGCTGGTGTTACTCCTCGGCACGCTTCCTGGATTCTTTGAACCAGATCCTCCAGTGAGGCGGGCTGCGTAGCTAAACTTTGTCCTTCAGGTATCCCCACAAGAAAAAGTCAAGTGGTGTAAATTCAGGGGAGCGGGGTGGCCAACAAACTGGTCCTCCTCGGCCAATCCATTGTTGTCCAAACATCTCACTTAGACGCTAGCGAACGACCAACCCGTAATGTGGAGGAGCTCCATCATGCTAAAACCACGTGCGCTGATACGAGGCCAATGGCAAATTGTCGATGAAATCTGTGACTACCACGTTGAGAATTTCAGCCCGGTAGCGTTCTGCAGTCAGTGTTCTAACGTATAAATACGGTTCAATGACAGTGTCATTGTACAATCCACACGGCACATTCATTCTCCAGTTCACTTGATGAGTTGCTTCTCGCAGACATTGTGGGCTTTCGTCTGCCCAATGATGATGGTTGTGCCTGTTGATAACTCCATCCCTGGTGAACTGGGCTTCATCTGTCCACAATACCTCATGAATGAAGTCTGGATTGTCATTCAGGCAGGTAAGTAACCAGTTGCAGAAGGCGGCCCTAGCAACATAATCCAATGGCAGTAACTCCTGGTGACAATGAATATGGTATGGGTGAAAATGATGTGCGTGCAGAATGTTGAGAACAGTTCTCTGATGGCACGCAACATCTGCAGCAATTGGTCTGCTGCTGGTGTGGAGATTTGCAGCAACTGCAGTCAGAACTAGTTTTGTTGTATCCTCGTCACCTTGTGCCCTTGATCGTCCTCGTTCTGCATTAACATTCCCTGTAGCCTCGAATCTTTGAATAATGTGTGGCATTGTTTGACGAGATGGATGGCGTTCGTTAGGGCATCTGTCTCGATACAACCTAACTGCAGCATGTAGGTTTCTCCTTGCCTCTACGAAGCAGAAGATCATGTTGACCATTTCCGGAACAGTGTAGCTTGCCTTCCTGGAATTGTTCTGTCTTCTGTGTGCTGAAACATGCCTTTTATTTGCTTTTCCGCATGAAAGTGAATGCGAGTATGGTAATTTATGTTAATTTTTTGATTTGCATGCTTTACATGATGGAAATATCAACATTCAATTTTCCTTGGGCAGTGTGACTGTTTGTAAGCTACAAACAGGTTACCACGTGATTGGTTGGTCCGATTTGGATGATTTTTATTTGTTTTGTTTTTTTTATGCTGAACAAGTTTGCAATTGGGTTTTTTTCTCTATCCCTTATGGTTTTTGAGATAAGTTTTGAATGTGTCCTAATTTGCATATTTGGGATGATGAAAAGTGCACCATGGGATAGGCCACCCACAACTTCCTATTCATTGGATTCATCAAAATTGGCATATCTGCTTTGGTTCAAAAAATAAAAGGGGGGTTCACACTTTTGTATTCACCCTGTATATCAAACAAGTCGTAACGAAGTGCTATGAATGAAAATAATGAGTAATTATTGATAGTAGTAATTAGTTTAGTAGTACATAACCTGATCGTACCACATGGTATTATTGTTACTTTCAATGCTAAGATATGGCATGTAATATATCAAACCACTCGTTACAACGTGTTTGAGTGAATATAATAAGTAATTAATGACAGTGGGAATTAGTTTAGTAGTACGTGTCCTAATCGTACCATATGGTACCATTAAAGCTTTCAGTGCTAAGATATTGCATGTAATATATCAAACAACTTGTAACGAAGTGCCATGAATGTATATAACGAGTAATTAATGAAAGTGGGAATTAGTTTATTTGTACGTGTCCTAATCGTACCATAGGTACCGCTGGAACTTTCCATTTTAAGACATGACATGTTATATATCATACAACTCATAACGAAGTGCCACGAATGAATATAACGAATAATTAATGATAGTGTTAATTACTTTAGTAGTACATGTCCTAACCGTACTACATGGTACCATTGAAACTTTCCATTCTTAGATATGACATATATCAAACCACAATTATTTTAGTTGTACATGCCCTAATCGTACCATAGTCTACCATTAAAACTTTCAATGCTAAGATATTGTGTGTAAGATATCAAACAACTTGTAACGAAGTGCCATGAATGAATATAATGAGTAATTAATGATAGTGAGAATTAGTTTATTTGTACATGTCCTAATCGTACCATTGGTACCATTGGAACTTCCCATTTTAAGACATGGCATTTTAAGCGTTCGCAAATAGCTAATCCCTCGCTTCAATGGTATATGATTATGTAGAAACGCTTTTGGCAATAGTAAATGAAGAAATAATCGACGCATACACAGAACGGTTTAACAATTGACGCTCGCTTCGTTTATCATTATCGTAGGAATGCTTATGATAACGTTTCATTATGCATTTATCTGCTCGGATATAAAAAAGAATTACAACACTTTTTATTTAACCTATTGGTTCCTTAATTTTATTCGTTTAAATTCTAGTTTTTCGTTAGTCTCATTATTTAGGGATTTACAATTCAGTTTTTATATTTATATAGTTTTTTCTAAAGTGTTTCTCCTAGGTGCTCCTTCAAGTAAGGATAGAGGTGAAAGTTTCATACAGCCCAGAAGACCACCATGCTGTTGAATCAGTTTCGCTGGGACATCATCGAACACCTTCCCTACAGCCTGGACCTTGCTCCAAGCGACTTTCACCTCTTTCCTCACATGAAGGAACACCTAGGAGACCGACGATTCGCTTCAGACGAGGAGGTGAAACACTTCGCGACAACGTGGCTGAACACGCAAGGACAGGATTTTTACCAGGAGAGAATATTAAAACTCATCCCACGAACCGACAAGTGCCTAAACCGATATGGAGACTATGTCCAAAAATAACCTAATGTACGCTCGTATGTACTATCTATTAGTTGGCTGTGTCGGTTGTACGAAATAAAATTTACACATTTCACTATCAGCCTCGGCGGCTTAGCGATTGCGTGATCGCCTCTGATGCCCGAGTACGCGGGTTCAATCCCAGCCGAGGACGACAAGGAATTTTCAGGCGGAAATCCTGAGATCACGCACTTCCTTCAGAAGGGAAGTAAAGCCGTTGGTCCCGTGTAGTTGTTTGCCAGCTGCACGTTAAAAACCCTTGTGAGGCAAAATTTGCGGCCCCTATAAAGCCATCCTGAAATGACCATAGTAGTTGAAATAGACGTTAATACCAAACAAACCAAACCAAACCAACACATTTCACTGCAGGCTTTGTAACCTTACTTTTTTGATCACCCCTCCTACTTTGTATCCATAAAATATATTTTTATGATAAACAAAATTCATTTTTAAACAGTTTTCATGACAAACAAAATTAATAAAAATTTCAAGTTAAGGCGAGTTGAATAATTACTAATCAATAATCTTCAAGGGTGTTTTGAATAGTTTTGCCTCCCTAAGTTGTAACATATTTATTTTATAACTGATTGTCAAAATTAGTTTTATAGCTTATACTTACATTTGTCCCCTCACGTGTAATGCACTATTCAGTTTTCGATATAGTCCCCAACCCTTTCCACATACATGTGCAATGTGTCATTAGTCGAGCGAACCTGTCGGAGAAGAATTCCGAGTTTGTTGTCGACACCAGTTAAGTTCTTTTAGTTAAATTCATTAGTTTTATAAATACTGTATTGCTTTTTTAAAATTTTTCTTGGCTAATTTTACTCTCTTGTGGTATAGTCTTCTTAAGTAACAGAGTTGCAGAACGGTCAGCTAATATGTCATTTATATCATTTATAATTTTTTCTTTCATGTCTCTTACTGTCTCTTTTCTTGCTTGTATATCTGATTACAAGTTTTTCAAGGCATTTTATGTACAGTCGGCAACAAAAGTGCTTAGCCACCTAGCATAAAAATAACCTTGCAAGGTGGCTAGATACTTTTGTAGACTACGGTACAATTTCATTTCCATTCTGTTTTCTTTCTTTTTGTTTCTTAATAAAGTGTGTCTCATAGCTATAAAGAAAAATATGAGGGCTGGGGCATAAGTCATGGCAACTATTTTTTTTCTTGTAGATATGTGAATGGATTACAAACGTATATGTGTCGTGTGGAAGTTCTGCATGCATAGTGTGTATGCAGAACAACAGTTAGCTCTGTGATAGCTGGTAGTAGCGCAGCGAGGGCTGTGAAATCAGTCAGTTGGTGAGTGTCGTGCGAGACGGAAGCAGCGCGCTTACATCAAAATAGCCGTTCTCTGAGGGAGAAATGCGATGCAATGTCACAGTGAATTAGTGGAAGCCCTTGGGAATAATGCCCTATCGTACCATACAGTAGCATGGTGGGTAGGAAAGTTTCAGCAAGGACGTGTGTCAACCAGTGATGAGCAACGTTCGGGACGACAGTGATGAGCAGCGTGTGGTGACAGTGGCAGGGGTCTACTTTGAGGGTCTTTAGGCCCAGGTTTGTCATGTCAACTTCATGTGTACTGTGATGTCATTCTTTTGCACCGTGAAGGCCATATTGCCCTGTATACTACCGTAATAAATTAGTGTGTTACGATATTTCAGTGCTATTCATTGTCCACACATGTAGTTAGTATTCCAACAGCTGTACCCGAGTATACCTCTGGGAAAAGCCATTGATGTCCTTGAGGATACGATGCATGAAAATGATTGGCCTTTGGGGGTAGTGATGGATGTCATACGTGTGATTAGGCTTATTGTGTTCAACAACGTATTTGTGTTCAACAACAGATGGTATAAGATGACTGATGGCACCCCCAATGGGGAGCAGCATCAGTCCGTTCATCGCCAATATTTATGTAAGGAAGTTGGAAAATCGTGCCATATCCGAATTTAGATATTTCCCTAGTGTGTGGGTTCGCTATGTCGATGATATCTTTACAATTTTTAATGCCGAAGAAAACATAGAGCAGTTTTTATACAGTTTGAACAAATTGTGCCAGAACATCAACTTCACCATAGAATTAGAAGACAATGGCAGCCTTCCATTCTTGGACCTCAAGATATCCCGGAATGACCAAAAACTTGACTTCGATATCTACCGGAAAAAGAATTTCGTTGCTAATTATATTAAAAACAACTCCAATCACTGCCACCAACACAAACTCGCGGCCTTTAGGCACATGGTGTACAGAGCCCATACGATTCCTCTGAATGCTGAAAACAAGAGGAAAGAAATCAAAACTATAAAAGAATTTGCCACACAAAATGGATTCCAGGAAACGATAGTTGACAGCATCACAAAGAAGGTAAAACGTAAATTAGCAGTGAAAGAAATCACCACACTAAATACAACTAAGAAAACGGAGACAAGAGTGATGTTACCGTATAACCGTTAACTAAATAGAGGTATGGACAAGATAGCTAAAGAATTTGGCCTGGGGATAGGCTACAGAAGCACAGACACTTTGGGAAGACGATTGGGGAACCCCAAAGATACGATACCGACAGAAAATCGACCAGGTGTTTACAAACTTCCGTGCGCCAAATGTGAGGCAGTGTACTATGGGCAGTCACGGAGAGCTGTGCTCACACGAATTAATGAACACTGACGTATATAAAGAACGGTAAATACAGTATCTCTAGATTTGCGGACCACATCTTAGACCAAAAACACGATTTCCGGCGAGAAGATTTCAACATCTTGCACAGCACAAGAGACCCAAGGCTCCTGAATTTTTTGGAGTCCTACGAGATTACCTGCGAAGACCCCGCAAGACTTCTGAACAGTGATGGAGGCCCAGTAGATGTTACCCAGCTGAGATACATTGGAAAACTAATTAGCCTACCGAAATTGACCAATAGCAGAAATACCCGAACTGAGGATGACCAGCAAACGACGACCAATGACGACCAAGGATGACGAGGCAATCATATCCCTGTTTAACGGTTCCAACTTTTTTTTTTTTATGATTTTGTTAATGTTTTTTAATTGGCTACTGTTTTCTATATAACATCTTGTAACTTATTCACAATTCTCTGCTCTGTCAATGAAAGGTAATCAGCCTACTGGTGTAACTTCTGACTATCTAAGAGACTCTTGTGAAACAGAGAGTGTGAATCCTCAGCCTATGGAAATTATCCCCTCCGGCTCAGGGAGTAATGATAACGATGGCAAAGACCCGATTAGTACAAATCGCAAACGGCTATACAATGATACGGATAAATGGATACCTGCAAAATCTAAAAAGGCTAAAAAAGGGTTGAAAATTGACAACATTAAGGATGTTGTTAATATAGATGATACAATCGCTGTTGCTTTTCGAGAAAGCAAGTCCGAACAGCGAAAAAATGTTGAAAAGCCAAATACCAAGAGCAGCTCCTATATTCCGCCAATCATAATACGTACTCACGGTCAGCCAATCAAGCAAATCCTGGGCGAGATTCAAAAGCATGTGGCGATTAACCAAATTACTGTACACACAGGCAGAGCAGAGACGATCAAAATAAGGTGTCATGATGAGGAAACTCATAGTAAATTGGTGTCTGGCATTAAGGCTGATAACGTGCTAAAGATTCAGCATCATCAACTGAAATCGGAAAAAGTCCTCAAATACGTTATACGAAATGTAGACGTGACCTATGACCTTAACGATTTTAATGAAGACCTGAAAAAGGCCAACTACTTCCCTGAGAAAGTGATTAGGCTTAAAAAAGCCAAAGGATCGATTGATATGCCCATGATTCTGGTTCTGTTATCAAACACTGAACACAATAAGACACTTAAAAATGTGACCCGCATAGGGCCTTTAGCTGTCAGTGTTGAAATGTTTCGAGGTAATAAGAAACCTTTACAATGCTATAATTGTTTGCGATTTGGCCATGTATCTATGGGTTGCACGGAATCCCCCCATTGTAACAAATGCGCTAAAGATCATCAGTCAAAAGACTGCCCAAATGTAAAAGGACAAAATCCCCCAAAATGTATTCGATGTAATGGACAACACACCTCCAGTTACACAAAATGTCCTAAATATCCGCAAGTCAGGAGAGTGCAAAGTGCTAAAGTGTCCCCGGAGATTTCCTATGCCTCAATGGTCTCCAAACAAGATAAGAGCATTAACGTGAATGATTTTCAAGAAATGTATAAACAAATTGGCAGTGTATGCAATTTGTTAAACGACCTGGGCAAGAAAATGCCACTGATGAGTGGAATACTTACGAATAAACACTGACAGTATGGCTGATCGATGTTATTCTATTACAAATCGAGGTAAACTTCGTTGCGTAATATGGAACGCCAGGGGGGTCCCCCGGAGGCGTATTGAGTTTTACAACTTCCTAACCCAATGGGATATAGACATAGCATTTCTATGTGAGACACACTTAAGGCCAGACCGCGACTTCAGGCTACCTGGTTACTGTGTCTATCGTAAAGACAGAATTCTTCCCACTACAGTAAAGTCCCCGTCAGGTGGGTCAGCAATTATTATTAAGAAAGGCATTCATCATCGGGAGGAACCAACCCGAGACTATATGGGAATGGAAGCTGCCTCTGCTATCATTACTGATGCCACACTGGGAGAAGTGAAACTAGTGGCTCTATATAATGCGCCCAAGCATAAATTCGATGCCAATGAGCTTGACGAGCTGTTTTCCGGGAATATTCCCGTTATTATGGCGGGAGACCTGAACGCTAAGCACTCGCACTGGAATTCAAGATGCCATAACCAAAACGGTGTCCTTTTGTATGGCTACGTGCAAAAGCAATCTGATATTATTGCAGTAGGCCCTGTGGATGATACATATTATTGTGATCATTCTCCTTCAAGCGATGTACTTGATATTGTGTTGTTGAAGGGCTTCTACAAATCATTCAGTATCTATACTGTCAATGATCTATCCTCAGACCATAAACCAGTTGCACTAAATTTTGATAACGTAAACATTGACCTCAAAGAAGAACTGAGGCTCAAACAAGACTGGAAATTTTTTAGAGAAATTCTCAAAAAAGATGACGACCCACTAAATAACGTACATAGTACGAGCGACATAGATACCAACGTGAAAAGGCTTACTGAACGTATAAATGCAGCTATTGACTCTAGTGCTTCGCCCTTAGAGTCGAAGCGAGCTGATCACCTTGATCTCACCCCAGAAATCAAACAATTAATTGAGCAAAGGAATAAGGTTAGAAGGCAGTGGTACCGAACTCGTGATTCATGGCTTAAGACCAAGTATAATAGGCTCACAAGAAGAGTTCACGAGGAGGTAAAAGCACTTCGTAATGCCAGATGGAATGATAAAGTTAAGAGTCTGTCGACCCACGATAACTCTATGTGGTGCATGGTTCGAGCCTTGCAAAACAAGAAAGCCATAAATATCCCACCTCTGTTAGCCCAAAATGGCAAATTCATCACGAATGATGATGATAAAGCGCAGCTTATTGCAAGCTCACTTTCAGAACAGTTTGTCACGCCTACTGATGGTCGGCAAATAGGACTTGATATGTCCGAGAAAGTAAAATCCTGCATAACTGGCTTCTATAGTATTCACGGCAATGAATTCCCAAAACATAGCATTGATGTAAATGAAGTCCTAAGCATCATTAAAAATTTAAAAACGAGAAAAGCTCCAGGTAAGGACTCTATTAAGAACACTGCTTTGAAAAATTTACCTCCAAATACAATTCAAGATATTGCAAAAGTGATTAACGACTGCTGGAAGAACACTTACTTCCCGGATGCTTGGAAGCAATCAGTTGTCTTAAGCATTCCTAAGCCAGGACAAAATCCTGCAAATCCTGTTAGCTACAGGCCCATCAGCTTGTTACCATCAATTTCCAAAATCCTGGAAAAAACAATTCTCAAGAGATTCATTGAGCACTGTGATGCCAACGATCTCATCCGCGATGAACAATTTGGCTTTCGCTCAAACCATTCCTGCCAACTCCAAACATGGAGGCTCGCAGCGGATATCAATGAGCCCCTTAATCTCTCTATGTACTGTGGGGTCGTTTTTCTCGATGTACACAAAGCCTTCGACCAAGTCTGGCACGATGGTCTTATTTTTAAAATGATTATGGATGGATTTCCTCAAGACATAATTACTCTGATACACTCGTTTCTCTCCAACCGGTTCTTTCAGGCCAGAGTTGGAGATAATCTATCTCCTATGTATGAAGTAAAAGCTGGTGTCCCACAGGGTTCAGTCCTGGGGCCAGTATTATTCAATTATTTTATGCGAGACTTCCCAAGTCCTTTTAAATGTAAGCTCTTTTTTTACGCAGATGACGCTGCTATACTGACCTGTGCTCGTCAACCAACCGTAGTAGTCTCGCGGCTGCAGAAGGCTCTAAAGGAGTCTGAAAGCTGGTTTAGCAAGTGGAGGCTAAAATTGAATGTAGACAAATGCAAGGCGATGTTTGTTTCCAAGAAGAGAAAGAGATCATTAGATTCTCTAACACTATATGGCAAAAAACTGGACTGGGTTGAAACTTATAAATATCTTGGTGTTGTTATTGACTCTAAACTTACCTGGACTCCCCACGCAACTTATGCGTTGAATAAGGCCAGGAGAGCCAAGTTTAGCTTGATTGCTCTGCTGGGCCGGAATAGTGCTCTAAACATTGATAATAAACTTCTACTCTATAAGGTCATTGTTCGGACTATCTTGACCTATGGTATGCCCGTCTGGGCCACAATATGTAAAACTAGATGGAAAGAACTGCAAACGTTCCAAAACGTTACCCTTAGGACTATTGCGCAAAAAGATCGGAGAATTGTTCGCAATTCCTCCATTTATAATGACTTCAACATGACTCATATTGGCAAATACGTTCAAGGGCTCATGTAATCCATGCTGCCCAATATAGAAAATCATAGCAACGAGCTAGTCTCGGGCATTTTAAAGCATCCTATGCATAGAAAGAGATATCGTGATCCAAGGCATATACTTGATATAAATTTTGAAGACATTGATAATGTCTTATTTCCAGATTACTGGACTTCATAGGTCGTGTTTTATCTAATACTAGTGGTCTGCTTCTAGTCTAGACAGTCGTCAATCAAATTTTCCTCCACCAAGAGGAGGCAATTTTCTTTCATACTTTGGATGACCCTTGTGGGTACATCAGGCTTCTTTTCTAGCTCAGTGTATTTCCCTTGGAATATGATTATGAAGGGTGAGATTATGGAAGCTATGCTTCAAGTTCCACTTGAATACCGATACACTACACTGTTCGATTGTCGATTCGATTGTCGATTCACAATTCATCAGAATAGCCTGCCTACTCTGATCGAAGCTCTCCTGTATGCTGAAGAAGGCAGCTTGGCTGCCGAAATGTGCATCCATCCTCTGATTAAAAACCTTATGTGGATTAGTGGTTTCCTCTCTTTTATAATAAGATATTTATTTATGAAATACAAAAATTCTGTATAAAAAGAATATTCTATACATTATGATTCAATTGAGGAATTGTCATTGTGATCTCAATTACAAAAGAAAATATTTCTCAAAATAAATAATAAAAAAAATGTTTATATGTACGTTAATACAGCAAAATACTGTAATGAGAAATATCAATCGCTACATTGTGCGAATTGAGTTTAAATATCTAAATATTCATTGAGACAGACTAATTCCCTATAAAGAATAGGAAAGAAATTTCAAATTCCATTTATGTCTAAATGAAGGTTATGAAGTAATAGTTAATTATATTAATAAAAAACTGAAATGTGCAGTATGGCGTTCTTTTTACGCGTTGTTGTTGAAATAGTAACTTAAGAATATAACAAAATAAAAAACCAAATTACCTTAACTGTGGATAAATAACATCAATGGTAACACAATGAGCCAAAACCGCTTTTCCACAACAAAATATTTATTACGCCTGGATACGTATTTCGGACGTTACGCGTCCATTTTTCAACAAGACTGAATGTTACAGACAATCGACAACCGAGCAGTGGAGTGAAGAATCAATTGCGAGTGGTACTGAAGCAGAGCTCCCAAACTCACTCGTCACATGTATAGACCAGGGGAATTACACTTAGATAGGTGAGAAGCCTGAAAAAACCCCGAAGGTCCTCCTCAAGATGATTGAAGAATATTCCCCTCATTCTGGGGATAAAAAGGTTGATTGAAGATTGTCATAGAAAAAAAAGGGGGAGGGGAGCCAGAGGCGAACTAGGCTATCCAAAAATCGGGGAAGATAACATTCCTGACATCGTCGAAGTTAACTTCAAGGACATGGCTGGGCAAACGATGTTTTAAGCGTTTCCTGTAGTCATTAGGGTTGTGAATTTCAGACACCAACTGATTCCTGTGATTAAGCATCTTCGGGACCATAGTCGTTATCGTATCCTGCACAAACTTGCCAATATACGTCATCCCTAGATCCTCATGGATGACATTATTGTTGGCTACTCTACGATCAAGTTTCACAATTGGTCTAAGAGTAATATTTTGGAATGTCTGCAGCTCCTTCCACCTTGTTTTGCACACGGAAGCCCAAGCTGGCATACCATGAAGCAAGATCGTGCGGATGACCATTTTGTAGATGAGCAGCTTGTTATCAATGTCAAGAGCACTGTTACGACCAAGCAACGCGATCAGAATGAATTTGGCCCTCTTTGCCTTATTCAGCACGTAGGAAACATGTTGATTCCAGGTGAACCTGGAATCGATCACCACACCAAGATATTTATACTCTTTAACCCAGTCGAGCTTACTTCCGTACAGGGTAAGCAGACCTGAGGGGTTTCTGCGTTTGTTTGTGAAGAACATAGCCTTGCACTTGCCAACATTTAACTTCAGCCTCCATCTGTTGAACCATTTTTCATAGAGATGCAGCGCTTTCTGCAAGCGAGAGATGACATGGGCAGGAACACGAGCAAAGGTTAAGATGGCCACATCATCAGCGTAGAAGTACAGTTTACACTTGTCGGGTTTGGGAAAGTCCTGGATAAAAAAAATTAAACAAGGCTAGTCCCAGAACTGACCCCTGTGGGACACCAGCTTTAACCCACATGATTGGGAGAGGGAGCCACCAATTTTAGCTCGAAAAGACCTGTCTGAGAGGAATGAGCGGACCAGCAGGATAAGGTCATCTGGAAATCCAAATTTTATCATTTTATAAATGACACCATCATGCCAAACTTGATCGAAGGCCTTGCAAATGTCTAGGAAGATAATGCCACCATATAGAGACTTGTTAAGAGAGTTTTTTGCGTCGACACCAAGCCGCCATATTTTCATTTGGCAGGAGTGGTCCGTACGAAAACCAAACTGCTCATCACGAATAAGATCATTGGCAGAGCAGAATTCACTGAACCTTTTAAGAATTGTCCGCTCTAGAACCTTAGACATAGTTGGTAAAAGGCTGATGGGCCTGTAACTTGCAGGCAATGAAAGGTTATGACCTGATTTAGGAATGCTTAGGATAATTGATTCCTTCCAGCCAGTAGGGAAATATCCGAGTTTCCAGCAGTCATTAATTAGTCTAACGATGACAAGAATCAGGTTGGAAGGTAGATTTTTAAGTGCATGATTTGTGATGGCATCCATTCCAGGGGCTTTCTTATTTTTGAGTTTCTTGATGATCTCGACAATTTCCATCGGGTAGATTGATCACTCTATAGGAGCACGCCGACCCTCATAAAAATTGGAACACACATCACGAACCTCGCTGATTGCATGCTCTCCGTCAGGAGTATCTGGAATTGGGGTGATAAATTGCTTGCTAAGTGACTCAGCAATTAATTCAGCTTTATCTTGGTCTGTAGTGGCAAGAGTAGTACCGTCTGGAGAAAACAGGGGTGGGGATTTCGTTTTCTTACACTTAAGAGCTCTAATCATAGTCCAGAGCGAGTTGTCATGAGTTGAGAGATTCTTCAATTTGCTAGTCCATTTTTGCACTCGTAGCTCTTTTACTTTTTCGTGGACCCTCCTAGAAAGCCTATTATACTTTCTTTTAAAGATGGGATTACGTGTATGCTGCCAAAGTCTTCGGAAGGCATTCCTCTCTGCAATAATTTGCCTAATACTTGGAGGAAAATCGAGATGGTCAAGATATTTAGGGTTTGTAGGGCAAGCACTAGCAGACATCGCATTGTTGATATTACTGGTAATGTCTTCGACCCTATCATTGATTCCATTTGTGCTGGAGGCACTCGCTGTGTAGCCGTTGCTAGTTTTAAGGAGGTCACGAAAGAGTTTCCAATCCCGCCTTATAGGAAGCCGATTCAGGTTGTCCATATTTAAGCCATCAAATTTAAGGGCAACTGGAAGATGGTCTGATGTTAGATCGTCCACCGTGTAAATATTGAACGGTTTGAAGAGACCCCTGAGTATAGCAATATCCAGGACATCGCTCACGGGAGAATGGTCACAATAATATGTATGCTTGATAGGACCGATAGCGACAGTGTCTAGCTGATTCTGGATGTAACCATATATGATAGCACCATTGTGATTAATGCGTCCGGAATTCCAGTGAGGGTGTTTCGCGTTTAGAGCGCCAGCCAAAACAACAGGAAAGTTACTAGAGAGCAACTCTTCGAGCTCGCAGGGGTCAATCGCATGCCCTGGGGAATTATAAAGCATAACAAGCTTCACCCAGCCAATCGTGAGGTCCTTGATGAGAATAGACGCCGCCTCCATTCCTGAATAGTTCGGGGTAATGACTTCAACATGCTCAATACCTTCTTTAACTATAACAGCTGCTCCGCCAGAGACATTATGAGCAGGATTTTTGGGAGTCTGTCCTTACGATAGACTATGTATCCAGGTAACCTGAATAAACCGTTCCGTCTTGAGGTGCGTTTCACAGACAAAGGCGATATCGATTTTGTTTCTCGATAGAAAGTCAAAGAGCTCCTCTCTCCTACGTGAGATGCCTCTGGCATTCCAGATTGTACATCTAAGTTAACCTTGATTAACTACTTTGAAGCTGTTACTAGCCATAATTAAGCTTTAGGGAATGATTTGACAATTTGTGGAATAGACTTTCCGATTTCTTCATATAACTTTAGCATCACGCCTATTTTCTTGTTCGTATCTTGTAAATCCGAAGGGTTGAAGCCTCCGATGCATAGGATCTCCCTGCAATAGTCTTAGCACTAGGCATTCTGTTTACTTTGGGATATTTTGGACATCCTGAGAAACTTGAGGTATGCTGTCCTTCACAGCGAATACATTTAGGTGGATCCTGGCCCTTTACATTTTTGCATTCCCTAGACTGATGGTTTCCTGCACACTTAATAAATCGAGGTAGCTCAGTACAGCCCATGGAAACGTGCCCAAATCTGAGGCAATTGTAACATTGTAGAGGTTTCTTATTACCCCTAAACAGCTCAACGAGCACTGCCAGATGACCAATCCGAGTGACTTCTTTAAAAGTTCTATTGTGCTCAGTGTTTTGAAATAGGGCCAGGATCAACGGCATTTCAACCGAGCCATTTGCCTTTTTAAGTCTTATTACTTTTTCAGGGAAGTAATTTGTCCCTTTGAGATCTTCAAGGAAATCATGTAAATTATATGTTACATCAACATTCCTTATAACATATTTTAACGTTTTTCCGATTTCAGCTGGTGATGTATTTTCAGGATATTATCACTCTTGATTCCTGACACTAATTTTTATGGATGTCTTCATTTTGACACTTAATTTTAATGGAGTCAGTCCTGTCTGTATGGGCTGTGATGCTTTCTAAGGGCACATGCTTCTTGATTTCTTCAAGATTATCCCTAATTGGTTTACCGTGAGTACGGATTATAATCGGAGGGATGTACAGGTTTCCTTCTCTAGGGCTAGATTGAACAGATCTCTTCGCCTTTTCGCGGAAGGCAACAGCAGCTACGTCACTGATGGCCGCTTCACTAGCTATATTGTCAATACGCATGCCTTTCTTAGATTTCTTGTTTGAGACAGGTATCCAGTTATTAACTTCCGTATTTAGATCCTCATTTAATTTACGCTTATTCCCAACATTTTCTATTGAGAGGGACTCTGCACAATTAAGTGAGGGATTATTAATGTCTTGCAAAGGTTCAATGGCATCCGCAATCATGGGCGAATTTGAATTACATGTATTGAGGGAGTTCATCATTTCTCTAATAGTATGTTCAAGACTAGTAAGCCCGCTTGCAGCTTCATTACGGGCACTCATAATCTCCGACTTTAGTTCATCAATTTTAGTATCCAAATTACTAATATTCTTGGCCAGCGTTTCCATCTTGCGTTCAAGGTCTACATATTTGTTGTTAAAAACCGTACGTAAAGCCTCTAGCTGATTATAATATCGAATGCATAGAATCTAGCATCCTTGCACGTGTCTTTATAAGCTTGATCACAAGGCAACTCTTTACCATCCGTGCATTTAACTATAATGTTAGCAGATTTCGACGCAGCGCCTGATGTCATCATGAAGCAGGTATAGTGCTGGGTTTTGCCGTCCTTAGAAGGACGCACCTACTCAGAACAACTCATTTAAAAGACTTAAAAAAGTCCTACCTTGTTAGTCTTCTTGGAGATTTCACCAAAGCAGTGAAAGTCGTGCAGACTGCAATAGGTACGTCGTCGTCGGTCGAGTGGTAGAATCGTCGTGCAGTAGCAGCCATGTGTCCGTCCGTCTCGAATCTCATGCAAGATATACAGATGACTGAATGTTACAGACAATCGACAATCGAACAGTGCAGGTAAAACGAAACGAGTGGTCCGAAAGCAACGCTTTCACTGCCATACTCGTCCAGAAAGTAACCACGGGAAGTACACTGAACTAGGCAAGAAGCCAGATGAAACCTAGTTAAGTCATCCAGGGGATAAGATGGAGTCCTTTCCTATCAGGACAATAGTGTTGATTGTTGATTGACGAGGGACAAGGGACACGAGGAGCTAGGAGATCCAATATTCGGGAAATATCACCTTTTGGATGTCGTCGAAATTGATGTCCAGGAGGTGACGTGGCCTGCGATGTCTAAGAAGGCTTCTGAAGGTAAGCGGGTGCTCAAGAATACCTGCAACCAGAGGATTGGGATGGTCCTTCATCTTCGGAAGCAGCTTTTTCATCAATTCCTGGACGTGATTTCCAATGGGAGGTATCTCAAAATCGTCGGCAATAGAAGTATTTGTTGCAACTCTCCTGTCGAGTTGAGCAATGGCCCTCAAGGTAACGTTTTGGAAAGTTTGGAGGTCCTTCCATCTGGACTTACATATTGTGGCCCAGGCAGGCATACCATATAACAGAATGGTCCGGATTACCATTTTATATAGCAAAAGTTTGCTATCTATTCCAAGAGCGCTGTTTCGCCCCAGGAGGGCGACCAGGCTGAACTTTGCCTTCTTAGCCTTATTGATAGCATAGGAGACGTGGTCACCCCAATTTAGCTTAGCATCTATCACCACTCCGAGGTATTTGTAATTCTTCACCCATTCGAGCTCTCTACCCGAAAGAAGGAGAGGCTTCGGGGGTTTCCGAAGTTTCTTGGTAATAAACATAGCTTTGCACTTGTCGACGTTTAGTTTGAGTCTCCACTTAGCAAACCATTTCTCGCACTTATGTAAGGCATTCTGCAATCGAGATATGACATGAGCGGGAACGCAAGCAGTGGTCATGATGGACGCGTCGTCAGCGAACAGATACAGCTTGCATTTTGTAAATGTTGGGAAGTCATGGATGAAAAAGTTGAAGAGTGCAGGGTCAAGAACAGAACCCTGGGGAACACCAGCTTTGATGTCACACGGGTTTGACAAGGAGCAGCCAACCTTTACTCGAAATATCTTGTTCGACAGAAAGGATCTAATCAAGGCAATAAGATCGTCCGGAAATCCACAAGTAATCATTTTGTGTATTAGGCCTTCGTGCCAAACCTGATCAAAAGCTTTTCGGACATCCAAAAACACAAGACCACCATATTTAGCGCAGTTAAGAGGAGTGTTTAGATCTGCAACAAGCCTCCAGATCTGGAGTTGGCAGGAGTGACCTGGTCGAAAGCCGAATTGCTCTTCACGAACAAGATTGTTAGCCACACAGAAGTCGTTAAATCTCTTAAGAATGATGCGTTCAAACACTTTTGATAGCATAGGTAACAAGCTTATAGGCCTATAGCTGACAGGGAGAGCAGGGTTTAGACCAGGCTTCGGTATGGTAACGATTACAGACACTTTCCACTTGACAGGAAAGTAACCATGTCTCCAGCAGTCATTCATGGCCCTGGTAATGGTCACAACAACATTAGGAGGTAAGTTCTTGAGAGTGCTATTAGTGATGGAATCGATACCTGCTGCTTTCCTGCTTTTAAGATGCTTGATGACATCGGAGATTTCCTGAACACCAATAGTGTCCTCACAGGTAGAAATACGATGAGTGAGCTCGTATGCGATACATCCATCGTTTACAAGACGAATATTTGGGAAATTATCCGGGTTGTTCTCACCAGGAGTGGTAAATTGTTTAATCAGGGATTCGGCGATCAGTTGAGCTTTATCTTGGTCGCCCGTGACAGCATTGCCATTTGCGGTAAGCAGCGGTGGTAAGTTGATGGGTCTGTTTCCTTTTAGAGCCCTTACAGTACCCCAGAGTGAGTTGTCCTGGACTGACAGGGACTTTAGCTTTTCGCTCCATCTTTGATTACGTAATGATTTAACCTCTTCCTGGACCTTGCGAGCTAGCCTGTTGTATTTCGTCTTGAAGAAGGGAAGTCGTTTACGCTGCCATAACCTTCTATAGGAATTTCTTTCAAGTATGAGACGCCTGATGTAAGTAGGGAGGTCGAGATGTTCAGGACGCTTTCGATCAGTAGTGAAAGTGCTGGAAGCTGTAGCATCATTGATAACACGAGTAATAGAACTGATATTTGCATTAATGTCCTCGTTGTCAATAACCTCCTCATATGGAATGCTGTTTTCTCTAAGGATATCCCTGAAGAGTTTCCAGTCTTGTTTGGAGCGAAGCCCAATCTTAACATCGATGTTCAAGCCCTCAAAGATAAGCATCACTGGACATGGTCAGAGGATAAGTCGTCGACTGTGAAAATATTATAGGGCTTAAAGAATCCTTTAAGAACTACAACGTCCAGCACGTCGCTGACAGGAGAATGGTCGCAGTAATACGTGTCATCAAGGGGTCCAGCAACAAAGGTGTCAATCTCGTTTAGAGTATATCCATAGAGGATATTGCCATTTTGGTTGGAGCATTTGGAATTCCATGCAGGGTGCTTAGCGTTAAAGTCTCCCGCCATAACCACTGGAACGGGCCCAGACAGCAGCTCGTCAAGCTCGCACGGTCCAAGCTTATGCCTAGGAGAATTATACAGAGAGGTGAATTTAATTTCACCTGCGTCGGTGTCATTTATTATCACGGAAACAGCTTCCATTCCTACATAATTTGGAGTGACAGTCTCACGATGATCAATGCCATCTTTGACAATGATAGCTGCTCCACCAAATGCTTGACTGGCGTTGTTACCCAGAGGTCGATCCTTTCGATAAACATGATAACCCGGCAAGTTAAAAGCTTGAGTTGATTTCAGGTGCGTCTCACACACGAAAGCTATGTCAATATTCCAATTAATGATGAAATTGTAATATTCGATGCGCTTCCGATAGATTCCCCTGGCGTTCCATATATTGCAACGAAGCTTTCCGTGGGTAATTGTTCTGTAGTGGTGTCTGTCCATGGTCAGTTCTTGATTTCGTGGGACGCAACCTGTGGCAGTACGTTGCCACTTTCCTTACAGAGATTAAGAAGGTTACCCAGACTCCTATAAATGCTACGCAATTGGATTGGATCGACCGCATCTGAATGAGAAGAGCTGGATGCGACTGAAGCATAGGTTCTGCCATCAACTACTTTAGTGCTTTTGATCCTTTTGACTTGGGGATATTTCGGACACTTGGTGTAACTTGAAGTATGCTGACCATCACAACGAATACATTTAGGGGTGTCTTTACCCTTTACATTAGCACAGTCCCTCGACTGATGGTCACCTGCGCACTTGTTGCATCTAGGCGATTCGGTGCAACCTTGGGAGACGTGCCCAAAACGTAAACAGTTGTAACACTGTAAGGGCCTTTTGTTGCCTCTAAATAATTCTACAGTAACAGCAAGAGGGCCGACACGCTTTAAACTCAAAAAGGACTTATTATGCTCAGTGTTTTGGAGTAAAACCAACACCAGTGGCATTTCGACGGAACCATTTGCCTTTTTCAACCTGATTGCCTTTTCTGGGTAATAATTTGCCTTCCTGAGGTCATCACAAAAGTCTTCTAGGTCATACGTTGTGTCAACATTTCGGACAACATATTTCAGCAGCTTTTCTGATTTGAGCTGATGATGCTGGATTTTTAGCACATCGTTATTCTTTAATCCAGATACTAGAATTTTGTGCGTGTCCTCATCAAGACACTTAATTTTAATGGTGTCCTTACGACCAGTGTGGCAGATGATTGTATCTAAAGACACATGTTTTGTGATTTCCTCTAGGATTTCCTTGATTGGTTTTCCGTGATGACGAATAATAATCGGAGGAATGTAAATAACTCCCTTTCCATGGGTGACATTGCTTTCGGAATAACCACGCTTAGCTTTGTTACCTCGTAGGGCTACAGAGACACCATTTTTTATATCGACAGTTGACTGAATGTTGTCTATTCTAACACCACCTTTGTTTCTTTTATTCTGCGCAATACGCCAGTTACCTCCTTCACTTTCGGCAGAATCATTTTCATGCCTTCTTTTGACGCTAGTTCGTAGTGAGGAGTTTCCTTCGTTGACTTCTTTCAGGCAGGTAGAAACATTTTCATTATTACGTATTGGATCACGATTTACCTCTATCATGGGCGAATCCGAAGTAACGGGAGAGCCCATAAACTCCTTGATAATATTGCCAAGGTTAGCGAAGCCATTGGCAGTCTCTAAACTAGCACTCTGAATATCACTTTTTAAGCTATCAATTTTACTACCAATGAATGTTACAGTGTGCCTTAGGGCTATTTATATATAATAGGGACCAATCAGGTTCCTTTACAAGTGGATAAACATATAATGCAGAGCCAATCAGGTAAATTACAGCCAAGATTAGGGACCAAGATTAAGGAAATGATTACCTACGGTTTCCCTGACGATCTAATTGCTCTGGTCGCTCCTTCCTGTCAAAGAGGACTTTTCGTGTTAAAGTTGGGGACTCCTTGTCTGAACCCTGCGATGTTAATGCTGGTGTACCCCAAGGCTCTGTCTTGGGGCCAGCCTTATTTAACTGTCAGCCTTCTTTATCCATGACTTTCCCAAGTTAGCCAAGTGTAATCTTTACTTGTTTGCTGACGATGGGTCCATCATGACCTGGGCACGAAACCCAGCACATGTCATCACTCGACTACAAAAAGCTTTACATCAGTGCGAGAGCTGGTTCACTAAGTGGCAATTAAAGCTGAATGTCAAAAAGTGCAAAATCATGTTTATCACTCGCAAATGCAAAAACCTCCAAAGCCCCTCTTCTTATTTGGCAAGAAACTCGAGTGGGTAAAAAGCTATAAATATCTTGGTGTCATGATCGACTCCAAACTAAATTGGAACGACCATGTCCAATACGCGCTCAACAAAGCAAAGAAAGCGAGGTTCAGTTTGGTTGCACTTCTGGGGCGAAACAGCGCTCTTGGTGTAGATAACAAACTCTTGATATACAAGGCTGTGATTTGTACTATTTTACTTCATGGAATGCCTGCTTGGGCTTCTATTTGCAAAACTAGGTGGAAGGATCTCCAAACCTTCCAAAATGTTGCTCTCCGATCCATTGCCCAACTTGACAGAAGAGTTGCCAACAACCACTGTATCTATGACGATTTGGGGATGTCCCACATAGGCACCTTTGTCCAGACACTTATGAAGAACATGCTACCCAAGATGGAAAATCATGAAAATACTCTGGTTTCTGGTATTCTGGACCATCCACTCGTTGTTAAGGGTCCCTCAGGTTTCGAAGACCCCACCATATCCTGGATGTCTGCTTAACAAGGCCGTCTTCCCCAACCACTGGATCTTTTAGATCCTGCTGATTTTTGGGGACTCTATTTGTCAATCTACAATCCGACTCTCGTCCCTTCTTGGGACTTATTCTCTGGAGGACTAAAGAGGTTCATCAGGCTTCTCTCCCAGTTCAGTGCACCTCCTCTGGTTTACTTTTTGGGCGAGCGTGCAAAGTAAGCTTGGCTCCTGGACCACTCGCGTCTTTCTTTTTCACTACACTGTTCGATTGTCGATTGTCGACTGTAACATTCAGTCTTGTAAAACTTGGCTGTAATTTACCTGATTGGCTTTGCGTTATATGTTTATCCACTTGTAAAGGAACCTGATTGGTCCCTATTATATATAAATACCCTAAGGCACACTGTAACATTAAGTCTTGTTGAAAAATGGACGCGTAGCATCTGAATATTGTTGAAAATACGTATCCAGGCGTAATAAATATTTTGTTGTGGAAAAGCGGTTTTGGCTCATTGTGTTACCATTGAAGTATCAAAAGAAGTTTCATTATTATCTTACGAGTAAAACCGCAAAAAAATGCTGCTCGATGAGAATTATGGATGCCACGAGAAATTGAGATTTCACCTGTTTGAATCAATAGCAACGAACTAAACATCGAGTGGCAGAGTTGGAGCCATTTACAAGGCATTGGAACCTTTTGCCAGTTATCGACTGGACCAAAAAAAAAACATGGTCGGTTCCCATGTTTAAAGAAACAACTGAAGGCCTATGGAATGAAATTAAAAAGTTGAACGCCATGACTGCGCTAGTAAAGGCGTGGAGAACCAGAAGGAAGAAGGACTGGTCAAGCCAGAAGCTGGAAGTGGTCTGTCTGAATGAAAAAAGAAAACAGTAATTACGAAAAGAGCATTAACAATAGTGCGACACAACATCCTCGTGGTCACGAAAATTAATTGCAAGGGACAACTACAGCAGACAGCGATTATCACGTGGAGATTTTTATTAACATTTATTTAAATAATACAAACTCAACAACCACTGTCTGCAAACTAAAAAAACTTAAAATATAAAATAAAATAATCATTTACAAATAAATATTATATCTATTTTTACAACATAAAATCTGATTTTCTCGAACAAAGCCCCCTGTAATTTTCTTGAATATGACAAAAAATGACGGATACTGACATTCCATATACTAGTTCGGATAAAAAAAAAATTATCTAAGTTACAATAAACAAAGAAATATTTATGCTTTTTATTATTTCTTTTCATTTTTGTGTGCGCACACAGTATGTTTTGCATTTTAGAAAAAAAGAATAAAGATATGCATAAGAGCAATACTTGTATTTTGGCATACCAAATAAAATACATATCATGTAACTGGTGATTCAGTCAATTTCTGACCATTTCACTCGAATGACGTGCATTAGGGATAAACAATAAAGAAAATGAGCGCCATATCGAATTTCTAAATAGATGGAGTTTGTATTATTGCAACGGCGCTGCATGAAAATCGTATTGTTGAAAACTGGCGCCTGCTTTATCAACAGAGCAGAAATGCAAGGTTGTCGAATGGTATTTCGAGACAAAATCACCTGTAACCGTGCAAAGAAAGTTCCGGAAGGAGTATAAGTGTCGAGATGCACCAGGCAGGCAAGCAATCATGGATTTTGTCAAGCAATTTCGTGCCACTGGATGTGTTAAAGGCAAGAAAAAAGGCGGGAGCGAAGCTCGTGTTCGAACGGCCGAAGTTGTCGAAAATGTTCGCACAAGGTTGGTCGATTCCCCTACCAAAAAATCTGTTCACCGCTTATCCATTGAAGAAGGGCTGTCGTATACCACGACGTGGCGAATTTAGAGATCCTATTCCCGTATAAGATCCATGTTTATCAGGAGTTAACAGACACTGGAAGACAGAAGCGACAACAATTTGCGACGGAGTTTGGAGCAGAAATGGAAGCCAATCAGGACATTGTGGACAACCTATGGTGTCAGATGAGGCCTTCTTCCATCTGTCAGGTGACGTTAATAAACACAACGTTCGTTTTTGGGGTTCCCAGCACCCTCATGAGATCCATAAGTCACCTCTTCATCCACGGAAGGTTATGGCTTAGTGCGCGATTTCCAAAAGAGGCATCACTTTCCGACATTAAGGTTCAGCTTCCAGCAGTTAAACCAGTCTTCGAACATCTTCAAGGCATGCTGCAGACGAGTGACAACGTGAGCCGGCTTGTGTGCCCTTGCCATTCTTTTTTGAGGGCACCGTAACGTCACAGGCTTACCTTAACATGTTGGAAACCTTCTTCATCCCCGAGCTGCGAAAGAGGCGTATACCACTTCGACATCAATGGTTTCAACAGGATGGTGCTAGGCCTCACACCACTAATGAAGTGCTAGACTTTCTCAATCAGAAATTCAGATATCGTGTCATTTCAAACAGGTTTCCAGATCGATTCAGGGGTTGCTTTCTTTGGCCCCCTACGAGTCCTGACCTAAACCCATGTGATTTTTATCTCTGGGGGTTCCTTAAAGACAGAGTGTTCACTGCAGCACCAAGAACCCTAGACCAACTGCGACAAAGCATCGTCGACTGCTGCACCCTTGTGGATGCAGAAATCCTGGATAGAGTTATGAACAACTTCACCCCCATTCGGCTGCGAGCAGTTCAAAACGTTCGTGGTGGCCACATTGAGCATATCATCAAGACTTTTCCACGGGAATAAAAACTCCGAACTGCCTAGAATATCATACTGAAATGCTAAGTTTTTAAACATTAATGGGTCAATAAATCATAGTACCAAAATGGTCAGAAATTGACTGAATCACCCTGTAGTAAAAAAAAATATGGTTACTGCCTTCACGGAAGGTAAGAACAAGCCCAAAAAAATCCTTTTTTTGATTCTAAAGCTAAAGTCTTTTAACAAAAAATATTGTGTTTAGAACCCCTCTCATCCCGCGAAGTAAATAACTTTGCAATTATGAAGTTTAATGGAACAAGATTAACTTTGTAAATACCTTCGTGTAGGCTAGCAAAACAATGAGTTAAGTAATTTAGAATAAACAATTACTTATCCTGCTCAGATAAGGATAACAAATCCAGGAATTTGCGTAAAGCAGGGGCAGGTAAAGGTTTAGTTAGTATGTCTGCCGGCATGTCGGGGGAAGAACAGTAGGTAAGAATCACATTCTGAAGATTAATTTCTCGCGCGATGAAATTATGTAATCTCAAGATGTGTCTTGTCCTATTCTTTGATTCTAATGCTCCCAGACATACCATGGCAGATGTTGAGTCAGTATAAATGATTGTGGGGAAAGAAATAAACTCCCCTTGTCCTAACTCGGTTATGAGACCCAAAGACATTTCAGTGACTTCAAGCATTCGTTTATAGCTATTATTTCTGCTTCGCAGCTGCTCAGGGCGACTAAACGTTGCTTCTTAGAAGACCAGGTTATGGTATTTTCCCCATTTTGATCAAGATTCCAGAGTATCCTATACTCTGTGGGGTGACACACCAGCTAGCATCAGCGAATGCGCACAAAGGACCCATAGATTGGGTAAAAACGAGTGATGTGTCGCAGGTATATTTAAGATAAGAAGCGACGCCCTTAGGAGCAGTCATATGCAAGTGTGTAGGCGATTTAGCATATGTCAAAAGCCTACCAATTGCGAAAGCTATATCCGGCCGCGTGCAAGTCATTACGTACTTTAAGGAACCGAGAAGGGATTGGTAATGGGTAATGTCGATTGACTGGTTGTGAATCCGCAGTATCATCAAGGTTCACATGAGGACTTAGTGGCATGGTTTTTGGTTTGATGTCTTAAAGGCCATAATCATGCAGGATCTGCTTGATATAATGTGCTTGTGACAGATGAATACCCAGCAGATGCTTTACCACTCCTAACTCCACGAGGTCGATTTCTTGCTTCATTATGTACATGATGGAGGTTAGAATAGAGACATTTGTTGTTGCTGCCACGATGTCATCCACGTAGACTGTTAAGAGACTTTAGTGTAGTAAAAAAAAACAGTCATCTGCTCTGGATGGAGTGAATTTCAATCGGGTAAGAAGCTCACACAATTTTACGTACCAGGATCTTCCACTTTGTTTGAGATCGTAAAGTGATTTACGCAATTTGCAGACGTGAATAACTGGCGTTGATAATCCCTTGGGTGGTGATAGATATATGGTGTGGTCTATAGGTGCGTGAAGATATGCACATTTGACGTCATACAGGCGCAGTGACATCCCTGTATTTGCAGCTACGGCAAACAGTAAGCGGAGGGATTCCATTCTGATGACAGGTTAGAAAGTTAAGTCATACTGGCTCCCGTAAACTTGTGACGAGCCGATAGCCACCAACCTTGCCTTGAATCTGGACACCAAACCATCAGGATTATATTTGATGCGGCAGATCCATTTGCTTTTTAAAATTTTTACATTTGGTGGTGGAAGCTCTAAATCCCAGACATGATGAAGAATGAGTGAATTCAATTCATCTTGCATGGCCTCTTCCCATTGATGATGTTGGGGAGAAGCGAATACTTGTTCATAAGACTGGGATGTGATTGGCAGAGTGATTAGCCTTTGTAAACGTCGTAATGCCAGTTGTGGGACTTCGACAGGCGGTTGGTTCACTGATGATTTAGGCGAACAAGCTGAAACAACTTCCATCGATGTGGTTTCTGGTGGAGGTGTAACCAATAGCGTGTCGTCAGTATCAGATAGGTCCTGCATTCTTGTCTCGTCTGTTTAAGTGGGTGAGATTAGCGAGATGCTCTGAATGATATGAGGGGTTTCATGTCAATTGGAAATACCAGAGGAACAGATGACGGATCTGATTTTCTTGTGAACTCTGGAAATACCTTAGGAAAGAAATGAACTGTACATGCTCGTAAAAAATTGCTCTCATCGAGTGCACAAATAAGGTACCTAGGCGAAGAAGCAGAGTATCCCATAAAAACACCACTTTTGGCGCGAGCGTCAAACTTTGATCGGTGCGACTTGGATATATAATAGTATACCAGGCAACCGAAAGGAGCACGATATTTGATGGTCAGTTTCTTTTTGGATCATACCTCCTCTGGGGACTTAATCTGACCTTGTCTGGGTAAAGAATTTAGATTAAATGCTGCTGTAGTCGCAGCATGGTCCCAGAATCGGTGCAGAACGTTTGATGATGTGAGAAGAACTCGAATTCCATCACAAATGGAGCGCACTGTTCTCTCAGCAACACCATTTGCTGGGGGTTCTCAGGAACGGTGAATTGCGGAGATATGCCTTGCTTCGTACAGAACCCATGTAGCTCCACATTTGTGAATTCTGTTCCATTATCGGAATGTATATACGCCAGATTTTGTCCTGTAGAGTGTTAGAGCTTTGGTATCAAGTCCATTAACGCTTTTGCCACTTCACTTTTTGTCGGTGTAGCACAAACGAAAGTTTTTTCATGAGAAATCATCGACGGCTACTAACAGGAATTTGTTTCCATGGATAGAAGTGGTAGGCATTGGTCCCACTGTTTCCATGTGAAGTAGTTGTAAAGGACGTGTTGACCATTGACCTTGTACAAAACTGTAAGACTGCGCATGCTATGGTGTTTGTTCGGGGAAATGAATGGATACTTGAGACCACGGGAAGGAACGGGAGGTCTTCCATGACCTCCTGCGCAACAAAGGTTGTGCCCTTAGATGAAGTAATGGAGTAACCAGTTGGGCCAAAAAGAAGACTGTAACCCTGCTTTGATAATTGACTCATGGAGACGAGATTGAGGCACGCGCTCGGAGCATAAAGCGCATCATGGAGTTTCAAAACTGCTCCTGAATCTAATAACACGCTTGCTGAACCAGTACCGATAGCAGCAATAGTTTTCTTGGGGTCTGCAGTATGTATCCGCTTTTGACAGCTTTGAAAAGAATCAAAGAACTGTTTTTCTTTAATTATGTGAAATGAGCTACCAGTGTCCACAATCCAATCCTTGTTTGGAACACCATCTGATATTTGGCCATCGTGATATTTTTTTTCTTTACCTTTTTTCTTTTTTATTCTTTTAGAAAAAATATAGAAAACGAAGTTTTATGCTATATATTTTATTCTTTATTTCTTTATATTTTATGCTAAAAATTTTGATTTTTTTTTTTTACGTATTCGAAGAAGCCACTGAGTTAATCGATATTTTTACCTTCTAGAGAGTTTCCTTGTTTAGCTGGTTTACTTTCAGTTCTGGTCCCACACTCTCACTCGTCTCTTAGCTTTTCAATCGGTTTGTTGTCTGAGCTTTCCAACACTTACTATTTCCTTTCCTGGCTAATGGAATTCTTAATTCAGCTTCATCAACTTTTAGGAGGTTAATGTGGCCCCCTCCAGTTTATCTACTTTCTTGATGCGTTTGTGTAAAAATTATGGGTACGGTTTCTACTTCTTTTGTTGTAAATCTACAATACTAATATATTCTGTCTAGCCAGACAAAACTCTAACAGGAATATTTGTTTAAGAACAGTTACCTACGATAGGAATATTTGTATAAAAGTGAGATAGCGCAATCGCTTTTAATTTAATGTATTTTTTTTGTGAAGCAGATGTAATAGAATCCAGTAACCAGCCAGTTGGGAATTAGGGTAAGCCAAGCGAATGTAAAACGATCGTTAATTAATTCTGAAGTGTTTTCGACTTAGTAATTAACGGTGTACAGTTCGACTTAGTAATTTTTTTGTTTGTTTCGTGCAAATGAAATATTTTTTTTTTTCTTTTGTCAAATATTATATAAACGCTTTTTTGGAGGAAAGGAGTTTTTTTTTATCAGCAAGATTGTTGATTTCAACAATTATTTGAAATTTAATATTTTAAATAGCTATTTGCTTGATAAACAATAATTTCTTCATTAACTTTTCTTATCTCGTGATTAAGTTATTTAAAAAACGATTTTTCGAAATTTTTATGCCCTTTATGCACGCGGGTTGACGTGATGTCTCGAGTTATAGTGTCACGTGCTTCGGGTTCCTTTTTGAAAAATAATAATTTCTTTGGAGAAAAAAAAGTTGGCAGTAGTCACAGTAGTTTGGGACGGGCTTGACTGAGGTAGTCAGTTACTTGATGCTATGGAACTGGTACAAGATGTTCGCAATATGTCTTAGCCTATAAACTTCAGTGGTCCATTGGACTTAATCAAATATGGATTTATCTCTAAATATGGACGCCACAGGAATTTCATTTTTCAAATTTATATTTTTTACGTCCACATGACAAAGAAAACGATGCAGGAATCTTTTGCAGTCGCTGGCAGCCATTGTGAAAATCAAAACATAGCCCGAACACAAAATTGCGAATCAAACTTGTTGATTGTGATCGTTCAATGGGAGAATATTTAGACGTAGTAATTCATGACGATTGCACGTTCATTTTTAGAGGAAGTGTTCATGTTGACCATAAAGTTCGTTGCATAAACGATCGCAAACGAGTTTTTAGAAGCAGTCATACACTTCTGATTGCCCGTCACCATTTTGATTTCGAAACTTCACTGTCTCATTGCCTTTGTGGATGTAAAAGTAACAGAAATTCGAGAAAAAAAGTGAATTCTGTTTCAAATATAAGACATTTATACATACATCATAAATGTCATCAGATGAAAAATTAATGGGCAAAAATCGTCAGGAGATGCTTTGCGAAAATTTTTACAAACCGGAAATAGAATTCGGAAGCCATGCTAAAACGGCATGGGAATTCATTTTGTGTTGGAACAGACCGTATTTTTACTGGTCCCTATTGTATTTGTATATAGAAGTAATTTGTCTCATTAAAAGTAATCAAATTCATAGGAATATTGTATCATGTAATCTTTGTAGTGGTCATGCAGGAATCTTTTGCAGTCGCTGGCAGCCATTGTGAAAATCAAAACATAGCCCGAACACAAAATTGCGAATCAAACTTGTTGATTGTGATCGTTCAATGGGAGAATATTTAGACGTAGTAATTCATGACGATTGCACGTTCATGTAGCCTCATTTTCGACTTATTGGTTAACTCCAAAACCTGATAAGTCAAAATTTTTATGTGGTCCGTTGACGATTTGAGTTATCAGGGTTCGACTGTAATATATTATTGAGAATACTACAATTCACTTATAATGGTTTTTTTCCAAAAATTTTTAAGGATGAAATAAGTTCAACAAAAATCATAAAATAAGGAGAAATCATTCTTAGGGTAAAATTTAATTTTTGTAAGAAAACTTGAAACAATATATAAATATTAAATTTAAAATATCAGCATTTCATAGTATTACATAATTCAATATTTACAGGAGATCCCATCTTAAACTTTATCTGACATATGAAATGCTTGATTTAGCATTCAAGTGGCATTTCCATCCTCTGAGAATTGAAAATGCCTTTTTGTCAATTAAATTTGTAAAAAACGGTTAAAAGTACAACAGTGGCTTGGGGAAGAATAATGGATGTATTTCTCTGTTTTCCTGTATATGACTAGCTGAGGGAGGGGGGGGGTATATATTCTGGTAGTTGAGTATAATTTTAAAAGAAAATTAGCCTATATTTTCAGGCCTAGGATATACATATTACTTTACATTTTTCTGCCAATATTTAACTTATTGTATGCAATTGTATTTTCGTTTTTTCAAAAGATTATTTTCTTATTATCTAAGATGACAAACGATACAGTAGTATTGAGAATAAAAAATATTAAATCTTCCAGTAATATGAACTTATTTTATTAAATTTATTTAACTATAATTTTCAGTATCATTAATATAAAGAAATAAACATAGATTACAGATTAACAGAGTCTCTTAATTTATCACTTAGGTAGAAGCATACGAGAAACAAGTCTCCCCACCTCCCTTTCATCCATTCCTGGGCCCACGTTTCGCATTAAATGTGTTTATCTGAAATTATTGATCGTACATACTGATTTAATTGTTATGTACCGTATTTTCGCGAATATACCCCGCACCCCTAGATACCCCGCGAAATTCCACGTTTATGTAAAAAATATTTAGGAAACCCCTGGAAACCCCGCGGGGTATACAGGGGTGAAAAGCTGAAAGAACTGAGAGGTTATATTACGGTTAAATCAGAAAATTAAGAAGTATAATTAATTATTTCAACCATTAAATTCAATTAAAATACATAAAAATTGTATTGGCAGTATAAAATGTTTCAAGACAAAAAAAATGAGGAGTGGAAGAAGAGTTTATTTTGCAGGAAAAGAAAAATCGAGCAGGAAATTCAACACAAAAGTTAGCAGATAAATCCAGCAGACTGAAATAATCAACTGATAAATGAAAGCAAACTAGCATCTCTTTATATATGTAAACTACGAGCGCCAGAAGGGCTGTGATTGGTTGTTATTAGAAGGCAGGAAATATTAGCCAATACAAACGCAGTCATGATAGGTAAATATACCTTCATGATTTATAATTTTCCTACAGCATATTTTAAATACAAAAAAGTGTAAAAATACAACTTCATAAAGTAAATATAAATTAAAGGTATTAAGGGATCAAAGATATTGTAATATTTATTTTAACTGAACAATACATTGTATATTACATTCAGAAATAAAATTATTTTTAACATTAAAAATACTGTATTTTATAAATACAAAAGTTTTTCGTATCAAATATACAATTATGTAGTAAAGAATTGTTCGCAAAAACAATATAAGGAAAGCAAACGTCTTCACGTGAATAATAGAATAGACTTAAAAGGTTTAGTATTAAGCTTTAAACAAAGTTTTATAACAGAGTACATAAAGAATGGTCTATGAGAATTTTTACATACCAAACCACAGATGTTTAAATCATTCATTGAAATACGAAAGAGATCCAGGCTCTAGAATTTTCATTCCTATTTGCATCAGTTCCTACTTTAAGAAAATTTGCATTGTTCCTACTTAAAACAATGAACAACACATTGTGTATTGCATTCAGGCTTAAAATTAAAAACTTAAAATTCCGATTCATTATCGCATTTATCATTCCGATTCATTATCAAAAGGTGAAGAAGTTAGTTGGGACAAAACCACTACTTCAGATCGTGGCAGTTTTGAAGTTGCCATCTTTTTGAAAAGCTATTTTTTTACGATATGAAAAATGCATAACCTGGATATTTACAATTAAAAACTTAAGAATCTGATTCATTATTGCATGTTTCTACAGAAAGTTTCTTAATACAGCACAGATGGCGGTTTATTAAAAAAATAATAAAAGGTTATTTAATTTTGAAAAAGGCAAAAATACAGTTACAGTTGTTTACATGAAATTTTATTGTAAGTTCATTTTTCGAAATTATTACAGTACATATCGTGTATTAATGCATTAAGTACTGTAATAAATATTCATTTGAACTTTAAAAAACGTTCTTGGACAATTTCAGGAGTTATGGCGTCGCCATCTTGTTTATGAGAATTCAATTTTACATTAGCTTTTGGAGACGAAAAAATCAGAAAACATGGAATTAATATACTGTATATTGTATATACTACACACTGCACTGTAATATGCAAGTATATCAAGTGTTATATGCTAATTTCGTTTGAAATTCATCAGATCGAAGTTCGTTTGAACCCCCCCCCCCCCAGTTAGGTTATGGCAACAGAAAATTGGATGGGAGATGGATTTTACACTAAATCAATAAAACAGAATATACAATGTACAGTTCATTATACAGTACATTATACAGGGTGTAAATTTTAAGTTGACAAAGCAGAATAACTCGAAAAATAAGCTTCACACGAAAAAATGCGTATAATCCAAAGTTGATTATTTTCGAGGGGGCATCTGCTGGTGCTAAAATTAGCCCACCCCCCCCGGCCCCTGGGGGTGGGGCGGGGGGCAACTTTAAAATTTC
>JAHWFO010075106.1:98393-131041 GCA_023313115.1 Rhysida immarginata | reverse complement strand
CCCCCCCCCCAAACGAACTTCGATCTGACGAATTTCAAACGAAATTACCATATAACACTTGATATACTTTTATATTACAGTGCATTATGTAGTATATACAATATACAGTACATTAATTCCATGTTTTCTCATTTTTTCGTCTCCAAAAGCTAATGTAAAAATGAATTCTCATAAACAAGATGGCGACGCCATTTCTCCTGAAATTGTCCAAAATGTTTTTTAAAGTTCAAATGAATATTTATTACAGCACTTAATGCATTAATACACGATATGTATTGTAACAATTTCGAAAAATGAACTTACAATATAAATTCATGTAAACTACTGTAACTGTATTTTTTGCCTTTTCAAAATGAAATGACCTTTTATTATTTTTTTTAATAAACCGCCATCTGTGCTGTATTAAGAAACTTTTTGAAGAAACATGCGATAATGAACCAGATTTTTAAGTTTTTAATTGTAAATATCCAGGTTATGCATTTTTCATATCGTTAAAAAATAGCTTTTCAAAAAGATGGCAACTTCAAAACTGCCACGATCTGAAGTAGTGGCAGTTTGTCCCGACTAACTTCTTCACCTTTTGATAATGAAATAGAATGATAAATGCGATAATGAATCGGAATTTTAAGTTTTTAATTTTAAGCTTCAATGCCACAATGTGTTGTTCATTGCTTTAAGAACTGATGCAAATAGAAAGGAAAATTCTAGAGCCTGGATCTCTTTCCTATTTCAATCAATAATTTAAACATCTGTGGTTTGGTATGTGAAAATCCTCATAGACCATTTTTATTTACTGTTATGAAACTTTGTTGAAAGCTTAATATTAAACCTTTTAAGTCTATTCTATTATTCACGTGAAGACGTTTGCTTTCCTTTATATTGTTTTTGCGAACAATTCTTTACTACATAATTGTATATTTGATACGAAAAACTTTTATATTTATAAAATACAGTATTTTTAATGTTAAAAATAATTTTATTTCTGAATGTAATATACAATGTGTTGTTCAGTTAAAATAAATATTACAATATCTTTGATCCCTAAATACCTTTAATTTATATTTACTTTATGAAGTTGTATTTTTACACTTTTTTGTAATTAAGATATCCTGTTTCTATAAAAGTCATAAATCATGACTGGCTTTTAGATTAGCCTTATTTTGATTGGCTCATATATCCTGCTTCTATTGGCAACCAATCACAGCCCTTCTGGCCCTCATAGTTTAATATATAAAGGGGTGTTTGCTTGGAAGATAGCAGTTCACTCATTTGAATCATTCTATTGAAACAGTTTCTAGATTGCATTATTACCACTTCTAGTTAAACTTGTTCATGGTTTCCATCTCGCACATCATTCATGTAAAAAATAATTTGGAAACCCCGCACCCCTAGATACCCCGCACCGCCCTTCCGCAGATGTAAAAAGTGTATAACCCGCGGGGTATATTCGCGAAAATACGGTAATGCCAATATTCTGTCCTATTATCGTTAGGATCCATTATCTTACAGTCTGGTTGGTATAGAAACTTGTCTTTTCGTCATATACGTGCTGCAATTGGAGAGAAGAACAGCGGCTGCTGCTTCTTCTACTTATTTCCAAGAGCTTGTATCAATTAAGGAAACATGTACGATCCATAACATCAAACAGAAGTCTTATGTACGTATACTATGTACTTTCAGACGACTATATAATGCATGTTTTTTTTTAGTCAGTCTTCCAAAATTTCAATTTAATCGACACGTCGCGACGACCAGTTCAGCGGGCGTCTATTTTAAGCTACTAGAGAAAGCGGAAGTTGAGATTAGGTGCAGACATGCGCATTAATGATCAGTAATAACGATAATTATGTATAAATTTGATAAATAAAACGATTTTGCACCTCAAATAACGTTTAATTTTTCATTTAAAAATAATGAAAATTTTCCTTGGAATGTTTACATTGAGTGACAAAAAACGCTTTTGGCACTGCTTTTTCATTTAGGAGAAATAAATTCTTTTTGATGCGAGTGTTGAACTTTTCACCATAGACATAAGGTTAAAAGCTAAAAATTTACAAAAAAAAACTGCAGACACCTGCTAAAAAATCAAGCTTTAATCGTACGGGCATGAAAAACGCACCAATCGAAAGAAAAAGCTTGAATGCAGATACGTTTTTTCTGGTGTGCTGATATCGATTAAAATATTTTTGTGAGAGCCGCTTAAATTCGTGTACCCATGTTAAAGAATATGGCATTTGCACTAGGCTGTCACAGAGGCCGACTTCCTAGATTCCTGGGTATGTGATGAATCATAGTTTGTTAATTCTGTGGGGGAAAAGTGAATAGAAAGAAGAGAGGCATTTGATCCAACATGCACAAACCCATCTGTAAAACTCAGAATTTCATTGTCATGCAGAGATTAGTTTGAACTGAATTTTGGCTCCAAGTGAACATTGTCAGACTACAGGAGCAATTCATAATGGAGAATTGAAGAGAGGCGTGGAGAGCCATGAGTTTGTACGACTATATTAAAGTGCCTAAATCCAAATGAGCGCTATGAAACTTAGAGAGAAACTTTCCTGGACTATTCTCCTGCAAATGCATGTGTTGAGAATTTGGAAAGGAGTGAAAGTCGATAAAAAAAAAAAAAAATCCCCACAACGGATGTCCTTCTGATGCAGTCATTCCAGAAAACATTAGCTGTGCAATGGACATGTTAAGGGCAAGTCTATGTATCATTCCACATTACCAGTAGACAGTGGAATTTTTCGTCATTTGGCAACTGCCCTGCTAACTAGCAAAACTGTCACTGCAGACTGGATCATGACATATTGAGTATCACAAGTGCTGCAAAACTGGTGAGAAAAGCACCTAGAAACTGGACTTTTATATTTGTTGTGGCACAAGATAATGCTCCTGCTGAAGTTTACAAAGCAGCTTGTCTTCAGATTGCTTCACCCAACTTATTTATCAGACCTAGTTGCGACTTCTTCACGTGTTCGCACACGAAAAATAAGCTTTCTGGGACTTGATTTTCTTACAATGAGGATTTGTAGACACGTACAGGGTGATCCAAAAGTTGGTTAACCCAAAGATTATAAATAAGGTGACCAACCGTCCTCCTTTTGGGAATGCTGTCCTCCTTCAAAAATTGTCGTCCTAAATGTCCTCCTTTTTAGTTTTTCGTCCTTCTTGTCCTCCTTTGTGTGTGGGTAGGGGGGGGGGAGGGGTCTTTCGATGCAATTTGGAGGCAGAGAGTGAAATATGCCACTAGTGTCCTCCTTTTCATTTTTCAAATAGTTGGTCACCTTATTATAAATATAATGAATACTATTAAACATCTTAACATCTATCTTATTAACTTTCGCCGGGTTTACATATTAATTCTCTTTCTTTGTTCCTTGATTTTTTATTTCTTATGTTTAAAAAGCATGGACACTTGTTTTTTCCATCCAGAGACTTAACTTGTCGGCTGTGCGGCCCTAAATAGTGAACATTTTTTACAATAATTTTTTTTTAAATTTTTAAAATTTGTAAAAAAAATTTTTGTAAAAATAAACAAACAATAAATAAATATCCTGATGTCAAATTTGCAGTGGATATTCTTTAATCAATGCACCACCGTTTGAGCCTACAGTAAATGTTCACAGTGGCCCTCATTCTTCTGCTTGCACAAACAAACGTGACGGCACATATTCTTGCTTTCGACATGAGTATCCTCAAAAACAGATTGCATTAGTCCCATTTATATTCGGTTACAAATTTCTGCTGTGTCCATTGTACATCAGTATTTTGAAAACCATCTTGGTTTCATTAGTTTGACAATGTCTTCTGAATGATGATTTTATATTTCAACAGGACACCACTTCATGCCATGCAGCAAAAACACCTAAAAAGGGGGGCTTTAAACAGCAAAAGATGCCACCAAGCAGTTTAGGTCTGCCTTTATAGGGTAATTCAAAAGTCCCTTTGGGGTTTCAAAACTCAATAGAACATTAACCATGATAGACATACTGTATTATTTAAATATACAAAGGAAACATTAATTTTAACTAGCAAAATTGAATGCCCTCACTGAAACCAAAGGTGTAATAAGAAAATATTACCATTGGTGCTGCTTCAGTTGTTGTGCAGTTTATGACTTACTGCTTTTACTTTCGTTGCAAAGAGAAGGTTAATATAAAGAACTGATTAAAGTAAAAATTCATCTTTTGGCAGCAAATTTGGGAAGCAATATCATTTTGTCTCCCGATTGGCTCTTTCCCTATGTTGTTATCGCAAGTTTATTCGCTATACTGCTTGTTCAATTCTTGTGATGATAGTGTACTGCTGGAAGGTATCGAATTCATAATAAATTCTTTTCATACTGCTACAACTGGACCCGATTCTCTTAACCCAAGAATTTCTTTTGCCTTGATTGATAATTCCTATATTGGTACTATACATTTATCAATCTCTTTTTGTGATCATTTACTGTAATTCAGCTATACTACATGTATAACCTGGAGTAAATTCCATCTTTACAATAATGGAAGCAAATTGGGCCATTAATCTGAAGGTCTCTGGCTCGATTCCAAGCTGTAGACTGTCTTTTCAAAATTTCTTATATTTTAAAATTTTATTTACAGATTGGCTTTGAAAGATCCTCTATTTATTCCTTATTTTCTGTTAGTGTGTATTTTTTTTAGTACCTAATTTAAACTATTTATTCCTTATTTTCTATCGGTGTGCACAAAAATTTAAGAAATGTGATTTCCTTGAGGAGATTAGACAACATTTTCGTGCCTGTTTTTGCTTCTCAATTATTAAATGAAATTGTCTGGATTACACAAAATGTAATACTGCAATCATTGTAAATTTTATCATCACATCATTCATTCTTAACATTAAACTATAATAAGAATAAACCCTGATGAACACAAAATGTTGAAACCAGTTCATTAAATCAGTTACATTTTGCTTAATCTGGACAATTATTTAAATTAAAATTTAAGAAATCTTCTGAGGTTTTACAAATACCATCCAAGGTTCTGAAATGTTCACTTGCACCAATCTATCACTCTTTTTTTAATACAGAATTTTGGATTCATTTTTCATTAAATCTAGCAGACAGACATCCTGTTATAGTTTTAAGCTACGTAACTAGAAATTTTATTCGGTATTGAATAGATTATTAGCAGTTAGACAGTTTCAAGTACATTGTATTCCTTATACATGTAGATATAAACAAACAAAAAACATAAGCATACTTTTTTAATTTTTTTTATTTATTTATAATGCGGATAAAATAATATTAAAAATAATAGTAATAATAAAAATAAAAATAATAATAATAAATAATATAAAATAATATTACAAGAATTAAAAATAAAATTAGAAAAAGAGTGGCAAAATATACGAACTTAACATACGACTAATTTGATTATATGCAAGGAGAGCCAATTTATCTTAAAGCATTTGAATTAAAGATATGTAATAAAACTCTGAAATTAATGCCAATGATAGTAACAGTTATTTGCTCATTGTATTAATAGGCAACAGCTATTATTATAAATATCTTAAAGAATTTATAAACACATACAATCTTCATCTCTATATACAATTTTTGCATGTCATAATACAATTGCACCAGCCCCACATCGGCTTGTGGGTATTGGTGTACTCTCACACCAAGCATTTGTTTCTGGGTCATAATATTCAACTACATCTAACGTAGAAGAAGCACAGAATTCATCACCCGATGTATGGCCTCCAATGACGTATATCAATCCGTTGACTACAGCAATGCTTGCTGCAGCACGAGCCCATTTCATTGGAGAAACATCCTCCCATGTATTCTGCCAATTCAATCAAAATAAGAATGATTCAGTTTATCGGTTCATAAAAAGGCTAATTTTAAGAAAGTTTAAATTTTAAATAAACTTCCCTTCTTAGAAATGAAAAAAATAACAAACAAAACAAAAACACAATGCACTTATATCGAAAGAAACCAGAATATTCAAGAAAAAACAAATATCTAATCAACAATGCCAAGCAACTAAAATAAATGATATTACATGTAATAAGTTAAGTGCCCCACCAAGGATGTACTCAATATATCACCAGAATAAGAAAGAGAAAATTTGGTTATCCCTCTAAGCAAATGATTAGGAAATATATCTGAGATTCATAAATAATAATAATTAATCTTAATGTTCTTAAAAATAAATTAAGAAAATTTATTCATGTACTTATATTATAAAATACCAAGTTTCCTGTCTGTTTGTGATCTCCTCATAGACCCTTAGAACAGTTAAAACTTTGTGTAACCACATAACCTGACCTGGTGGTTTGTGTAGGGATAGCAAGAAACCACTTTTGTGGCTGGAATGACCATGGACAATTTTGATCTGCAATGGATATCAAGTGTACTATTCAAAAATGTTTATGAAAAATCTATGTTTCAGTAATCTTGTAATAAACTTATAGTCTTACAAAATTTTCGAGACAACAGCAAAAAGAGTAAAAAAAGCAATTAGAAAATTGGATGAATCCAAGTAAATGAAAACTGACTGAATTATTCACGGATTATACTGCTGATTGTTGCTTTCTCCAATGCCCCCCCCCCCCAAAAAAAAATCAAAGTAACGATTGTTATTTAGAAATGGTGAAAAAGAAAAATCATATTTACACCATAATGTTCCCTAATTGCCATTCTTGCTGGGGCTCTTCTTGTATTACTCCTAGGAATTTTGGAAGATGCTGTATGGGTAATTTTATAGCCAAAAAAACTGACATCATAGATAATTTTTTCTTTATTACTCAAATACATGTAGAGTGCTTCCCATAACAGTTAAGTTATATCATTATCCAATGCTTAGCAATTGACATGTGCAATAGTTGTTATTAGTGTTGCCAACTTAGATGTTACACCAAAATAAACCTGAATTTAAGTGGACTTAATTTCATTAGTACAATCAAATTCAGTGAATTTTTGCTCTCTTTAAGCAGGAAAGATATTTTTGAGTGGCTAAAAAAAATTATGAAAGTGGCTAAACAGCAGCTTTAAAAAATAATTTCAGATAAACTCTTAATAATTTAATTTTTGGTTAATATTTTTATTGAATATTTGATATTTTACGTAGACGTACCTTTTAATAGTTTTGGAATAAAAAAAATTATTAATGACTTAAAGATCAATGTCTAATAAGAATTAACCTGCAGCTGAATGGTAATAATGCCAAGCATAAATATATCTTTGTGATGATATTGTTTTGCCAATTGTTAGCACAAAATAATGATGGCAACTCCTAAATGTGAAATGTTTGCTAACAAGTTTTCAGTTTTCCAAAGTGAACCACTTTATGCACTAATCTGTTGTTATTTTGAGTAATAATAATTTAGAGTATTTTGGGTAATTAATCACAATTCTTCATTCACTGAATTTAAATTTAGGATTATATTTTCATATTGATAATAACAATTTATGATAATAATGTAACAACAGAAAGAGTAATGGGCACCCAAAAAAACTTTGCTGATCAAGTCCTCTGTTGCCCCTCTCAGGCTAAAAGAAAAAAGCCCAAAACGATCAGATAAGCCTAAGCATACAGATCAGATAAAATAGGATACATAAACAAAAGGAATGAATAAAGTTAAGTAAATACTCTTTTTTGTTCTGGCAAAAATTCATTGAAATTAGTTATAAATTTATAAAAAGGATCAATGTTCATTATATTAATTCTCTATTTAAATAGAGATAGTAACTTCGTAGCATATCTCTTAGATCTAGGATCATGAATGCCAAAGTTAAGATGTAAATCTGGAATATAAATGATTCCGCTATTAATTCTGTGAAACATTTTATACATAAAATTATGGTAATTAAGAGAGATCAAAAATGGCAGAACTACCATCTAACAATTAGTTCAAAAATCTATACCTTAAAAATTTATAAAAATTATTAATCTTTCTCTGTAACAAGATAAAATTTTGAGTATTGACGGAGTGCCAAATCCAGATACCATATATAATTTTAGATAAAGTAATGTCTTAAATAAAGTCAAAAAAACATTCGGATCATTGAAAAATATGACAACCTTTTACATATGCCTATTCTTTTACAAGCTTCTTTAGTTAAAAATTTTATATGATTAGCAAAAGAAAAAGAATTTTGAAATAAAATACCAAAATCATTAATAGATGTGCCTGATGAAAGGGGGACGGAGTCAAGATGGTAATTATAAACAAACTCAGCTGTTTTATGGGAAAGATCATAATTGATGACTTATTAACATTTATTATTACTGGCCCAACAACTAACAGTATTAATGTAAATATCAATAAAAAACTCTTTAGCCACAACAAAGAAATAAAGGAAAAATACAACTCTTTATTTCTTTGTTGTGGCTAAAGAGTTTTTTATTGATATTTACATCTTAATTATCCACATTAGCTTTCATTATCTAATTAACAGTATTAATGTAATTTGACCAATTTTTTTATGCTTTTAAGTAATTTTAAATCATCAGGGTACATGAGATATTTTATAGGAGTAGCATTAATGTAATGAGCAATATAAGTCTCTTGTTCTTGCATGCATTTTTCTCCTTATTATGGTTCTTATTCTGCCATTGATAGCCTTTTCATTTCATTGCGCACACTTTTATTCTCTATTATGTTAGATGTGAGTATTAGTGATCACTTTCCCTTGCTTAAAATAGTTCCGACTGTGGGAATGAATGGTGATTCTGAGAGTTCAATATTTTGTACACTAATCACTAAAAATTGGACTTTGGTCTTAAGATCTTTTCTAACTTTGACAGATTGGGATTTAATATTGCGCTCAACAGATACCATTGATAGCTTGTTTGGCAATTTTGCCGAACATCTAATGCTCGGTTGGGACCGTTACTTCCCGATGATTAGGTTAAAGCGATCCAGGGTAGCTTCATTATCCCCTCGAAATCCTTGGGTCACCCCTGAAATACTGAAATTGGTAAAAAAGAAAAACGCTTTGTATTTGAGATCAAGAAAGTATCCGTCTCTGCATTTAAGAGTTTAAAGATTACTCTAATAAAGTTAAGAAGAGTATTAATATTGCTAACGTTCATTATTTTGCTAATCTTTTCCAACATCTGGTTTTGGTTAGAGTTAAATGGAAGATATCGAATGTATTACTAAGGGCCTCCCGCATAAAAGATTACCTTTTGTATAAAATGACGTAGTTAATTGGTCACATTCCTGCTCCTCCTCTAGTTTTTTTTGCATTCCAACCACCCCTGAAGAGGTGTGTGAGGTTGTCCCTGGCCTTAAGCCTAGTGCATCTAAGGACCTGTTGGGTTTCCGGGCGGACGTTATCGAGGACGTTGGTAGTTTAATTGCTTTCCCCTTAGTGAGGATTTTTAATCTTTCCCTAAAGTGCAGTTTGTTTCCTTCTGCCCTGAAGCTTGCCCGGATAACTCCCATTTTTTAAAAAAAGGATTCAACCCTTGATAGCAACTACAGACCCATTACAATTTTGCCAGTTTTTTCCCAGGATTATGGAGAAATTATTTCATAAGTGTCTGGCCCAATACATTTATTCTAGCGATTACATCAGCAGATGTCAACATGGTTTTGTCCTGCATAGGAGTACCAAAACTGCATGTTGCGAGGTTCTTGAGTATGTTCCTGGGGAAATGGCCAACAACAAATTGGTAAGGGCACTTTTCGTGGATTTCTCTAGGGCGTTTGTTACTGTTCTGGTCCCGCTACTTTTAGCTAAACTTAGATCCTAGTTTCATATTTACGGTCCTCCTTTAAACTGGTTGGCAGGTATCGAGAATATTTTATGAGTTACGCAGATATTTCGTCGTCTTTGATTTGCCGTAATCAGGGTGTTCCACAAAGATCCATGCTATCTCCACTGTTGTTTGCATTGTTCATCAACGACCTTCCCCCTGTTTTCAGGGATGTTAAAGTTATTTTGTATGCAGATGATGTGACCTTGTTGGCGCCCTTAAGGATCTGGTTGACCTACTAGCCTCCTTGAACAATGATTCCTCGGCGTTGTCTGTTTGGAGTAATCGGAATGGTTTAAAAATTAATGCTTGTAAAACGCAAATCATTATCAGCGTAATAAGCTAAATGATCCTAGAGCTTCTAATGTTTACATTGATAACTGTTTAATTAATGTAACAGACTCTTTTAGATATTTAGGTATTGTGCTCTCACATGACTTGTCATGGGATCAACATCTAACTGCTCTTATGTATAAATTAAATCGAATATGGGTGTTATCTCCAGGCTACACTATTTGTCTCCCCAAACACTTATTTTATTGTATAATGCATTGATTCATTCTAACCTGTGTTACGGTGTCATTTTTTGGGGCGCCACCTCTGCCTATAACCTTTCTAGAATTTTCAAGCTGCAAAAACGATTTCTCCGAACCCTTTTGAAAATCCCCTCTAGATCCCCTGCCTTACATAATTTCTCTGACTTAAAATTCTTACTATTTATCAGGTTTATTGATATCAATTATGTATTTTTATTTTTAAGGTTACAAACTCGTCTCAATATATCCATCCCCAATGCAATACTAGTTTCTCATAGGCATGATTACTTTACTAGGCAATCGCGAGATATGTATCTTCCCAAGGTAAAAGACAAATACGGCAGTAATCGAGTTTCGATTGCTGAGATTGTGGAATGGGCTAAACTAATCCTTTCATATCTTCCTTTCCGCAGACAACTGAAATGTCCTCTTTTGTAATAAAATCTTTGATATGGGCCCTTCTCTTTTTTTTTTATCCTTATCTTTGGTTCTTCTGGTCTGTTAATTATTTTTTGTCTGATGAATTCGCTCTTATTTTTTACAGTGTATCGACTATTAATATTCTACCCTGTTAATTGTTACAGCTTTTTTCTTTGTATTACTATTCCGGATTTACTCTAATAGCCGGATGTATGCCAAGTGCGATGGGTAAAGTTTGTGTTGTTGTTAATGCTAGCTTTCTATCTTATAGAGTTGGTTCTGTAGTGATATTTCTCTCTCTCTCTCTCTCTCTCTCTTTTTGCGTGTGCTCCATGGGCACCTGTAAGTAAATAATGTATATAACTAACCCAATTAACCGTCTCTTTCATATGTTATTATTTTTTGTTGACACTTATTCTGTAATTACAGTCATTAATTTACAGGGTTGGGACACATTAATATGACCACCTGCTAGTGTCCGGAATATCCACCTTTGGCGGCAAGCACAGCAGCTAGTCGACGTGGCAGAGAGTCGATAAGTCCTCGGAAGGTGGTTGCAGGAATCTGGGACCATTCGGCAATCAGTGCATCTCATAATTCCATCACCATGCGTGGTGGAGGGTCCAGCTTGCGGACATGGCGATCGAGATGGTCCTGCAAATGTTCAATGGAGTTGAGGTCCGAGGAGTTTGGTGCATGGGAGTAGCTTGAATTCATCCTCATGCTCCTCGAAACCAGTCGTGGACAATTTTGGCAGCATGGCAGGGGGCATTGTCCTGTTGAAAGGTGCCATCGCCCTCAGGAAACACTGTCGACATGAAGGGGTGTACCTGGTCTGCGACGAACTAACGAACAGCATTCAGTGTACCCTCCAGCGGTATCAGTGGACTCAGGCCATACCATGAAAACATCACCCAAACAGTCACACCTCCCCCACCAGCCTATCGTTTGCCAACGATGGTGTCGGGATGCCTGTTCTCAGATGCTTTCCGGCGAATTCTCCATCGTCCGTCCACTCTGTTCACCAGAAACCGTGACTCGTCAGAGAAAGCAACCCTTTGCCACTCGGCCGAAGTTCAATGGCGATAGTCCATTGCGAATTGTAGGCGTTTTTGGCGATGCACAGGCGTTTACATGGGTGCTGTTACCATACGCCTGCTCCGGAGCTCCAACCTCAAAAGGGATTGTTGCACTATCTTGGTGCTGACATGCTTAGTGGCCCCACTGTTCATCTGGTGTGTCGGTTGTTCAACAGTGGCACGCCAATTGGTCTTGGCCAGGCGTCGTAACCGACGCTCGCCTCTAGGATTGATGGCCCGTGGGGCCCCACAGTTACCTCTTCAGTTGCTCGAAACTGTCTGGTTCGTCCAGTCACGGTACACCTTCATAACGGCAGCCCTAGAGCAGTTCACAAAGGTGGCAGTTTCTGAAATGCTGCCCCCCCCCCCCTTGGCCCAATACCCAATGATCATTCCCTTTTGGAGGTCCGACAGGTCACTTGCTCTGCCCATGACAGCGACAATTGCAGTGTTAACGGATGCTACTACACGTCTGCTGTTGTCAGCTTTTAATGATATGCAATGATTTTTCATCTGCATACCATGGGACGTTCCAACATGTTCGAGGAGAGATGGTCATATTAATGTGTCCCGACCCTGTATGTCTCTTGTTACTAAAGGATCCCCGGGGTGCCTACTTGTCGGTCTTTGACCATACCGGTCCCCTGGGGTGCCTTCTTTGTAATTTAATTAATTAATTAAATGTAAAAATAAAATAAATAAATAAAAATATCTGCAACAAAAACATTAAAAAGCACAGGTTCTAAAGGAGATCCCTGCTGGATGCCACTTTTAATGAAGCCCCTCTTCAATTTGATAATATTCTTAATAAAACATACGATCCAAGTGAAATTAACAATACTGATTTTCATATTAATGAAGATTTACAATTTCTTCATAGTTTATTCAACGTGATAAGAAATTGAATCAGCAAACGACTGAAAAATTGGCAGTTTCTCATAATTTGACCTGTAATATTACTTCTGAGGAATGTGCATTTTAGGATCAGTTTTAGAAAAAGATCTTTTTAAGTAAAATATTGCCTGGATTATTAAAAAATTAAGACAAAAATTTTTTTTGTTTCAAAAATTAGCACCTACCCAGCACAACTCTATTTGATGTGCTGGTTGTTTCAGTTCTTAATTATGGGGTTACAATTTGGTCTAGCAGCTATCAATGCTATTTATACCCTCTTAAAATGGCATACAATCAGTTAATACAGTTAATAAAGCTTTCTTCTAAATTGTCTCGATATAATTCAATTACTGAGGCTTGTAACGAATATAATATTTTATCTTTTGATTTGCTTATTAAACTAGCACATTTTAAAGAAATTGTATCAGCCATCACAGACATTAATCATCCCTTTCATGATATTAAAAAGTATTTTATAACTGGGTCTAATTTAAGAAAAACAAGGAAATTTAAATTCGAAATTCCCTTTAAGCTTAATAGTTTTCAAAGGAGAAGTTTTCCTTTTAACTTTATTGATAAATGGAATAATACATGTATTCTTTATCAAATTTTGATAACCGTTTTTAATTGTTCGAATTTTAAATGTAAACATTTTCGTAAAATTTTAATTGTTTTCTTACAAAATTATTTGTTGAGAAATCAGAAACTTATGAATTATTTTTTAGTTTTTTATTTTTTGAATTTCATCATATTCCATCTTTATAGGCAATAATCTTTATTATTATTATTGTTATTATTATTATTATTATTATTATTATTATTATTTTCCTGTTTAAAATGGATATAATTGACCTAGAAGGAGTTTAAATGATAAATTTAAATCTGGGTATTCTCAATTGTATTTTAAAACCAACACTTTCTTCAAGTTTATTCTTCTCTGCTATCAACAGTGTGACAGGACGTGCGCGATATTATAAGATCACGCATGGCCCGACACTACAGATTATGCTGGAGCCAGACATATCTGTGTAAATTATTTAATTGTAATTTTGCTTTAGTCGTTTTATTAATCATAAATTACGAATAAGATGAGAAGGGGCAATAGAAGGAAGATAAAGTAAGAAAGGGATTGGTGGACAATAGAGAGAGGGAGAAAAAATTTGCTAACTGAGCAAATCGTATAGTGGAGATGGAATAAGTTTTTTTTATTAGGTAGAGGAAAAGGAACTAGAAAGCATTGGCATTTATGTAATATGAATTAACTTTTTTTTTTGAAGCATAACTGACCGAATTGAAACCCAAAACTGATTTAAAACTAACGCTCTCAGTGCAAATATCATGAGGAATTTTGCTTAAGAAAATTTAAGTTAAGAAAAGTAGGCTAAGAAACCCTTCTGTTCAAGGATTAAGTTGGTGGAAAGTTGAACAATGAGCAAGAAAGGAAGGAACGTAGTTGCCTAGGCAACGACCCTCAAAAGTGAAATTCTAGGAAATAAAGGAGGTTAACCAATAAGATGAAAGAAAAAGGGTGGGAAGAAGAAGGAATTAAGTGTGATATAATATAGAAAAATGTACCAGAAGCAAGCAGAGCAGTTGTGTTTTTTTTTTTTTAGTGTGTGATTTATGATAATCGTAACATGAGAGAAAAGTTTAATATAAAAAAGGAAAGCAAGAATATGTGAGAAGGAAGAAGGCTGAACAGGCTGAGAAGATCAAGGGATGACAGCGGGACGAGAGAGGAACGAGAGGAGATGAGCAGGGAAGCAGACAGCCTTTCCACACAGGTAGCGAGTAGTGGCATTTATGCGAAGGAACGGTGGACCAGACAGGAAGCGGACGTAAGCGGTACGGCTTGGTAGCAGGCTAACGGGTTATGCAGGCACACAGCAAGAATTGAGACTGCGCTCCTTGAGCCGGGGTGCCAAGTGCGTAACCATCCTGTGCTATTCCCATCGGCGAACAACCCTTTTTGCAACGCCGTAGGCGGAAGGACGCTTAGGGACAGTAAGCCAAACCCACCGTAATAAGTAGAGCGCCGGTAGACCACCACGACAGAGTGGGCGAAATCAACGCCTGCTTAGGCGAGCACGGATCCGAAAAAATGACAAGTAGACAACTAGACAGTGAACGAAAGCGTGACATTCCGAAGCATCACAAGACAAGTCGAGCGACAAGAGCAAGTACCCAGATAAGTGTTTTAAAATAACAAGCCTGCGCGAAATTTATTATTGAGTGTATGAACAGAATAAAGGTTTCTATGGGAATGAATAACTTGGAACATTATGCAAATTAGAAGTTAAGACGCTTATAGTTTTTTCTTTCACTTTGTTTTGCCTACAAGCACTGAGAGAGGGTTTTATTATAGGAAATAATTTGATATTTGTTTATTGTAGAATTGTAGCATGAATCATTATCTAAGTTTTTTTTATTGATTACTTTTTATATTGAACGATAGAAAATTGTATTTTTTTTTGTTAAATTCATTTGGCATAATGTAAATAAATATTGCCCACTGATCGTAAGTTCTGTAGAAATTAATATGATTTATATTACATGCTAAGCTTATAAAGATATAGCTAGAAGGATAAGGGGTCAGAGCGGTTAATTGGTGCTTCAGAGAAAGAGTAATACAAGGAGGAGGAATAGTGCTTAACATACAGGGTGAATACAAAAGTCTGAACCCCCCTTTTATTTTTTGAACCGAAGCAGATATGTCAATTTTGATGAATCCAATGAATAGGAAGTTGTGGGTGGTCTATCCCATGGTGCACTTTTCATCATCCCAAATATGCAAATTAGGACACATTCAAAATTTATCTCAAAAACCGTAAGGGATAGAGAAAAAAACCCAATTGCAAACTTGTTCAGCATAAAAAAACAAACTGCTACCTGATTAGTTTCTGTTTCTCTTTTGAACACTAACTCTTTCTGTAGTTAGTTCAGCCGCCTGACAAATCTGGGATGCTTTCTGCAGTGTCAAATCCGTCTGGTTAAGTAGCTTCTCTCTGACAGTGGTGTCATTAATGCCAAAAATTACCTGATCACGTATTAGTGATTCACATAAATCTCCAAAATTACAAGATTGAGCTTTTACTTTTAAATCACGCAAAAATTGTTCGAATGGCTCCCCCGTTTGCTGAACCCTACTTCTAAAGATGTAGCGCTCATATGGCTCGTTTTTCTTATGCGTACAATATTCTTCAAATTTTTTAAGCACTACGTCGTACGTTTTTTCTTCTCTCTCTCCATATTGAAAGGTGTTGTAGACGCTCAGCGCATCATCTCCCGCCACTGTCAAAGCAAAGCCAACTTCTTTTTGTCACTACGACCTGCTTCCGTAGAGGTTGCTTCCTCAAACATTTCAAATTTTTGTTTAAATCGTTTCCATTCTTCGTTCACATCTCCAGTGAAGCGAAGCTGTTCTGGCACGCATATGCCCTCCATTAGGCCTGTTTCTCAAGGGCGCCTTGGTTTCTCCTTCGCCGCAATAATAATGAGAAAGTACTTAATGTCTTTTGTCGTAGAACCACTACGTGACGATCTTGTATTCCTTCCTTATATATCGGCACAGTTTATCGTATCCCACCGCTGCCACCATGTTAAATTTTCTTGTGTTTTGTTACTGCCATAAAGGAAGACTCGACCATGCCCATTTGTTAGGATATCGAAAGTGACACCTTTTATTCTCATCACCTTCAGCCCATTCATACATAACGTCATTAGTCCGTTCACAATCATCATCATCATCACATAACAGGCTCCTTGAGCCGGGGTGCCAAGTGCATAACCATCCTGTGCTATTCCCATCGGCGAATAACCCTTTTTGCCGGGCCGAAGGCGGAAAGACACGTAGGGATAGTACGCCAAGCTCGCCGTAATACGTAGTGCGCCGGTAGACCACCACGACGGAGTGGGCAAAATCAATGCAGGCTTAGGCGAGCACGGATCCGAAAAAATGACAAGTAGACAGCTAGACGGTGAATGAAAGCGTGACATTCCGAAGCATCCCAAGACAAGTCGAGCGACAAGAGCAAGTACCCAGATAAGTGTTTTAAAATAACAGGCCTGCGCAAAATTTATTATTGAGTGTATAAACAGAATAAGGGTTTATATGGGAATGTATAACTTGGAACACTATGCAAATTAAAAGATAAGACACTTATAGTTTTTTCTTTCACTTTGTTTTGCCTACAAGCACAGAGAGGGTTTTATTATAGGAAATAATTTGATATTTGTTTATTGTAGACTTATAGCATGAATCATTATCTATGTTTTTTTTATTGATTACTTTTTATATTGAACGATAGAATAATTGTATTTTTTTGTTAAATTCATTTGGCATAACGTAAATAAATATTGCCCACTGATCATAAGTTCTGTAGAAATTAATATGATTGATATTACATGCTAAGCTTATAAAGATATACACTGGTGGAAAAAAAAATCCCAACACCACGAAGGACTTGTGTTAGATGAATGAAATTTGGACAGTATATTCAGCTATGGTATTTATTCAATTGATTCAAGTTTCAAGGTTACAACTTATAGAGGGTGCCACCAGCGCCACCCTGTACATGCAAATGAGACATTCCAATTACAGATATACAGGAGATCAGATGCGCGTCTGTGTCACTTCAGACACTTGTGGACATGTGTGATAGAGTACGTAAAACATGCCTCGAAGGCGACTGCGACGTGAATATGAGCAGCTAACCCAATTCGAACGAGGACGTGTAGTGGGCCTTCGTTCCGTGCTATTGCAGAACACTTGGGTCGAGACGTTGCCACTGTGTACAACTGTTGGCAGCAATGGTCCAGGGAAGGCAGGATTACCAGGAGACCAGGATCTGGACGACCCCCGGCCACTGGAGACAGGGTTGACCGGCGCATCTGTAGGATGGCTGTGGCAAATCGGACAGCATCTGCAGTGGACATTCGGGCTGCTGTGGCACCCAACGTCACTCCACGCACAATTCGGAACCGTCTCCTGGCCAGGAACGTTCACTCCAGGCACCCTATGGCATGTTTACCTCTTACCCCTCAACACCATGCGGCACGTCTTCAGTGGTGTCAAGCCAGAGGGACTTGGAGGGCAGAATGGAGGTCTGTGGTCTTCACGGATGAAAGTAGTTTCTGTCTGGGTCAGAATGATGGTCGCACAAGGGTCAGGAGGAGGAGTGGGGAAGTCCTGTTACCGAGCTGTATCCGTCGTCGGCATACTGGCTCCACCCCTGGCGTTATGGTATGGGGAGGGGTTTTCTACGACAGCAGGACCCCCTGGTGGTTATCCAAGTCACCATGACTGCAAATGTTTACATTCGGATGGTTGTTGAACCCATTGTGCTGCCATTCATGGCTGGTATGCCAGGGGGGCTGTTCCAACAGGATAACGCTCGACTCCACACTGCCGCTGCAACCCAACGTGCCCTTCAGGGTGTCCACATCCTACCATGGCCAGCACGATCACCAGATCTGTCGCCCACGAGAACGTCTGGAACATGGTCGGATGCCGTGCCAGGGCTCTTCCACAACCAGCAACAACTGTCGCTGATCTGACCATCCAGGTACAACAGGCATGGAATACCATACCACAAAACGACCGTATGCATGCACATGTGCAGGCCTGCATAGACCAGCGCAGCGACTACAGCGGGTACTAAAGTCCGTGCTTCTCACCATGTACAGGGTGGCGCTAGTGGCGCCCCCTATAAGTTGTAACCTTGAAACTTGAATCAATTGAATAAATACCAAAGCTGAATATACTGTCCAAATTTCATTCATCTAGCACAAGTCCTTCATGGTGTTGGGATTTTTTTTCCGCCAGTGTAGCTAGAAGGATAAGGGATCAGAGTGGTTAATTGGTGCTTCAGAGAAAGAGTAATACAAGGTGGAGGGATAGTGCTTGAGATAATGAGTTAGCAGACTATTGAGAAAGAGTGAAAGACGATAGAGGAAGCACTCCTTTAGCTCCGTGTTGTATTGAGCAAATGGTAAGCAAGTAAATAGAAGAATCGGCGACCGCTAGACTCAGAGAAATATAAGGAGAGAGATTGTTTATTTTTATTATCTATAAGGATGGTCATAATTAGCAAGTAAGCATTAAGTTTAATGTTCTATCAAACCACTATACGATCACAAGAGAACAGTCAAGGCCACGGGGTAGATACTTTGGGAATTTGGGAGGATTGTTAGGTAATCTAAAAAGGGGTTTAAATATACGAGGGTTGGGGCATAAGTCATGGCAACTATTTTTTTTCTTGTAGATAAGTGAACGGATCACAAACATATATGTGTCATGTGGAAGTACTGCAGGCATAGCGTGTATGCAGAACAACAGATGGCTCTGTGATAGCTGGTAGTAGCGCAGCAAGGGCTGTGAAATCAGTCAGTTGGTGAGTGTCGTGCGAGATGGAAGTAACCCGTGTTGAGCAGTGCGCTTACATCAAAATAGCCGTTCTCCGAGAGAGAAATGCCATGGAATGACACAGTGAATTAGTGGAAGCCCGTGGAAATAATGCCCTACCATACCGTACAGTAGGGAAGTGGGTAAGAAAGTTTCAGCAAGGACGTGTGTCAACCAGTGATGAGCAACGTTCGGGACGACAAATGCTGAGGCTGATGGTATTCAGCACCTCCCACATCGTTGGCAGCATGTGGTGACAGTAGCAGGGGACTACTTTGAGGGTCTTTAGGCCCAGGTTTGTCATGTCAACTTTATGTGTACTGTGTTGTCATTCTTTTGCACCGTGAAGGCCATATTGCCCTGTATACTACCGTAATAAATTAGTGTGTTACGATATTTCAGTGCTATTCATTGTCCACACATGTAGTTAACGCCTTGTCCTTTCGTCTGTATATGTCACATTTTCCAACCGGACTGGTATCTTTAAGAAAAAAAATAGTTGCCATGACTTTTGCCCCAACCCTCGTAGAAGGAAGGTGCTGACTCTAGGATATAATTTATGTGTAAGACCTTAAGGTTGGCTGTAAAGGTAAGTTTATTAAGTAGTTATAATAAGCGTGTTGATGATTGTGGTGAACCTATTAGAGGCAATAGTAATCAGATTAACGAATATATATTAAAGTGCGTAATTGTGAGTGTTGCTCGTAGTCTAAGGAAGACAGTCTGCAAAAGTAACATCACAACGTCACAACATCATCTTCAAAATACTTCATCTACATCCTCAATAGACTGCTTCGTTTGTCAATAAGTTTTCTTCCATTTCACAAGTTTCTTCTCATCATTATTCAAGATTGGTGACTTTATTTTATTTTGTTTTTTATTACATTTTATTTTACGATTTTTTCCCCATTAAAAGGAGAATACCCAGATTAAAATTTTAAAATGGATGTTAACACTAGTTTATTTATAAGTGTTTATCTCCATATGTTATAATTTATAATTACTTTTGTGAATGTATTATTATTAATCTTTTTCAAAAACTTCCTTATCTAATGTTAACCTGTTCAAAGGAATATCTCTCAACACATGATTCCACATTATCTCCGAATGAACCACCAATTGCATACATGTGATTATGCAATACTGCTAGGCTAATATGAGCTCTCGGATGATTCAATTTACACAACTGGGTCCATTCTTTTGTAACAGAATTATAACTTTCTGCAATATCAAGTTCCACGTTTAATTCAGATAAGCCACCAGCTACATAAATGAGATCTGAAAAATGAAGAAAATTATTCCATCATTTGAAAAAATAACATTGGGCACAAGGAAATTGCTTCTTAGGTGAAAGACTCAATCTTAAACGAAACTAATGTGCTGAACATGAATAACACATTGAAAAAAGTTGATTGGCTCTGTTGCAGAGATATTGGCGTATTGTCTGTTGTATAGATGCTATTGGAGAGGATTACCAACAGCAAGTATGACTGGCAGATCCGTGCTGACCTGAAGGTAGTCTCTGTTGATGGGTTTGCAGCAGGGATATACAAAGTACTGCTGTTTTCTTTGTCTATGGGACAGCAAAGCAATCGATTTTCATGTACATCAAGAAAGACTAGCCTCTGAGAGCATCTTTTAAGCCTAGAGAAACGAATGTACAGCATTCACCATAGGCAGAACCACACAAATCATCATTCCTCCTTTACACATCAAGCTCGGCCTTGTAAAAAACATGGTAAAAGCCATGTATAAGAATGGACCAGCATGTAAGTATACATTACTAAGAAACCTTTCATTACTAAGTAGCCAATTCAGCCTTTTCTTAGTCATGTCATGTTCAGCAAATTGAATTCATCAAGAAATGGCCATTTTCATTTCAGAAGCATGAACCTTTTGAAATATTGTTGACCAGTGTAATCAATACACCGTAACTAAATCACAGACAATTTTAAATACAAACCTTGGTAAACTAAACAAGCCATTGCACACCGAGGTGATGTCAATTTACCACATTCTAACCATAATTTAGCACTAGGAAAATAACCTTCTATGGATTTTGTTAAATTTGAGCCAACAGAGCCCCCAAGAGCAAGCAACTGTCCATTAACAGCACAGAGGCAGAAATCTGTCCGTGGATTTATCATGCAAGGCATGAAAGTCCAAATATCATCAGAATAATCATACATTTCACCCTCTGAAAAAATTAATGAATCATCATTTTCTCCTCCTACTACGTATATAATTCCATTCAATAATGCTGTACCATGGCCTTTTCGAGAAATACACATGGGACGTAGAGTTTTCCACTGTCTTTTAAATACATCAAATTTTTCGACAGAATTCAATGTCCTGCTTTCACTCCATCTTCTCCCAGGATCTCGGTTTGAACCACCCAAGATAACAATGTGTTTTCGTGCACAAGCACGTGGCTGAATTCTTTTGTGTACATTTCTCCCCAACTTTAGTTCAATTGATAATAAACGCATTTCCTTAAAATGAGATTCAAGTAGCTTAGTGAGAGCAATGCGCAAACTTAAGTCCTCACAATTGCGTGCATACGTTTCTAAATAAGAATTGGAAATCAGTGGCAAGCGAACTACATGTAACAGCTGGAAAATAAAACGGCGACGGTGTTGCAGATCATGAAATATCCATCTCAGGACAGCACTGAAGATTTGTGTTTCATTGTCAATATGTAAATTTTCACTTTCAAGAAATCCCTTCAATGTTTCCACCGGTAAATATAGCCATTCAACCTGTTCCATTATTTCTACAAAATTATGATAAATAAATTTTTCAGCTGCTCTTTTCAGATCACTACAACCATGCGTATCAGCAAAGCAAAATATTCCTTTGTAAGAGAAGAAAAAAGTAAAATATAATTAACTATATTTAAAATTATCAATTATAATATTAACATAGAAGTAGTCTTAAGTGTAATAATCCAAGAAAATATTTACATACCTATGCAATTTGTTATGTGGAGCTGTTTTTTTAAGAATTCAGTGCAAGCTTCTACTAATTCTGTTAAATTTAACATATCTGATGCTGATAATAATTCCTGTACAATTTCTTTTGTAATCCTGGCTGAGCCTTAATATTAGAAAATACCAATAATATATTAGCAGATTAGGATATTTAGGAAATAATACATAATATTTTGAACTGAACTGAGAACTGATTGATGCAATTATCCATTTAAAATATGCTGCTCTTCTATCATATACACTCTAACCCGTTTAATACGAAATCCTATGGAACCAAAAATCTTTTCGTAATATCCAAGTTTCGTAATATCAGAGAAAGACAAAATATAGACAATTTATCTTTTATTGTTATTCTGTGTTATCATGGTTATCGTTAACAAAATAATCTCTTATCATAGTTTGCTTAATCTTAATAATTAATTTTTTGCTTATATAACCGTTCCATTTATAAAAGTAATTTAGCAATTCATCTTAATTCATCAAAAACTATCTTAATTCATTCAATGTGGCATGCGCACGCATCCTTTAAGAAAATGCACAAAAAAGAAAAAAGTTGCACGTTTGCATGCTCAATTTCTTAGGAAAATTTTTTATTTGTGGGCCTCGATTAGATTTATTAGTAATGCATGGCTGAAATGGAGTAGCCGAAAATATCGATGTTCAAAAAGTTTTGGCTATCGAATTTTCGATGCTTTTGCACCATCGATGTTTCATTTCGATTTTCTTTTCTTAAACCCTTTTGAAATCATTATCTATTGATATTGAAAAATTGTTTATGTTAATGTATTGTAATGAAGGAACACGTATATATACTAGGACATTTATTATTTCCAAATAACATATGGACTTAGAAATTACAAAAAGTTGATGTTTTGCAGTTTAACAATTACGACGTTAGGTTGCTGATTAAACATCGACGTTAGTTTTTCTGACGTCGCCTATCAAAATTTCTAACGTTTATTAAGTCAAAAAATTATCACCGTAAATTGCTCAACTCATAAAAGCAAATTATCCGTATTTGTGGATTTTGTAAAGAGTTTCACAGTATGAAATTCAAACGATCTCTTCACGTTTTCGTTCGATCACATTGTTATCCAGGGCCCGACGCCATAGTTGGCAATAGCTTCTGGGATAGCAATGGCAGTGGAAGTTCTTAAAAAAATTAATTTCTGCGTAATTTCTGACGTTAATAAACAATTTTGAACTATAATATTAAAAATATTCGTTAAAAATGAAGGATGTGACCATTTTTACATGTTTATTATGGAAAAATGCTTATCTTGTTTTTAGGCTTAAAACGGAGAGGTTTTCAACGGCCGCTCTTCTATCGGGAGGAGGGGGGGGGGGGGAGACCAAATTTTTTTTCCAAATCTGAGATTACGATTTTGACACCTTATTTTCGCGAAAAAAACCTCTTATTTTATTTTAAAAACCTTGTTTTACACAAAAAAATTGCCAAAATTTTTTCGTAATAACCGTATTTTCATAAAAAAATGTTCGTATTATCGGGTCAATTTTACATGTAAATTACATTGACGGGGTCGGGTCAGAGAATAATTTCGTACTAAACGGGATTTCGTAATAAGTGGGCTAAAGTGTATATCATCAAATTAATCTGTCAATTTATTGTATAAATAAATTCCAATCAGGTGTGACATGGTACTCTTTTATTCAAACCTTGGGAAACTTTGTAACACCCCGTCACAAAATTCATGCATTTTTCTAATGATACATACTGTGTGCATCATTTCTGGCCCATTTTCCTGTCACAAGGACCCCTCATTGCTTGGTATTTTGTATTATTATACAATTTAATTAAATCAGCTGTTCTTCGCCTTCGTTTTTCTGCTTGATATAGTTTTCCAAAAAAAAAACAATTATAATTTGTGTAGCTTAGTCTTAATTTTAAATTGAATTTAATTTCTATGCATTTGAACACAACGAATTCATTTTTGAAAATAACAATAAAATGTTCTTGTTGAGTAATGAAGTAGTATATCTGTGACAAAATGATTGGTTTGAATTACACAGGCCAACAAAAAATAACTTTTAAACGTCATCTTTAACGTTAAGAGCTAATTCTCGTACGCTTTCTTTTGTGCTGAATCCGAATCTCAGATTTTTTTCTCACCCACAGATTTGTTTATCAATGAAACACTTTTAAGTTATTCAGAGTTTGGGGCCTGATAAATTTCCTTGTGGCCCAAAAATATGGATACTTTAGTGTGAAGAGAAGCAGCTGCAATGTTAATTACTTTTTACATGTCAGTCCCTATGTGCGTAACTTGGAAACGTGATGTGAAGGAAAAAATCTAAAACAGATGATTCAGCGCACAAAAAAAAAACCAAAAAAAAAAACCACAAGAATAAGGCAAATTCATTCAAGATGATTTTTCATCGTTGGCCTGAGTTATTGGAATGAAATAAATGTGACGAATTGGATCCGTTTAGCTGACTGAATGACAAAGTGATTTATGACAAAATTGGAGAATCGAGTTTGGAATTTGACCTCGCAAATCAAAAACTGTCAGTATCCTGCTTCTCTGCTTACATGCGACCTAAGATTATAACGAACGAATAGTTTTGTTTATGATTTCGCTGGCTTTGTTTCGTCTATGTTCAGATTCATCCCATTCTTTCCGAGGGGAGGAACTTGTTACGCTCCTCAGCTTGCATTCAACCAAAGATAAGGAGAAATCCTTATTGGCGAGCGACTTATCGACCAAAAACTGTCGAAACTTCTCAACAATTTCCATGGCAGACGTTCACGTTTTGCTTTGTTTCTTCAGTTAAAATAACATCACGTCATTGGGTCTATCCTATTCGACAGGAAAGCTGAGGAGGAAATTTTTTAGAGTTTTATAAAACAAACAAACTCGAAACAAAAATGTTATCAGATCATTTCGTCACATCATTCACTTTGTCCTAGAATCATTTTGTCTCGCAGTATGCCACATTGAAATCTCCCAATGAGCTTGCAATGAGGATTGTGAGTGATCTGCTCATCGGATTTTGGTGAACTTTTTTTTTTTGTTTGGAATTTGCTGTTGAACAAATGTGCAATTCGAATTTTTTATGTATCTCTTATAGTTTTCGAGATGTATTCTCTTACAGTTTTAGATGTGCCCTAAGTTGCATATTTGAGATGATGAAAGGTGCTCCATCAGATAGAGCACCCTCAAGTTCCTAATCATTCCTTGTATTAGAATTTGCGTAACTACATTGGTATTCAAGATAGGAAGGGGGTAACAGACTTTTAACTCACCCTGTATGATACCCTGCCTTGTAAAGATCTATGACAAATGTTGAAGGACATTTATCACAAAGGAATCTAGCATTGATGACGATGCGGATACTTTTGAGGGGACTATCCAACGAATTATTGAAGAATGTATTCTGTAAATTAGTTGTAATATTAATAACCGTTTTCTAAGCTGGTTCGGATTCTCCACAAAGAAAATTCTTAATAAAAAGAAAAGAATTCACAAAAAATGGAAACAAACAGGCCGTATTAAGTTTAAAAACAATAGGGGAAAACTCTTATCAAATTAGATGTAGAAAAATTTTTAGAAAATAAAAGCAAACATGCAAAAAGAGACCGAATTCTCTTTGGTCCCTGTAGAGAACCCGGCACAGCATGTATGTTTTACGGCATAACAGCATAGGCTGGCAGTCTACTACGACGTTTGTCTTCATGTGACCATCTTCCCCTCTTAACTCGCGATATCAGGACGAGATTGGCTTTATTCGGAGGTCTGATAGAAAATGCCTGCTATAAAGTTTCAAAACAATCCCGACATCACCTAAGCCTTTGGAATAATCATAGAAAATCATAGCACCAACTAGAATTGTGTTTTATGTCTATCTGCCAGTGCGCAAGCTTTAGAATTGTGTCACGTGAAAACAATGCTACACGGCGCGCTCATATCTTGCACGCGACCATATGATAGAGCCACGGAATTCTAGAAACTACCGTGAAGGCCGTGATAAAGTGAAGTACTTGGAGAATATAAAACGAATTTTGTGGGATGCGTGCAGTGTTCCTGGCTAAAAATTTTTAGAATGCCCCTCATCTCAAATCAATTTATATGATTATTGATGCAGAAATTAAATCATCTGATTTACTTTGATTATTTAATTTTAATTGACGTTATAATTTGCGTAAATACCGACTGTTTGATGAATATGGAAATAATTGTAATGTTCTTCATTGTACTATTCTATTGATGTCCTCTTCTTGGATCTCCCATTTATTTGGTGACCCAGCCTCCATTTTGGCAAAGAAAGTTTTAATTTAATTTAATTTAATATTATTGCAACAAAGCCACAATTTCTTTTATATATATTTAAGTGATCTATAAAAATTAAGGATAATGGCTTGAAATAACAAAATTAAATGGTTAAAAATTTTATTTTACATGAAAATTTATAGGTCAAATAAAGTATTCCGGGAACCTTCACCTGCACAAAATTTAGTGAATAGGAATATGCATACATAAAACGTACAGAGGGAATTTTTTTTTGTGAAAGATTATGATATTTTTGCGAATCATAAAAAAATTTCAGATAGGGGTGGAGGAATAAAGACCTTAACTCCAAAATATCTCATCAGAGGCAAACAATTTATTTACTAAAATTATTCGTCTCAATGAAAGTAGTCTACCTATAGTGACTCTATTAACTTTTATTCGCTGAAATAAATGCTACAACATTTCTTTATTTTTTTAACAAAATTATATCTTAAAAGGCTTAACCCATTTTTATAAAAACCATGCCAAGGCACAGTTTAAGGTTCCCTCTAACAGTGTATTACTTTTTTTCGGTTCCATATTTTGCCATTTCAGAGTAAATAATTATCGGATACAGAAGGGATCATAATACTGTGCTTATTTACAATGTGTGTAGTGGCCTTACAGTATAAGAGATGGACAATAGAATTACCAACTAGTTTCGCCATTTATTCCCGGCTTTGTCAAGGTACACAACAAGAGGCTCGCAGGCCTTATATACAGAAAAATGGTACAGATGGACCAATGAGCGTAAAAATATGATACATAGGAAATAGCCAATAAGAGAAACAAGCGAGATAAGCATAAAAATTAAAATATAAAACTATAGGAAATGACAAAAGTGATGCGACAAAAAACTCGGACCGTAAAGAGAACATATCTGGTTGTCAACAGGGGAGATTGACAAAATAAAATAGAAAAGGGAGAATGACAAAATAAAACCAGTTTACAGTAAATCAGAAAGAGGATTAAGTATGGTAAATATGTCGAAGTCGGTCTGGCGGTTGAGTAATCGGTCGGGGTTGGTTTTTTTGGCCTTGTAGATTTCGATAGCTTCGAGGGTGGTAGTTTTTGAAGGATTATGGCATATGTGTAAGACGGACATCACTTCATCTTGCGTGTTAAGGGGGTGTCCGGTTCTCCTCAGGTGGTTAGCATAGTGTGACCGTTTGTCATTCTTGGTGTATGACTTGGCATGTTCTTTAAAACGTACTGTGAAAGTACGGGAGGATAATCCGATGTAGTATTTGTCGCACAACGTACAATCGAGGCGGTAGACTCCTGGTTGTGCGAGTTTATCGTAAACGACGGCGGATGAGGGGTTCAGTGTGCGGGTGGACGAGAGGGGGGAGCGTAAGGATACTCGGAGTCCGAGGGAAGATAGAAAACGGGAGAGTTGGGAGAAAAGGGGACCTAGGTACATTAAGGAGACCCACTTCTTGGACTGGGGTGCATCAGGGGAGGTAGGATTGGAGATGGCGTGTTGCCGGCGGTGGAGGAAACGGGAAAAGGAGGAGTTGGAATACCCATTCCTATGGGCAAGGGAGCGGATGATGCGTAGTTCGGACGAGCGGGCGGAGGGGTTGAGGGGGAGCTTCAAGGCACGGTCGATTAGGCAACGTAGGGATGCTAGTTTGTGTATCGGGGGGTGTGAAGAGGAACGATGGATAAGGTTAGAGGATGTAGTAGGCTTGCGGTAAACGGAGAAGGTGAGGCGGTTGGAGGGGACGTCGTTAGTGATGAGGATGTCCAGGTAAGGGAGGGATCTGTTGGACTCGATTTCGAAGGTAAATTGGATGTGGGTAGAGAAAGAATTAAAGGTGTCAGCTATGGCAGGAGGGGAAGTAGAACGGGAATCGAAGAGTATGAGAATGTCGTCGACATAACGGAAGTAGGCTATGCTAGTGGTATTATTAAGGAGGGGGGTAACAAAAGTTAGTTCTAAATGTTGTAAATAGACTTCAGAGAGGAAACTGCTAAGAGGAAAGCCCATACCTAATCCGGTCGGTTGGGTATAGAAGGAGTTATTATAAGTAAAGTAATTTTGGGAAGAGATAACAGAAAGGATAGATAGAAGGTCGATAACATCGGGTGTAGGGAGGGGAGAAGAGTGTAGGCGGCATTCGAGGATTTTTAGGGTGTCGGCAACGGGGATATTAGTGTAGAGATTAGTTATTTCAAGGGACATTAGGGAGAGATGTTCGTCAGTATTAATGTTGGAGAGGGAATTAGTTAAGGCAAGTGAGTTGGGGAGATTGTATGTGTTAGGTAGGATCTTGAGGTTATAGAGGAAGGTAGAAAGGGATTTGGCAACGAGATGCGCAGGGGCGGGTGAGTAATTAACAACGTGGATCTTGATGAGGGCGTTAAGGTTGGGGGGTCGGGGGTTGGGAGGGACAAGGTGGCGTAGGTACTTGAATCGAGGGGACTTATTGATGACGGAAACGATGGCCCGATGGAATTTGGGGGTCGGGTCAGAAGGGAGGGATATAAAATTGTTTGAGGCGATAAAGTCGAGGACTTTATCATTGTAAATAGGGCGGTAAATGAGGACGGTTGCATTACCTTTATCGGCTTTCACTAGTAATGCGTCTGAATCGGCAAGCTTGGTCTTCAAGGTTTTGGAGGCGGCGGCGTCATCGCGTTGTTCACGGTCTTGGTTGGAGGAGGTGGTGGAATTCTTGTAAGCACTCTGGATGACAAACGGTCACACTATGCTAACCACCTGAGGAGAACCGGACACCCCCTTAGCACACAAGATGAAGTGATGTCCGTCTTACACATATGCCGTAATCCTTCAAAAACTACCACCCTCGAAGCTATCGAAATCTACAAGGCCAAAAAAACCAACCCCGACCGATTACTCAACCGCCAGACCGACTTCGACATATTTACCATACTTAATCCTCTTTCTGATTTACTGTAAACTGGTTTTATTTTGTCATTCTCCCTTTTCTATTTTATTTTGTCAATCTCCCCTGTTGACAACCAGATATGTTCTCTTTACGGTCCGAGTTTTTTGTCGCATCACTTTTGTCATTTCCTATAGTTTTATATTTTAATTTTTATGCTTATCTCGCTTGTTTCTCTTATTGGCTATTTCCTATGTATCATATTTTTACGCTCATTGGTCCATCTGTACCATTTTTCTGTATATAAGGCCTGCGAGCCTCTTGTTGTGTACCTTGACAAAGCCGGGAATAAATGGCGAAACTAGTTGGTAATTCTATTGTCCATCTCTTATACTGTAAGGCCACTACACACATTGTAAATAATTAGCTGCACAAAATTATTTACATATGTACACATGTAAAGAAGGATTTTTTTTTTAAATTTCAATGTATTTTAAAACCATCATCAATTGCAATCAAGTTTGGTGTATCCTGGCATTGTCTTCCTGGAACATTCCAGTTCAATCAGAAAAAAGAAACTCGTCCAAGAATGGAATGACCTGGTCATCCAGCAGATTCAGACACGCTGCTGCATAACATTACAGAACACAGGCCAGACCAACAGAAGCTGCCCCATATCATGAGACAGCCTCCACAGGCCTGGATAGAGCGGTTCTTTTCTTACCCTGATGCGCTCATCATCTATGAGGGTTGATCGAAAAGCAATGCTTCCATGGCTGTAACTTTTTTTATTTTTTAGCCGATTTTCAAAATTCTTTTTGTATCTTATACTTATATTTGTCCTCTATGTAATACACTATTCACTTTTCGACATAGTCCCCATCCCTTTCCACGCACTGCGCCAACACGTAACTAGTCGGGTGAACCCGTCGGAGAGAAATTCCGGGGTTTTTGTCGACACCAGGATTGAATGGCAGCTTTGGACCCTCTTCTATAGCTCAATAATGCTCGCCCGCATACAATCCCCATACACCCAGAGTCGTTGCAGCGTTTACAGTTCAAAGATGAATGACTTTTCACCTTGCGACTTTCACCACTGCCCAAAGAAGAAAGAGCACCTTAAGGGACATGAGTTGCATTCCGATGACGAGGTGAAAGATGCCATTCAATCCTCGTGTCGACAACAACCCGGAATTCCTTTTTGAAGGGCTCATCCGATTATTCATGCATTGGCGCAATGCGTGGAAAGGGATCGGGACTCTGTCTAAAGGAAAATAATGCACTATATAGAGGACAAACGTAAGTATCAGATATAAAAAAATTTTGAAAATTGGTTACCAAATAAAGTTACAGCTTTTTGACCAACCCTTGTAGGATAGGGTAAACTGGATTCATCTGACCTGATGACTTTTTTCATCTGCTTCATTCTCCAATCTTTGTCCTCCTGGGCAAACAGTAATCATCTTTTCCTATTGTTTTTACTAAAAATCAGATATCTTGTGGCAGAGCAGTTGCTTAGTTCCAGTTCTTAAAGTTTCGTCACATTGTGCAGATGGATAAGTTTTTGATTTCCTTGTTAAACTTTCCTGTCAGGTCTAATGTACAATTTCTTCAGTTTTTCTTCATCATGCATCTTAATGATCTCTGGTCACGATTAGTCAGAATCTTTTTCCGATCACAGTTACTTCTTGGAGTTGATGATTCAGATCTTTCCTTCCAAGGCTTTATTAATTGTTGAACAGTTTTCACTCAATCCCAATAATTGCCGCAATCTCTTTGCTTGTTTTCTCTGCTTGGAATAAGCCGATAATTTGCTCCTTCTGAAACTCGGTGACATCTTTTCCGCGACCATATGGTGCGTCCACATACATCTTTCTTCAAAACAAATAAAGCGATAAACTAATGCAGGACAAGATAAAGGAAGTTGTGATGACCTCGGGCAGGCGCGACGTTGAACGTCACTTACCTGTAATAATAATAAGGCCCCGCACGAGGTTCGCACTTTATATATACTAAATAAGTCTATTGACTCCTTGTCAGTTACTCTGTCGTGATGGTCGTATAGCTAAATAATTTCTGCCCACAACACAGCTGTCGGTACTAACTTATTCTACCCCTTTTTTTTTTATACCTCCCCCTTTCTCAATTATCAGTTATTGCCCAAAATCCATTAGCCTAATCCCCCAACGATAGTCAATAAACAGAGGGGTGTTGTATCGCCGACTATATATACTTTCCTTTTATTTGCAACAAAAAAATATACTATTTTTTAACAGGCGAGGGGTCTTAACTGCTCTGACCTCCTTACACCAAATTTAAGCTGAGATACGTCCCTTCACTTGGTGAAAGAAAAAAAGAAATATACTCAACTACCCTCTAGACTCAATAGTCGGGGATACAAACCAATAAACAAAATAAAAAAAAAAAAAAAAAAACAAAGATAATATAACCTTAGGTTCCAATTTAAGCTAGAGCAAGATATAATGGTGGACACAAAGTGAACCCCCCTTTTTTCTATATTTATACCAAAAAAAAACTGCAAAATTAAATAACCAAATGAAGCACTCAGATTAAATTATGCTTAGAATGTAAAAGAATATTTATTAAAAGAAAATTGCCAAATAAATTTCATAACTTCAGAATATTACTATTAAAAAAAAACTTCCTTGCCTAGGACTTAAAATCTTCAATTAAATAAACTAATAAGAGCTAGGTTGTCTTGTCTGACTATCTAGTGGACATAATAAAAAAAAAATACAATAAATAAAAAATACAAAAAATCTTTAACAATCAAATTATGCTGCTCTCCCTTTTTTTTATATATATATTACTTCGGTTAACCTGTCCCATTTTACTTTAGCTCAGATTCCTCCTTTCTATTCACTTCTTACAATCTGCGGCACTACTTAGTTCTACTAGTAACATCTTTCTTCTAATTATTCTTAAGTTTTACAAATCGGAGGAGATATATTAACTTTCACATTACGCGTGGGCCCATATAAAAATTGAAAGCTTTCACTTATCTGTTCCTTAATTTACTACTCTCCCTTTCTTGGACGGTGGTCACCACTAGCCGGTTTCACTGACGCTCCAGATTGCACCGCTCGGTTCCATTCAGTCTCCGACGGTTGTTAGTCTCTGCTCCGTTGAGGCGACTGCCCTCTCCCGCTCTCACACTACGTCTTTGCGTTTTGGCCGGTGGGCTGCTTTTCGTGGGTCGTATCCTACGAACATCGTTTCTCGCTCTCAGCATCGAAGCACGCCGTGCATATTGTGGGGTGGATGCCGCCCCGCTCCAGGTCAACTAAATCGGCTGCGTCTCCTGCCCCCTTCCACTTTTGCTTTTTTCCCTTTTTGGATACGTCTGCTCTCTCTCGAGTCCAGTCTGTATATATTTTCTTTTTTCCTCCTTCTCTCTCGCCACCGTGGAGACCTTGACCTTCGT
>JAHWFO010075106.1:69342-93393 GCA_023313115.1 Rhysida immarginata | reverse complement strand
GGCGGACGGACGGACGGACGGACGGACAGACAGACAGACAGACAGACAGACAGACACAGATAGATAGATAGATAGAAGGAGAAAGAAGATAGAAAAAGAGAGATGAACTGGAGGCTTTTGTTACAGAAAATGAATGAAAGCTACTCATTGACCAAAGAACTGCTTACAACAGCATAATTGATGCTGTCAGAAGACAGACTGAAAACCTTTTTTTCTTGATGTGATAGGAGGCACAGGAAAAACCTTCCTGATCAACTTTTTCTCGCAAAGACCAGGCAGCACGGCATATCTTGCTGTAGCATCTTCTGGCTTTGCAGCAGCATTTCATACAGGAGGCAGGACTGCACATTCAGCTTTTAAGATTCCTTTGAACTTGGCCAAGACAGATTCTTCAATATGTAACATTTCAAGGAATTCAGGCATGGCCATGGTTTTCCAATAAACAAGGCTCAATGTTTGGGATGAGTGCACCATATCATATCGCAAGGCGCTGGAAGTTGTTGACAAGACTTTGAATGACATCAGAGGCAGTGACAGTCTCATGGGAGGAGTGACTGTGGCAGTGTTGCCAAGTCAGTGACTTTGTCACTCGATTTAGTGACTTTTTTTTCCAAAAGTGACTTTTTAGTGACTAAAATATTTTAGTAACTTTTTTTTCTTCAAAAGTGAGTTTTCAGTGATTAATAGTTTATAAACAGTTTTCCTAAAGTAGCAATAAATAAAAATTTATGTGTGTTTTTAAATGCGGTGAAATCATTTACAAATGGTGAATGATATAAAAATCCATTGAACCAATGAAAGATTAGATCAGTGATGACGTCATATCATTGTTTCTGCTCCTATGTTCGTATTGTAAGGATACAGTAGCCAACTTGGCTTCGAGAATTGGCGCTGGCCTCCCGTTGGTGCTTTATTTGTATGTCTGGGGTATATATAAACGTGGTGATCATAACAATTTCAGTTAATAAATGTGCAGAAGGGCATCAGTCAAGAGACTGCCCCAACTTTAAAGGTAAAAATCTACTACACTTCCAGCTACTCGTAAGTGCCCAAAGTATCCGCAAGTCAGAAGATTACCAAGCGCAAGAGTAACTCCGGATAAATCCTTTGCAGCGATGGTGTCCAAGCCAGATGTAAATAGTTTCAAGGACAACGACATACGTGAAATGTACAGGCAACTTGGAAGCATCTGTCATCAGTTTACTGCACTAGGTAAACGATTCCCTCAGATAAGTGGTCTTCTTACATCAACTAATTAATAACATGGCTGTCCAACGATTTAGAATGATTAACAAAGGAGAACTTCGATGTGTCATCTGGAACGCCAGAGGAGTTCCTCGCAAGCGTGTTGAGTTTCACAATTTTCTTCTGGATCGTGGGATTGATGTTCCTTTCCTTTGTGAAACTCACCTCAAGCCTAAACATGACTTCAAGTTAGCTGGATTTTGTGTTTACCGGAAAGATAGAATCTTTGCAAACATGACGAGTGTAACGTGCCAAAAGCCAGCAGAGGTAGTTTTGTCACGTTCAGTCTTTTACGAACGCCCTCCCGAGCAAAGGACCTTAACCTCCCTTATTATTATAAATCCCCACAATTTGCAGACTCTAGCACCTACTTATCCCGAGTTAACAGTTAACCCAATATTTAAACAAGAAATTAACGCTATCCCACGCTACCCAGATAAGCCCTAAAGTAGGAAAAAAAAATGTTCCCCACTGAGTGTTCTAGAACAAAGGTCAAACACGCGTTGAGAAGGAAGTACTTGAAGGATCGCGGTACGATTCTTCAAGTTAACAAAAATATAAGTCTAAAAAGAACCTTAAGCCCCTCGAGGAAATTACCCATTTAAGAAATTAAGATATTAGTTTGATATGATAACTCAGAAGAAAGCACCCCACGGATTCCAAACAAATTATCTCCTTTATTGCAATATGAAATAAAGAGTGGTGTACAGAATAAATCAGGGAATATTCTTCAACCAGAGGACGAGATGACGAAACTGTAGCGTTCAGCGTCGAAAGAAGGTTAATCTTATGGCGAGAAGAAGAAAGCGGGGCTGGAAGCGAAGTGGAAAAGTCCAAGTAGCCAGTCCGTCGGGGTGAAAAAGTAGACGAACGCCCGTGGAAACTAACCTTGATTGAAGCAGTCCGGTATAACAGAAATAAGTCGTGTGACGAGGGATCTAGGCCGAATTAAACTAAGAAGTAGTTACTGCAAATTACACCACATATAACTGTTTGGAAACGAAAAAAAAAATCGTAACAAATGGAAATTCAAATAAAACTTATAGCTACAAAGAAAAGATACAAAAAGAAAGCCCAAATAATTAAATTGAAATTAAACTAAATAAATAAGAAAATAAAGAAAACCATAAGAATTAAATAGAAGTTCGATCAGGGCGGACAACTAACACAGACCTAAAGGGGGGGATCTAAAAACAACAAGAAATGCACACAGAACTAAATTACGTTACGACGTTGATACATCTAAGGAAGGGAGGCAGGCAGAAGGTGACAAAAGACGGACGCACATGTGAATCGGAATTGTGGTCAGACTACGAATACACAAAACAGGACCCTGAAATAAAGAACAAAAAAAAATAATAATAACATTCACGCTTAACCGTAAAAAGGGTAAGGAAAGACAACAAAAAAATCAAATCACAGCGGAAATAAAATAACTGAAAGTTAAATAATTAAATATAAAAGAATTGGTTTCATGAAGATTCCTCGCAAGAGGAAATTATTTGTTTCCGGGCGTGGAAGAACTATAAATGTCAGGGACCGGGTTGCGGTGAAGAGACCAAGAACGAGGGAATTTATCATTCCGATGGAATAAAGAACTATTCATTGCGGACAGCAGGTATGATACAATGAAACAGGTGACAACGTGGAGATCAGCGGTGAATACAAAGTCAGCTAAGCAGTGACGAAGCGCACTACTCGCCGTGATAAAGTGGTCGCCACCAAACCCATTGGAAGGAATAGCAAGAAAAGATACTTATTTACTTGGAGGAGCATCCGTCGTGTTTTGGACACTGGTACGCCGTCGAGGCCCTAAAAAGTAATGTTAGCGTAGACTACGATTGCACAAACCAAGCCGCTTCGAAGCTGACCGGCGGGCGCAGAAGGCAAACTGGACGATGATTAGATCCGAATTCTGCTGGATAAAAGATTTGAACCGTGGAGATTGGTCGTACCGCCGACTGTAGGTATGCCCCATGCGCTCTACGGTGAGAAAGGAAAACAATTCATGCCAAGTTTATGGTTGTATACGAAACATACCGTTTTACGAATATTTCTTTTCGGCGTTTTCCTGTGCAGAAGTGATATCCCAAAAAGAAGGAATCCAGCTGCAATAGGCTTGCGAAATTCAATAACTGGCTACGGAGTACATGAAAAAGGTGAAAGATTCCATCATGGACCCTTTAGGACAGTCCAGACGACATCTCTGATGTGATTCAAAGAAAAGTAACTGTCTTCGACTTCATAGTCCACTAAGACTGCGCTCAGCCCAAAAAAAAACATGAGTCGGAAAGGAAAAGAAAACATCTCTGCATCGTTGAGGAGCCACCCTATTCCTTGTGCCCTAAGCCAACACCACTGCTTCTCAAGGTTCACCTTGCTGGACTCCCTTTTTCTATATTGTAAAAAAATTAATTTTCCAAGAAAAACTAAATTTAAATATCTTGGCACCACGCGATCGCAACGTGACGCTCCAAAAGCTCTTCCCTCGGATAACAAAGGGTAATTACTAACCAACAATCCCAAGTAACCAAATGACTTTAAACTATACAACAATTATGTACCATTTAAACGAAGTAATCATAAACAATCAAAGAAATATTTTGATTTTTTTCAAAACAGAATCGACCAAAAAATCTATTTTAATTTTTTTATATTTTAAATATATTTCCTACACCCCTTTTCTGGTTTTCTTGATGTTCGTCACAATGATTAAAAAAAAACGGGTAATTGACTGTTGATCGTGGAGTACATTAATCCAAACAACGATATGACCACGAGATTAATTTGTAAGGCTAACCGCGTTTAAAAAAAAAATATCATGTGAATTTTCACGGCAGACTCGTTTCCTTAATCCTCTATCGTATGAAAAAAAAAGCATTTACGAAGAATTAGCGTAATTAAAATGAAAACCTGGCCAGGTTATTATAAAGGAAATTTACAAATATTTCCTCGTACAAGGAAGAGACGATGAGAATAAGGTGGTCTTTTTACCGAGAAACACTCCGACTTATCCACCAACGCGGAGCTAATGTAACGCGACTAGAACGCGTCACGTGAACCCTTTAAATTCCCTTAATGGAGGGGGCTCACAGGAACCTCCCTATAACTGACCGGGAAGCCCACAAAGTCTATTTATCTCAGAGATCAAAAGGCGCACTGGAAAAAATGAGCACCACGCGTGCCAAAAAAAAAATACCCAGGGGTCAATGCCAATAGTAGATTGAGAAAGTAAGGGGTACATAATATAAAGGCTAGGCCGGCCGTGCAAAAATGAGAACAAATGCTTGATAAAAACCCTCGAAAAATTCTCCCTCCAACACATGTAAAGGCGAATAACCACAGGATGCACCGGGGTTCCAAAAAAAAAAATTTCCATGAAGCTTGAAAGCAAGGAGCAAAAAGGTACGCGACACGAGGCATGCTTCTGGTGGAGCTGTGATCATCATTCGGTATTCTCCATCAAGAAGTTATCACCAATTCCTACACTGGCATGGAGGCGGCCTCCATCATTGTGAACGATGTCTCCCTTGGTAAAGTGAAATTGGTGGCACTCTACAATTCGCCAAAGCATACCTTTCTCTTCAATGAACTTGATGAGCTTCTCGTTGGAGACATCTCAGTGATACTTGCTGGTAACCTAACCGCCAAACATCCAAGCTGGAATTCGAAAACACTCAATCAAAATGGTGGCATTCTCTATAAGTACCTGCAAGCCCAAGATGATGTCTTCGCTGCTGGACCTGTGGCGGACACCTGCTACTGCGACCACTCCCCTACTAGTGACGTTTTGGACATCTTCAAACCGTACAATATCTTCACGGTTGATGACCTTTCTTCTGACCACAAGCCTGTGGTGCTGAACTTCGACAATGTTGACATCAAACTCAGAGAAGAATTCAAGCATCAGCAAGACTGGAAGCTCTTCAAAAATATTCTCAAGGACTATGACTGTTGTCTCGGCATTGCAAACTGTTCAGAGGACATCGATCAGCGAGTTGAAGACATCACCAGATGTATCGACAGTGCCTTAGAAGCTAGTGCCCAACCAACAGAGAATAAACCTCCTTATCGTATCCAACTCACTCCTGGAATCCAATGCCTTACTGCCGAAAGAAACAGGACCCGTAGGCTGTGGCAAAGACATCGTGAACCTTGGCTCAAAACCAAGTACAACAGGCTGGTGCGAAGAGTCCAAGAAGGGATAAAAGAGCTTTGAGATGCTAGGTGGAATGCCAAACTCAAAAGCTTGTCGGCTCGCGACAATTCCATTTGGAGTATGGTCAGAGCTTTGCAGAAGAAGAGGATTGATGTGCTTCCTCCACTCCGTACCCCGCCCCCCCCAAGGTGATTTTGTGCAGACTGATCAGGACAAGGCCCAGATCATCGCAGACTCACTGGAAATGCAGTTTGTTACTCTTATCAACGATAAGCCCGAGAGCCAAATCATGTCTCAGCGTGTGGAAGAAGGTATTGTCAACTTTGACGTAGTCCCGCAACATTTAATGAAAGTCAACTTAAAGGCCGGAGAGATCGCCACCAGACAAGGTGAGCAATAATGCCCTGTTGAATCTCCCAAAGAACCTTATTGATGACCTCACTAATATCATTAGCAATTGCTAGAAATTTTCATACTTCCCTGTGGCTTGGAAGCAATCTATCGTGTTGAGTATCCCCAAGCAGGGGCAAAATCCTGCAATTCCGACGAGCTACCGACCTATTAGCCTGCTACCCTCGATGTCCAAAGTGTTAGAGAAAACGATCCTCGTCTAGCAAATGACCTTTTTCGGGAAGAGCAGTTTGGCTTTCGTGCTGTCCACTCTTGTCAGATGCAGATATGGAGGCTCGTTGAAGACCTGAGCACCCCCCTGAACCTATCCAGGTACTGTGGGGTGGTATTTCTCGATGTCAGTAAAGCTTTTGACCAAGTGTGGCATGAGGGCCTTGTCTACAAAATTATTAGAGACGGGTTCCCTGCTGAATTGATTTTGATGTTGAAATCCTTTCTTGACGACATATCCTATCAAGCCAAAGTTTAAGAAAATCTTTCCAAGCCCCGTGTTGTAAAGGCCGGTGTACCTCAGGGTTCTGTTCTCGGGCCTGTGCTATTTAATTATTTTGTACATGATTTCCCGAAACCTGATAAATGTAATCTGTATTTCTATGTGGAAGATACTGCCATTATGACATGAGCACACAAGCTGGCTCACGTTATCACTCGGCTGCAGTGTGCCTTAAAGCAGTTCGAAGACTGGTTTAAATGCTGGAAGTTGAACCTTAATGTGGGAAAGTGCAAGGCTTTGTACCTCAACAGGAAGCTCAAGCGTCCCCCAGTTTCTCTTATTCTGTTCAATAAGAAACTGGACTGGGTGGACAACTACAAGCATCTGGGAGTTATCATTGACTCAAAACTCTCATGGAACCAGCATATGTCCTATGCTCTGAACAAAGCGAAGAGGGCTAAGTACAGAATCATAGCTCTCATGGATCGCAACAGCGCCCTCAGCATTGACAACAAGCTACTTCTGTACAAGTCGATTATCTGGACCATACTCCTCTATGGCATGCCTGCGTGGGCGACTATCTGTAAAACCAGACAGAATGAACTACAGTCGTTTCAGAATGTTACCCTGAGGTCCATTGCCCAGCTTGGCAGAAGGACGGTGAAAAACCAATCCATCCACTTGGATTTAAACATGGCCCATATCGGAAAGTTTATACAGGACCTCCTTTTGATTATGATACAGAAGAGGAAGACTCATGACAATAAACTTGTGAATGGGATACTGAAGAACTCATTGAATATAAACAGGCATATGAAGTATCGTAAACCGAGGCACGTTCTTGACGTCAATTTTGAAGATATTAGCAACATCTCTTTCCCGGACAATCTTCTTTCTCCTTGTATTTTTTTTTATTTCGTTTGTAATTTGTTTCTGACAATCATCAATCTTATTTTCTTTTTTGTATAATATGGAAGACTGCTTGGGTTGGCTAGGCTTCTTGACTACCTCAGTGTACTTCATTTGGAATTTATTCTGGTTCGATGAGCTTTGTGAAAGCGCTGCTTTCGTCCCATCCTAACAAATGTACACTTCACTGTTCGATTGTCGATGTCGACAATTTCAGTTCGTTAGAATCTTCTTCGTTGGAAGACTTCATAGTTGTAAGTAGACTTTTTTCATAATCACAGTTTTTAGGTTATCTTCTCTCTCAGTTTTTTTTTTCACTTCAATTACTTATTTCGATAGGATAGGATAATTATTTTTTGCTTGAAACAAATATTTTTGTAATGTTTGTTTAAATAAAACTACTTTATTTGACTGTTGTTTCAATGTCTGTTTCGTCTGTTGTTTTAGTGTCTGTTTTTATGTTGCATCTATAATTGTAACTATAAAGATATTAAAAATATTAAAATAATATGAACAGGGTGACCTGGAACAAAAAATTTGAAAAATATCAATATTATTCTATCAAGATAGATTTTTTTTTGCTACTTATGGTCAGGGAAAATAACGTGATCAACCGGAAAAAGTCAGGGAATTTTCTGTAACGTGAAAGGCGAGGGGAAAGTCAGGGAATTTAACAAATTTTATATTTAGTGACTTTTCAGTGACTTTTGACGACCGTTTTAATGACAAATCTCGTTTTACACTTGGCAACACTTGGAGATCGTGGTACTTGCAGGAGACTTTCAACAGACAGGAATCGTCATCCCAAAAAGGCACAAAGGCTGATTAGCTGAATGCTTCTTTAAAGAGCTCCATTCTCTGGCAACATGTTTAGAAACTAGAACTGAAGACCACCAGGAGAGCCCGTCTGTTTGAAGATTTAATAGCTGAGCACTTTTCACAGCAACTGCTTGCCACTGGCAGCAGAGGATTGCCTTTTTTTTTTTTTTTTTTTTTTTTTTTTTACCAACAGCATCTTGCATCAACTGCCATGTGAACAGATGGTTGGCACAATAGATGAGCTCAAGGCGAAAGTCTTTTCTAGCATGAACAACAACTACTAAGACTCCACCTGTTTGTGTGAGCGTGCGATTTTGGCTCCACAAAATGATGAAGTCGAAAAAATCAAACTGGATCTGCTAGTAAAAATCATTCTAGATCTGCTAAAAATATTTCCTGAAATAGCAGGTTCTTTCCGATCTATTGACACTTGTCAATCAGGATGAAGCTGTAGAGTTTTCATCTGAGTTTCTAAACTTTGTCCAGCCATCTGGAATGCTACTGCACAACCTAATACTCCAAGTAGGAGCTGAGTCATGCTGCTGAGAAACTTGGACCTTCCACGATTGTGCAATGAAACAAGGTTAGTCATGAAAAGCATGAAGCCTCATGTTATCGAGGTCATGACTATGGTCATCACAGGGAAATACAAAACTGAAATTGTGTTCATTTCGCTGATTCCATCAGACACAGATTTGCCATTTCAGTTCAAGAGACTGCAATTTCCTCTCAAGCTCAGTTTTGCTATGTCAATCAACAAGTCTCAGGACAATCTCTTAAGGTTGTTGGACTTGATATAAAGTCTCCTTGACTTTCTCATGGCCAGCTATATGTTGGTTGCTCACATGTGACATTCCACATAATCTTAAGATCTACTTTAACCAAAAAGGTTTCACTAAGAACATTATTTATTTGGAAGCTTTGCATTAACAAATTCCTTGTTTTGTATGGGTTTGTGTTTAACTTAAGTTTTTTGCTTTGTTCAACAGAATAAATACTTTTAATTAAAAACTATTCTTGACAAGTTTTTTTTTCAGTTATATTAGTTTTCACTGTTTAGTTTTCACTGTTGTTAGTTTACAGCTTTCTGTTTTTTTTTTATTAAAACACAAGCAACGCCGGATATTAAGGGTAGTTTTATATATATAAATTATCTCGGTAGGACTTAGCATTGTCTAGATTTTTAAGTTCGAAATTAAAATTGTTTTTGAAAAACCGGGACTTCCGAGCGAACCCCAATAAGGCGAAGCATACTATGATAAGGGTAGAAACTTGGATGCTATAAGACGATAATGCAAATAAAACCACTGGAAATCAATTTTCACAAAGAAGATTTTACTGGAAAGAGCGATTCAGTTTCTGTTATCGTCACATATATTGCTTATTTTCAATGTTGCCCACACAATAAGATTTAGTTATAACAAAAATAAGGAGCACAACGCTATCCGGGATTCAGTAGATTGTACTTTTGGGGCTCCACCTAATTAAATAATTAAACATAATTGGAACGTAAGTAATAATTAAAACTGGATTTAATTCTCCAAACATAAGCTAAAGATATTAATGAAAAAAAAAATAAGGGAAAAATTCTGCGAACTGGATTCGAACAAGGGACTACGAGTATCACGGCTACATTTTAATAATTCATAAACATTTCTGTAGCCGATTGAATACGTGAAGTCTCGAAGTGAATGCAACGAAGAGAATGTGTCTATTCGACAGTGGCAAAACGATTCTGGGACGAATTGAATGTGATGATTTCAATGCCATTTGCTGAATCTGTCCAGTCTACTAAGTCAAGTCGACTCTGGGGCGTAAGGATATAATGACTTGACTAAACGAACGGAAGGAGTCAAATTGACTTGAGTGTCAAAATGATACTAGTAAGCGAAATGAATGTGACGATATGAAGCACTGAAAAAAGTTTCAGACCAGATGATGTGTGATGAACTGATTTTTAAATTATTTATTTATTTATTTATATGCATTCCAGATGGAATAAAGTATAATTAGGAAAGTAAACAGGAAAAATAATAAAAAATTTAGAAAATTGTTGGGAATACATCAGTTACTGTATAAAATGATTGTTAAAGTTCAGGAAAGTATTATTATTCTTCAGAGTAGGTTAGTCATGGTCCATTTGTCCGTTGATATAATGTTCCGTGATCATCGAAAATAGGATAGTTCGGTTGGTAGTGGTAAATCTACTCCAGAATTCGCTATTTATTAGGAGCTTTAGCAAAAAGTTACTTATAAAAATGCACGCTTGGACTGTATGTTTATCCGGTTGTCCGACCATCCGCCGTTTGCACGATTACTTGAAAACGGATTAACTGTTTCAAATTATGTTTTTAGAAATATGACCATCAAAGTCTTAGCTCGGCTGTATCAACTTTTCAGGCTTTTTTGTGGACCCCTTTTTCGAATTCACGTGCTAAAACAGTGACCGTAAAGAATATCAAAATAATGGCATGTCAAAGAACAATTGATTCATCAAGAATGAATAAACTGCTACTTTCATAATCATCTTTTAGGCATTGTGACATGGGCACGCGCACGTGAAATCGTTTTGTCGAGGCTCAGTAACGCAATCATTCAATATTTGAGCAATAAAATAGACGTAAATTTGGAAAGAATTAAATGAATTTCTGTTGGTCACTAATAACTTAGCTAGACCTTAAATTCTCAAATTTAATATTACTTCTATGTCACAGCTAAAGCTCCTTGGAATATTTACAAGATTTTATTCTCATTTCATTTTGGAATTTTTTTACTATTTATTAGAAGAAACGCCAGAGTAATGCTACCATATTTTAATTGTTACTATCGTTTCAGAAAAGTATATACATTTCAATTATCCAATTATATACAATTATTATAGATATAAAAAGCAAGAAAATAAAAAAGAATTTTTATTAATACACTTTCAATGACTAAATCCAGAAAGAAGAAGCATCATTTCCAATGAAATTAGGAAATATCGTCAATGTGTTCCTGGGTTGCCAAATTGATATAAATAATATCATAATTATTAATACAAATCTGCATTAAAACTTATTTAACTATTATCATCATAGAGACTGTAATAAAATTTAAATATTAGTAAAGATGTATTAATTTTCATAAACTCTGTTGATTTTTAAACCCTATTCGAAGTGAACGTGCGAATCTTATTTTTAACAGCATCGCGAAAGGTTTCGGTTTTGACGAGATGCTGACAAACGCCATTAGATGGCAGCACCTTAAAATTCCCCTAGTTTGTGCACGATGATGGGACCAGCTTTAACATGGAAGAGACTCACTCTTCCTTAATGGCTCTTGCCCGTACCAATAGGTGCTAAAATCTTAATGCCCATTTTATCCTTAAAACTAACATATATTAGATTTTTGGTTGGCACCATGGCTACTCTACAGCAGTCAATTGTTTTTTATTAAACTCTTCTTTACAACCAGCGCAATAACTGACTTGATCATGCAGAGCAATGCATATCTCGGTATCCTTCCGCTGAACTCAATTCTTATTGCGTGGGCAGATTACTAGAATGCTTAGCTGCGCGGCAACCTCAATTAGGCAGTCACAACCGACGAATCTTACGTTAATCTGAATTATTTCCCACATTAATCGTCAACTAACGATAAATAAAATACAAAGGAACATTCTCACCACGGCGTCATCTAATTTGGGGACGTTTTCTTATCTTAGAAGGTGCACATAACATTCGAACAAGGGCCAGTGGCGGTGACTAACTCTCCACAGCGATAACGTATAAATCTGCTACATTTTGGCATTAATAAATCTTTGCAAACAGCAACAGCCTGCTTTATTACACGATCCATCCTGAAACTTTACAATCTACTACCAACAGCCTCAAAACATACTGATTACAGTAGATTTACAAGCGGCCAAAACATCATGCCGACTCACTCTGTTTTTCAAATCTTTTTATTCTACATAACAACAGCTCATTATCATAACAACAAACACCACATACAAGTCGGAGAAAGCATTGTTACAACCTCTGAAGTTGACAACAATAAACAATTTCAAAACAACTAATCTTAAATAATTACACAGAAACTCAGCTTAACGAAATCAACAAAAACTTATACTGACATTAGCCATACGGACCTAGAGCGTAGAGCAGTAACTGAAAGCCCCCTATTTTGTATCTATAGCACGATTTATTAACCATCCCCGTCACAATATTTCCTGTACAAAAAAAAAAACAAAACAAAAACAAAACTCACACTGCTTCAGTCACAAAATACAGTCGTCCCTCCACAAGGTGGCAACCTCAGTTCCAGGGCCTTGCCGTCTTGTGGATTTTCCCGACATGCGAAATTTCTTTTGTAATACGTATTCTTCAGTAAATTCAAAACAGAAAATCGCAAGGAAAAATTAAACCTGATTAAAAACAGTAATTTTTTATTCATGTTAAGGCAACCTTAATTAAAAGTCGGCATTTTTATTTTTTAAAGTAACATTGTGAGGGAATCACAGTGTAACAGTTTATGTGAGGAGGGGTGCCGTTATAATCGGTCACCATTTCAAATTTTGTCGAAAATAACCAGCTTGAAGAAACGTCATATTAATTTCGAAAATTAATTTTCATAGCCCCCCCCCCCAAAACACGGCTGTATGCATTAGGAGAATTGTGAAACTGGTTAACTTTGTTGCATATTTTAATCATATAAAACGTCACCTATTTAATTTTTTTGGGCAAAATCCACGATCAGAATTATTTTTCCACCAACTTGGCTTTCTGGAAAAAAATTGCCAACTCGTGGAATGTCCTGACTTGTGGAACACCAACCGAGATGTAACATGATCCTTACACCCCTGAAGTTTCAGGATTATTTGTCAAGTATTTTTCTAGATATTTGACAAAACGTCTAAATCGAAAGGTGTTCCTATTATTCTGTCCACCCCCTGTATCACACTCCGGACGATGAGTCTCTAAGATACCGTCCTATGTCCGCTCGCTGTGTAAAACAGACGAGAGAACACAGGAAACACCAAGTCATAAGTAAAGACGTTTTAGCATAAAAGTCTGTCTCCGACCCCGATTTGTATAGTGAATAATGGAAAATTTCTCGTTGCCTCCACAATAACCATTTAATTCCCTGATGAGATAACAAGACTTAATCCTCAAATGAGATACAACCATCAATCATGCCACATCAGAGTAAGTTCTCTTAACTAAAACGAGGAAGCAAGGTTATACAGGGTGTTTTTGAACTGAGTACAGATTTTTTGGGAGATGATAGAAGAGGTCCTTAGAAGTATTTTTTGTCATATGAAAATGGGGTCCCCGCAGCTCCGTTTACTTACAATACTGCATTGAACAATCAAATGACACAGGGACGCAGTGTGCGTTGTTAGGCCTAGATTATTTTATTTTTAACAAATAACATAAGCAATCTACTGTATGACTTTTACAGTAATTGTTCGAAATGACCGCCATTTGCTTCATAGCACAATTCGCAGCGCCTTAAGATGGATTGATGTACGCGTGGAAACAGTTGATTTGCACGGTCGCTGATGTCACCTGCTGCCACGACAACACGAGCCGCCAATTCTTCTTTGGTATCTACAGGTTCGGAGTACACCATTGATTTTATGCTTCCCCATAAAAAAAATCCATCGGTGTGAGATCTGGCGATCTCGGTGGCCAAGCAACTGGTCCGCCACGACCAATCCAACGACCAGGATATGTCTCATTTAGGTAATCTCTAACTGCTCTTGTGTAATGCGAAGGTGCGCCGTCCTGTTGAAACCACATCAAATGTCTGGTCATTAGTGGAACATCTTCAAGAAGACCAGGGAGCTCCTCCTTCAGGAAACCAAGGTATGTTTGCCCGTTAAGTATTGTAAGTATTTTAAGTAAACGGAGCTGCGGGGACCCCATGTTCATATGACAAAAAATACTTCTAAGGACCTCTTCTATCATCTCCCAAAAAATGTGTACTCAATTCAAAAACACCCTGTATAAATAACTTTATTAAGCATTTCAACAAGACATTGTGACGACAGGAGTCGCCACTGCAGATGTTGAAATGGTGGTTGTCTGTCAATTTTCACAAACACGAACTGTACAAGGGGTGGTAAGGGACTTATGGCCCACCTTATAGTTCATTTAATTCTCAATAGTGGCTGTGAATTTTTTTTTCTTTCTGTCGTTGCAGATATGCAACAAGATGCGTTTAAGGGATAAGTTTGATTACAGTAAGTTATGATAATTTAACTCGGCGCTAAAATTGAACTTAACTAGCTGGATTATGATATGACCTTCTTGAAATATAATTAGAGCCATCATTTCACTTCAGAAATATTTTTATCTCTTACCCTACTTACATATATATATTACGGTAAATATGAAAAAAAGGGAAATATACAATAACCGGTGGAAAGTTTACATTGGGAAGTCTGATAAATAAACTTCAGTTTACTATTTTTACCAGTGATTGTAAAAAATTCCCAAAAGGAATTGGCTTCTTTAATAAATAGTTTCTTGAAAATGCAATTCGCAAACTCATATGCGGTGCAACAAATCCAATTGCCACTCTTGCGTTTTCTTTTCTCCAGAAACTAACATAGCTGGTTAATCTTCACTTTCCAAACACCACATACAGTGAAATTGCAATATAAAAACACGACCATTCATGAAAAAATTGTTATGGAAAAAAACACAGAAATTATATATTCCACACGCAATTTCTCACAAATGTCATGGCAAATATGATGAAAAAGAGAATTTATTATTCAATAACCGTTTACAGTGGGAAGTTTAATAAATAACTTCAATTTATTACTTTTATCGGTGATTTAAGAAAATATTCAAAAGGGTTGGTTTCTGTAATAAATGGTTTATTGAAAATGTCAGTCAAAAAAATTAATTCTGAAAACCAATATACAACACTTTTAGAATACGGAAAAATTAGCTTACAATTTGAAAACAAACATATATAATTTTTTCCAGACATTACCTCTCAAATGCAATGAGAAGATATTATTGACAACGAACAAACTTTCAAACGTAACTCAATTAGAAATAGGAAAAATTCCACGACCTGGACCCGAGCCTGTGTTCTAGTGAAAAGCATGGCCTCTCGTTCGAGTCCAAGTCGTAGACTATTCTTTTCCCTTTTCTATTTGAAATCATGAATAAATTTAATTTTTTAAAGCAAACATTAATAATCAAATTGAATACATAACACTCGGAATATACAAAATTGTCTATAAAATATAACGTCTTAGTTATAAAAAAAATAAGAAAAAAAAACTGAATATGTGTACAAAAAATACGCCAACAGTGCTCGGACTGAACTGTGGCAAGACTAATTCGTTTTTCTATTATCTGTGGCCAGTAAATTACCATGGGCAGTAAATATCTGTTTTCGAGAGCACTCACGCGCCCTGGAGGCATACCTATCCCTGGTTGTTGCATGCAGAAGGGTGCCAACAGTACTCGAACTTAAATGTGGCAAGACTAATTCGTTTTTCTATTACCTGTGGATGTGTAATTACTGTGGGCGGTTAATCTCTGTTTCTGAGAGCACTCACGTGCCCTATAGGCATACATACACCCTGGTTGTTGCATGCAAGGGGGTGCCAACAGTACTCAGACTGAACTGCGGCAAGACTAATTCGTTTTTCTATTATCTGTGGGTGGTAAATTTCTGTTTCTGAGAGTGCTCACGTGCCCTAGAGACATACATATCCCCTGGTTGTTGCATGCAAGGGGGTGCTAACAGTACTCGGACTGAACTGTGGCAAGAGTAATTCGTTTTTCTATTACCTGTGGATGTTTAATGGGGAACATGCATGGAATTTTTTTTTAGAAAAATAGCAATTCTATTTTATAGATTTGGACACGCTGAACATGAAAATCGTGGTCAAAAACGCTAATAACTTTTAAAAATTTATTAAATTTGATTTTAAAAACGCGAAACCACGCCCCATTTGAAAACGATTTCTGACTGGTTTACCTCGATTTGACGTCACGATCCACCTGCCATCGTATACATCACGCGGTCGTACATTGAATAAGATTCATATTTCCCATGGTTGCTTTCCTTTCGTCATAGTTTTTTTTTTTTTTATTTAACAGATAATTACCATGACCGACTCAGTATATCAAAAAGGACAATCTGATAATTTGCCGAAGATTGATGTAAGCGTTGCGGATTTTTTTTAGAAGTGACGAACGTTATGCTTTGGCCGAAAGTTCGAGAGACTAAAGGCATTTCCTCCGCGTACATTCTCATTCTTTACAAAGAGCTTACAAAATATATTTTAATATCCCTGTACACATAAAAGTTAGGGAAGAAAATATACTTATTTTGATGGAAGGATTTATAATTTTCTTATTTAGTGAGGATGCAATTGGCCATGTTGATTTAAATTACAGATACACTGATTTCGAGTTTAATGATTAAACGAAACGTAAACGCCCACACGTGAAATGTACAATGACAGGTATTTACGGCACGAATTTTGTATGCATTATACGTAAAAGTGTATAAAGAATAATTTTTTCATATATTTTTGAAGAAATAAATCGTAGTAGCAAGCCACCGCATAGTGCATTTCGAAGAAAGGCGATCATTCACTGCTTCAGATAGCATATTCGAAACTAATAAAAGCTGATCTCCTATTTTTATTAAGATTTAAAATAAATAAAACTAACTTTCGAAAATGTATTATACAAAAATAAAATTAAGTGGCTACTGATATGCTTAAATATATTTTTGCATACTACATTTCCGAAAGTTTGTTTTCTTTTAAATCTTAATAAAAAGTTTACTCTCACTTATTTTTTTTTTTTTTTGTTTTTTTTTTTGTTTTTTAAAATTGTAGTTTGCATTATGTATATTGCAAGTTTTAAAATATTTAAAAAAAAATTTAACTTGTAAAATTATAAATTTTAGTGAACATTGTAATTGGGGAAGCCTGTTGTGCTCACAGTAAATAAAATAAGTTTTAAAAAAATGCTGTTCAATCTCCCCCCTTCGCCTCCTGAACTTCTTTGGAAAATACCCCCCCCCCCCATTAGTATTTTATTGATAAGTTGTTAGATGTTTTAAATGATATAATGCACATGTGCTTTTATTTAATTACATACATGATATGCATTAAAAATATTAAATAAAAAAACATTCGTGGAAAAGGTGTTCGCAAAAAATACATCGTCGATTTCTCTCGACAGCATGACGAGTGTTATCCTTTCTCGCCGCCAAAAATAATTTTTCTTTTCTCAGGGTTTTTGGGACCAGTTAGAAAACTTTTATCAAGTACCGATTTTGAAGTGTTTATATAGAAAGGTACAGTGTTGCCAGATTGGGCTACAAGTAGCGGATTGGGCGATTTTTTAGGTGCCCACGCTACAGAACTTTTCACTTGGGCTACACGCTATATTTTGGACTACTATTAATTTTCAATGGGCGATAAACTTAAAAAAAAACGCTATTTTCTATATTTTCATTAAGTAGTTGCCATCAATTAATTAATCAGGATTAGGCGACTAGTGCTGGTCGATGTATTGATGTCACAATCAATATATCGATGCTTTATAAATGTTTGATGTTAAAAAATCGATACTTTTTAACATTGATATATCGATTAATTTATATTATATATTATTATTATTATTATTATTATTGTTGTTGTTGTTGTTGTTGTTGTTATTATTGAGGCAGATCAAATCCGGAGGCAGAGTCCCAGAGGCAGTCCCAAAAGAGGGCTAAACCCTAGGGACTCATATGTAAGGAAGGGAAAAATTACGTGCTTGTGGGAGTATTGATTTTTGAGTGTAGGAATTTCTTTATTATGTGACAGGTATTGTTATTATTATTATTATTATTATTATTAGTAGTAGTAGTAGTAGTAGTAGTAGTACGAGGGGCGATTGATAAATAAGGTCTCCATGGCTGTAACTTTTTTATTTGTTAACCGATTTTCAAAATTCTTTTTGTATCTTATACTCACATTTGTCCTCTATGTAATGCATCATTCACTTTTCGAGATATTCCCCATTCCTTTCCAAGCATTGCACCAACGCGTAACTAAGAGGGTGGGGCGGATTTCAGTTACTTAAGGATTAGATCAGGTGTGTGTGGCGTCTGGGAAGTGCCACTCAGCAGATTGTTGACGCAAACACCACGGGCTGATTGTTCACACATGCAAGGAAACAAATATAAACCAAGTCTATTTCATATATACACTGAGTGGCCAAATTATTATGACCACCTGACAGTTTTAGGCAAATGAGTTATTGCGTCACAGCGCTGCCGCTAGAGGGCTAGATAGCTATAAAAAGGGAATGCAGGTGAGGTGCACCATCAGTTGCACTGTGTTTTTTGCGACGATATGGGCAAAAAACGTGATTTAACCGAGTTTGAACGCGGGATGATCGTCGGCGCGTGCAGCGTCGGAACCAGTATCAGCAAAACAGCTGAACTTGTGAAGTGTTCAAGAGCAGCAGTTATTAATGTTTACAGAGAGTGGACTACCAAGCAAAAAAACCGGCTCTCAACGTCAAGCGTGTGGTCGTCACAGGCTCCTCAATGCTCGATCTGAAAGGAGATTGGCCAGAGTTGTCCAGGGCGACAGAAGAGCAATAGTGCATCAAATAGCGGCAAATTTTAATCAAGGACAAATTGTGACCGCCTCTGAACAAACTGTTTGCCGCTCATTACACCGTTTAGGCTATAGAAGCCGGCGACCAGTTCGAAAGCCTCTACTATCAGCCTTGAACAAGAGCAGACGTCTCCAGTTCGCCAAGGAGCACAGGGATTGGACAGTAGATGACTGGAAAAAGGTCATGTGGTCAGATGAGTCACGATTTCAAATGCATCATGCAGATGAAGAAAACAACAGAAAAGCATGGACCCCACCTACATCGCCACAACATTTCAAGCTGGTGGCAGCAGTATTATGGTTTGGGGGATGTTTTCTTGGCATTGTTTGGGTCCTTTGATTCCTCTGCACGGACGTGTGCATGCCCAAGATTATTTAACTATTGTCGCAGATTAAGTACATCCCGTTATGTTAATGGTGTACTCTGACGGGGATGGATACTACCAGCAGGACAATGCTCCTTGTCATAAGGCTGGCATCATCCTCAGATGGTTCGAAGAACATGCCGGAGAGTTTACCTTGCTTCGTTGGCCTGCACAATCGCCAGATCTCAATCCCATTGAGAATTTGTGAGATGAGATCGAACGGGCCATCAGGCAGCGAGATCCAGCACCATCAAATCTGCAGGAATTGGAAGGTGCAGTTCTTCAGAGTTGGTCTCAAATTCCTCCTACAACCTACCAACATCTCATAGAATCCATGCCCTGAAGAATGCAAGCAGTAATAAGAGCGAAAGGTGGCCCAACGCTCTATTAAGGGGGTGGTCATAATAATTTGGCCACTCAGTGTATAGATATAGATTATTAATTTCTACGTTTTAAAGAGACTTATCTCCAGTTTTAGATTTTTTCCATCATTGTGGTAGTATTACATGGCTGTGTGTTAAATTTTAACTTTGTAGCTTACTTCTAAGTTACCTTTTAAAACCGGACAAACATACTTGCATTACCTTTTATATGTATAGATACATCATAACCCGTTTAATACGAAATCCTAAGGAACAAAAAATCTTTTCGTAATATCAGAGAAAGACAAAAAGTAGACAATTTAAGAGAGACAATTTATCTTTTTTTGTTATTCTGTGTTCTGGACAAAATAATCTGTTATCATGGTTTGTTTACTCTTAACAATTAATTTTTTGCTTACATAATCGTTCCACTTATGAAAGTAATTTAGCAATTCATAATGATGCAGAGCATCATCTTGAGATAAGAAAAACATCTTAATTCATTCAATGCGGTATGCGCACGCATCCTTTAAGAAAATACACTAAAAAAAAAAGTCGCACGTTTGCATGCTCAATTTCTTAGGAAAATTTTTTTATTCGCATGCCTCGATTAGATTTATTAATGCATGGCTGACATAGAGAAGCCGAAAGTATCGATGTTCAAAAAGTTTCGGTCATCGAATTTTCGATGCTTTTGCACCATCGATGTTTCATTTCGATTTTCTTAAACCCTTTTGAAATCATTATCTATTGATATTGAATAACTGTTTATGTTAATGTATTGTAATGAAGGAACACGTAAATATACTAGGACATTTATTATTTCCAAATAATACACTACTGTTTATAAAAATCGCAACACCTTGATGGAATGGTCTAATCCATATGCAATTTGCAATATTTGCATACAATGGGTCAAAGTATAAATGATTAGATTTTCAGAGTAATTGCTTGAAAGAACACCATGCCTCGACGACGACGAAGGGTACCATATCAACAGCTGACAGACTTTGAAAGAGGACGCATAATTGGTCTGCGTGAAGCGGGATGGTCGTATTGTGACATTGCTGCTCGTGTAGGACGTAATGCAACGACAATTATGCGTGCATGGAGGCAGTGGAGCGAAGAGAACAGGGCACACCGAAGACCAGGCTCAGGAAGACCCAGCACGACGACACCGCGAGATGACAGACACCTCTATCGCATGTGTGTAGCAGATCGTACAGCCACTTCCACAGTGTTAGCACAACAGTGGGGTGCTACAGTAGGCAGGACAATGTCTGCTAGCACTGTACGACGCCGTTTGATTTCCAGAGGATTGATGGCACGAGTACCATTGTTGCGGATTCCTTTGACTCAAAACCACCGGCGCCTCAGGTTGCAATGGGCCCATCAACACCAACAGTGGCAAGCTGAATGGCAACAAGTTGTGTTTACGGATGAGTCAAGGTTTAACTTGCAGCACCATAACGGCAGGATACGAGTCAGAAGACATCGTGGCGAGCGCGACCTTCCAGAATGCATCCTGCAGCGTCATTCAGGACAAACGCCAGGGGTGATGGTGTGGGGTGCAATCAGTTACCATGGCCGTTCCCGTCTGATCAGAATCCATGGCAATCTGAACAGTGACCGGTACATCAGGGAAGTTGTGCAACCCGAGGTCATCCCCTTCCTGCAGAACCTTCCAGGCGCTGTATTCCAACAGGACAATGCCTGACCGCATATGGCCAGAAATGTCCTCGCCTTTTTCCAAGCACATCAGACGCCCTTGTTCCCCTGGCCTGCTCGTTCACCAGACATGTCCCCAATCGAACATGTGTGGGACAGGGTTGCTCATCGATTGGCTCGTTAGACTCCTGCAGCAGCAACTGTGGATGAACTGTATACCCGTGTAGACAGAGCATGGCAGGACATTCCCCAGGCCCTTATTCAGAGCTTGTTTGACTCAATGCCACGACGTTTAGAGGCTGTAATTGCATCCCACGGTGGTTTCACCCGATAGTAATGTGACAATAAAACGCATTGTATTGACCTGAAAATATAATGGTTTCTTTTCTGACCCATGATATGCAAATGCTCCAAATTTAATGCAGATTGGGCTATTCCATCAGGGTGTTGCGATTTTTATAAACAGTAGTGTATATGGACTTATAAATTACAAAAAGTTGATGTTTTTCGGTTTATTAATTACGACGTTTGGTTGCTGATTAAACATCGATGTTAGTTTTTCTGACGTCACCTATCAAAATTTCTAACGTTTATTAAGTCAAAAAATTATCATCGTAAATTGCTTGACTTATAAAAGAAAATTATCTGTATTTGTCGCTTTTGTAAAGAGTTTCACAGTAGAAATTCAAACGATCTCTTCACGTTTTCGTCCAATCACATTGACAGTGATCAAAAACCCTCACTGGTGAGAGAATGATGACGTAATTTCTCACCAGACTAACTGTCTTTTTCTCGGTGAAAACAGACATAACAGACTAACCGGTTAGGCATAGAAGCACTAACTGGCATTTCTGACCGCATTAAAATGACGTCACAATTTTCTCACCGGGATTTTTGGCTGACCAAACGCTAACTCTTCTCACCGGTGAGAGTTTTTGACCTTAGCCATTGTTATCCAGGGCCCGACGCCATAGTTGGCAATGGCTTCTGGGATAGCAATGGCAGTGGAAATTCTTAAAAAGATTAATTTCTGCGTAATTTCTTATGTTAATCTCTTATTCGCTTAAAAATAAAGGATGTGATCATTTTTACATGTTTATTATGGAAAATTGCTGTTCTTGTACTTAGGCTTAAAACGGAGAGGTTTTTAACAGCCGCTCTTCTATCGGGAGGAGGGGGGGGGGACACCAAATTTTTTTCCAAATCTGAGATTACGATTTTGACACCTTTTTTTTGCGGAAAAAAACTCATATTTTATTTAAAAAACCTTGTTTTACACAAAAAAATCCCAAAAATTTTTCGTAATAAGCGTATTTTCATAAAAAAATGTTCGTATTATCGGGTCAATTTTACATGTAAATTACATCGACGGGGTCGGGCCAGAGTTCGTAATAAGTGGGCTATGGTGTACATAAATAATATTTCGTAATAAGAGTTCGTTATAAGTGGGCTATGGTGTACATAATAGTCCAGTCACACTAACGTGACCCCTGTCAGTGGCCAGAATGACCACCTTTCGCGGCGCGGACAGCTGTGAGACAGGCAGGAAGAGAGTCAATAAGGTTCTGGAAGGTACTGACAAGGATGTGAAGCCATGCAGACTCCAGTTCTGTGGCGAGCTGCCATTAGGTTGCACGTTGGAGGATTCATGGTGCAAACAACCCGATAGAGGTGGTCCCACAGATGCTCTATGGGGTTGAAATCCGGGGAGATTGGGGGCCAGGGAGTACCTAAACGCATCCTCATGCTCTTCGAACCACCCACGGACACTACGCGCTGTATGTCATGTCTCATTGTCCTGCTGGAAGATGCCATCATGCTGAGGAAACGCAATCTGCATGTAGGGGTGGACATTGTCTGAAAGTGTACTTACATTGATCCATGGTGTCGTCCACAATGATGAGTGCACCCAGGGAATGCCATGAAAACATTCCCCAGACCGTAACGCTGCCTCCTCCAGCCCGGGCCCTTGAGGCATGTGTTGCAGGGTGTTTGTTTGGTGATGCTGAACAGCCGTCAGCATTGGTGCACGAACCAGCCGTCTGTTGCGGAGCCCCATAGGCAGCAACGTTTGCTTAACTGTCATTGAGGATCCTGGGCAGTCAGTTGGTCCACGGTTGCACGTCTGTTCGCTTGCACGCATCTCCGTTGCCATCGTTCACCTCTGTCATCTATAGCCCGTGGTGCACCACACTTGGCACGTCGCTGATTTTGGGTATTGCCGTTCTGCCATGCACGGTACACTTTCGCCATGGTGGCACGTGAACACTCCAAAAAACTCTCCACGGTGGCAGCGTTTCGGAAATACTGCAGACCTTGGCTCGGAAGCCGATGATCATGCCCTTTTGGAAGTCTGATAAATTGCTACATTTCACCATGAATCCAACAATTGCAATGTTTTCTGCTTCTCTCCGACACCCTTCCTATACCCCCACTTCTGATACTGGTACGTACCTTCTGGACGTATCCATTTTCCGCTGATGTTAAACGAAAAGGGTGGTCACATTAATGTGACTGGACTGTGTAAATTATATTTATATCAATCCCAATTCAATTTTACTAACCCTAGTTAAGAATTTATTACATTAAATATTTTGCCTGAACCATTTTATTAAAGTTCTTAATAAACATAAAGATTTAAAATTTACTTAGTCTACAATTTGTCGAGTGAGAATTGGAGTGTTCTATGTGCAGAATTTATGAAACGGAGAAATTGCACTTACAAAGTTTGAATACCTTTATCTAGGAAAAGCAGGACTTCTATGGCAAAAAAATTGCTGTTCTTGATGGTCTGCACCACAAACTATCTAGAAACAGTGTAATTGTTATTTTTTTTTTCTTGTTTTATTACTAAAAATGATGAACTTCCGGTTGGAGATAGAACAATATAATTACAAGAACATGTGATTTTCTGTGTTATGTTGTACTATCTCCAAATTCTTCAATGTTTTGTATTATATAATTGAATATAACAGTCCCAAAATTGATTTTAAAATTTAATAAATTCTAATAATAATAATAATAATAATAATAATAATAAT
>JAHWFO010075106.1:44696-69242 GCA_023313115.1 Rhysida immarginata | reverse complement strand
CCTTATGGTTACGCTAAAATTTAGCTTGGTGTAATGAAAGTTACAAAGTATGCCTTGACCCATCCACCCACCTCCTGTGGTGATGTAATTTGTCTACAGCTTCTAATAATGAAAGTAACTAATAATAAAGAGACTAAGCATTTTTTTTAAACTTCTAAATTTTATTTCAAGAAACACACACCAAATTTTTTTCTGTGTTATTAACATTTAATGTTTATTAACCTTTAATTACTTGCAAATTATTTTAATTATTGTGTGTATTAATTTACAATAAAGAAATATTCAACTGACAACTAATCCTACTTTCTTTTTTTATTTTAAAATTCTTTTAGTAAAATAAACTGTCAATGTAAGTTACTTTGGCTGGGTTTAGGATTTGAGCAAACATTCAAAAAACTTTCTATCATCATCTGGCATGTATTTAAACATCGACTTTAAATCTTTTTCCTTTTCTTATTTCCCCTTTCTTATCAAGCTTCGTAATAATAGGCATGACAGTGTCGAAGCCGACGCAATATAATCAATCTGTGGCACTGATTTTGTGACATCATGCAAACAGATGGATTTTGTGACGTCTTGCAAAAATAAATTTAAGAACAAAATAAGGATAATTAAAATTGAAAGTGAAGTGATTTATTAAAAAAGTAAATGACCCATGTTTGGCATTAATGCATTTTATTCTACTGTATTTACTTAGTTATCGAAAATACAAAATTCATATTTAAAATACGTCACGAAAACCGATGGGATTTCAACAATGCCAAGAGACGTAGTGCCATGGCTTTTTATAGATCGTGTTGGCTTCGACAGTGTGCATTGCTCTCTGCCTTTGATAACTCTCGATTCAATCTAAAGAGTTTCCAGACGGATGCAAAACCAACAGAATACTCTACAAGCAGTGGGTGATACGAATTTAAACGCCGAGCCATCGTGCACCGAGTCCACCTTTAACACTGTACAGTGTGCACTGCCATCTTGGGTCACATATTCTTAAGGCCACAATTGTACTGGCGTATGGACATAGAACAGTTAAAAAGTGAATAGGCGGCAGGTTCAGGAGATAGAACAAAACAATTTTGCGTGTATTTTACTAAAAATGCTTTATCCTCGTTATATTATCATTGGAAATAGAAGAAATTACCTAATAAAAAAAATAACACAGAACAATAATTGCGTTTTTTGGAAAAATTGACATAGAACACTCCAATTCTCACCTGACAAATTGACTTGGTGTTTGTTTTGGTGACAGATTTGGAAGTAACTCTAAGGGAAGGAGTGTCCCCAGTCTGATTAAGCAGAGTGGTTTTTAATGTTTTATTAAGATTATTGCAGTACAACAATAGATGTACTAAAACTAAAGTACTATACGATTATTAAGTAGCAAAGTAATTAGTAGGGGTAATGATTCTAGTAGTTGGCAGTTGGGTCCAGGCGACCCGGGATGCCATTAGACTATAAGTGGGGGGAATCAATTTACAAATAGTTCAATTTAAGGAACTATTACACTGTTGCTTCATGACCACGCAAGCTCGCCAAGCGATTAGGCCCTACCTGTGATGGTCAACATTTGCGGTCTGACACAGATGACAAGACACATTATGGTTTAGCGAGAACAAGCACAAGATCGAGAATGGCACTGCAGGAGATGGATGTGATTCCAGAATTCACTGAACAGAATAGAGATACTCATGGCAGTTGTAATAAAAATTTAACTGGTCGGCCAGGCAGCAGATAGAGTACAGACCCTATGAATTTTCAAAACAGCGGACCTAGCAGAGATTACAGACATGTTAGAATAAATATTTCAGGACGAGGGAATGACATAAGAACAAGGGATCCAACAATTTTTCAACGCTATTCAGGAAAGGGAAGAGACAATAAGGGAGTTTGCAGTCAGGCTAAACTGTCTATACCACAGGTTGAAAAACCTTCCATTTAGGGAGGGCAAGACCAAAGACGCAATCTTGTTGGAACGCCTCCACTGGGGTATGCTTCAGAAGTTCAGGATGCCATGGATCTATATAAACCCCACATCACTCCAGCAAGCAGTAGACAGACTGTCAACCATAGAAAGAGCGGAGCAAACAACACAAGAAGAGGTAATGTGTGACGTGCTACCCCCTACCCAAATGTGCATAAGACACTAAAGGCTAAAACCAGGGTGAGCAACGAGTCACGGGTTCGGAACCTGGAATGGATCTGGTAACAAACTGACTCTGAGATGATAGATTAACCACAATTATTTTATTGGCGAAAGCATGCACAGAAAAGCAAGGACGGTCAATGTGCTCAAATAATCTTCACCTAATATTGATGGGCCCCTCTCTTGGCTAAATATTTACCACAATGCTTAATCACTAAAAATAGGTGACCACAGACACCTTGGGTGCAATACCGGGTAGAACCCCGCTGATCAAATGTTTCAAGCCAATTGGACTATTTAATAAACACAATAACCTTTAGACAGGAACTGCCTGATCACCAGGACAGCTGATTTCGTGTAGATCATACAGTGTCGACTCCCGCATAAAGTATTCCACCAAAATACCGCTCGAAAGCGCTTTGTGCTCCCTTTATTCTGGGCACGATGAGGGGAGGAGCACAGTGTAGTCACCAATAATATTTGTGTAGTCACTCTAGTTCAATGAACCGTACTTGGAGTAAGTGAGAGCTAAGGTTTGGAACCGAAAATAAGAAGATGACACCTGGTATTACTGTAAACGTGATCAAACTAATTTATTCTCCTAGAGCACATACATTTTAACATAATATTCTCTACTTCTAACTACCATGGTATCGCTAAAGGGCCCCATCTAACATGCAAGTGTATTAGATTTAATCTTAATGCTACAAACTTTCCATTCATTTCAATCAACTAACCGGCAAACACTTGCCTATATAAAGAGGATCAACAGCCAACATCAATGTTAAGTTGAGGCAGCAACAACAGCTTGACAGTGAACTATGGGAATATTGAACAATTTACACTTCCGAATCAAATATTCCATACACTTACGCCTGAAATTACCTCAAAAAAGGGGAAGGAACAGTGACCACTCTTGGCGAGTGTAAATAATAGTTAACTATATCCCACTGGCAGCGCTGGCCACCGCGTTTAAACATACGTTACTACGCATAAGCGTGCGCTCCCGGTTCATCAGTCACGACTATATGTCGAATTACAACTACGGACCTCAAAACTATATTAGCTGCTGCCCAATTGCACTGGCAAGGTGCTTAATAAGATATAGTATTATTCACTTAATAATCCATCTTAATCAGCTGTTGAAGACATTAAATTGTCTCTCTAAACACACATAAACAAGGTTCGTGGGCACTTTCTATCATCCGTTACGTTGTATTCAGGGCTCCGGGGTTATCGGTGATCGATTCATGGTACAGTTTTCGCGCGTGTCTGTGGGCTTAACTCAACAAATTGAAACGAACTCACCGGGTATTTCACATTCTTGCTGATTACGATGACTCGCCAGGTCCCAAACCTATGGTCCCTCCTTCCATCGCTGAAGTCGAATGCTCAATGACTGCACTGCCTGCCGTTGTAACTGGGCTCCATCATGGGTCCAAGTCCGCTGCTCATTTCACTCAGTCGGCGAAGGCCAGACGTTAGCTCATGTCGGAAAACGCAAGTTTAGCAAATATGAGAAACAAAGTCAAATTAAAGAAATTTTTCTTAGCACATATTTAATTAGGACAGTTTTAGACGATTCCAACCTTGACGAGCTCCTTGCAATTTCTCAGCGACGAATCTCATAATTAGAACAGACTACATATTCTTATGGAGAAACATTGTTTTTTCCTTTTCACAACAACATAAATAATGCTTCTCTTTCACCATCACATTTTCAAAACAAAACAAACATTTACAAAGCTTAACACAATGTGTCCTCTCTCAACAAGGAGGAAAGTTCAAGAGAGAAAAAAAAAAAATCTCTTAACTTTTATTTCTCAACAAACGGGATGACCCGCTCATCACTTTTTTTTTTCCGCCGAAAACGATCGCAACAATCCCCCATTGGAAGCTGAGCTATATTCGTTCATGGCTTTCTACACTCTCCACTTAACAATAATAATGACGCGCATTCATATTTTCACCACACCACAAACAATAACCATTCATACAGACAACAAAAACACTCGTTATAAAACGCACCATGCGAAACTAACGATGTCAATTAGATAATAAACATTTTAATTTCTACGAGACTTATCCCTATTATCCTGCCGTCAGACACACGTGACTACCCTATAACGGAACGTCACATACGCCCAACGACAGGACTCGAACATACCTCCTCAAAGGTCATGTTCGAGAAACATACCTGATGATTAATCAAAGAAAATAATTCCATTCACTTTTTACAACAAATTCACCTTCAATACCAACAATAAACAATACACACACACACACACACACACATTAACAATTAAATAAAAACCTGACCTAACATGCATAAAACATTGAAACATCATGCACACAATGTCTCAACCATATGCTCTACCACTCCAAGTGGCAGAAACCTGTTTCGCCTCTATCTAGGACAGTGGAGACCTCTGTGTAGTGCTCTATAGTCTGGTCGGGGTTTCCTTCTTAATGCATAGCGCAGCATGGCACTTGCTTCTTGCTGGCGGCCAAGTACTACTTCCTGTTCCTCATCATGGCTCATATCATTTGGGTTTATTCCCTCAGCTACCCCGTCCCCACCACCCACCACACTAGGGGGTTCACTTGTCTCCTGGAATTCCCCCATATCTTCCGGAGCCTTAATTTCAGATCGCATCTCTCTGCGCTTGACCGCCGGTATTCCCCAATCCTCATCCTCTTCCTCTTCTTCTTCCGTGTTAGGAGATGATTCCGTTTCTCCCCTACCAGGCCTTTTCCGATATCTTACCTGCCTCTCGTCAGCATTCATCAAGCAAGGTTTTAATCTATCAACGTGTACGACACATCGTGAATGATTCCTGCATTCCTCTATCTCATAGTCTACTGTGCTAACTTGTCGGAGTACGCAGAATGGCCCAATAAATTTCGGACTAAATTTCCTTTTAGGACCCCCCTTCCGCAGCAACCACACCTTGCTACCAACTAACAACTCCCTTGCACTCCGGCCCCTATTTACCCTATCTAAGTGCACTTTGCATCTGCTACGATCGGCCTCACGAACCCTATCTCGGATTCTCATCATATTTTCTACTAGACAGGATCGATATTTTAACACCTTCGCAGGTCCACCTGTACAGCCATCCTCACTTCGACGACGATCAACTGGTAGCCCCGGGTCAAGGCAATATAGCAAGAAGGCAGGGCTCTCCCCGAGTGACTCATGGTGGGACGTTCTCAATGCATATAGTGCGTATTCAAGCACTTCGTCCCACCGCTCGGGGTGTTCATGGCACAACGCAGTCACGACATCACAGAGCGACTTATTGCATCGCTCTGCAATCCCGTTAGACGTTGGCCGGTACGCTGTGGTAAGTTTGTGAGTGATTTGCAAATCCTCACACAGTGCACCGAACACCGCCAAAGTGAAGTTGGTTCCCCAGTCACTGATCACTTGCTGAGGCACCCCGTACTGACATACTATCTTCCGGACAAATGCCTGAGCTACGGTCTCGGCCGTCTGGTCGGCCAGTGCCTCAGCCTCAACAAACCGGGAAAACACGTCCGTCATCACGAGGATGAAGCGACTGCCCCTGCTGGAACGCCGGACCGAACCCACCACGTTGATCGCCACTTTCTGGAATAGGAATTCAGCCATAATTCCCTCCTGGTAGGGTGCACGGGTTAAGTTGTTCTTAGTTAGCTGGCACACCCTACACATACGGATCATCTGCTCCACATCCCATCTCATCCCAACCCAGAACCATTTCTGACAAAGTTTCCATATAGTAACTCCAACCCCCCTATGACCCCTCAACGGACCATCATGATACCATCTCATGCACTTTGCCCGCAGTGTTTCGGGGGTGCATATTCGCACCTTCTCTCCACCACTACCAACATTACTCTTTAACACTACCAGCTCATCCTCGATATAACACTGCCCTCCCGCATAGTGGACATCTCTCTCCCCTTCCAAGGCCCGCACTATCCCTTGAACCCACCCATCCTCCCGCTGGGTGTTTCGGATCTCCTCCCATGTCATCGGGGCAGAAAGCTCAGAAAGCAGCACTGCCGCGACAGCATATCAGCCAGTGTATTTTTTCCCCTTCCACGTATCTATATATAAACCCATACTCTTCCAGCTCTAGCGCCCACCTCAGCACATGCTGATTGGTGTTACGCATGCGCTGGATGAACGCTAGAGGCTGGTGATCGGTCAGAATAGTGGTGGGGTGACCCAGTATAATATGTCTGGAATGACTGGCTGCACGGACAATGGCAAGAGCCTCTTTCTCAATAACTGAGTAATTTGACCCCCCCCCCCTTGGAGTTTTTTACTAAAGAATGCTATCGGCCTTTAAGTGTCCCTCAAGTTTTTGTGGAAGTACACCGCCTATAGCATTCGCGGAAGCATCCATCGATAGTATAAATTCCCATTCATAATCGCGGGGAATCAAAAGAGGCTCACTGCTCAGGATGGTCTTAATTTTCAAAAATGCCTCTCTACAGGCAGTGTTCCACCGGAACGGCACCCCTTTCTTCGTCAGTTCTGTGAGTGGAACAAGAATCCGTGATAGTTCAGGTATAAACGGACGATAAAAGTTTACGAATCCCACAAAACTGCGAACGTCGCACGAACTCTTGGGCTCGGTCAAGCGCTGAATAGCTGCCACACTGTCCGGATCAGGCTTTGATCCATCCGGTGTAATAATGTGGCCCAAGTAGTGCACGCGAGGGGTGAAAGACTGGCACTTGGCCAGTTTCACCACTATACCTTGTTCCCTAAACCTCACCAGTATCCATCGTAGTACGTCCACATGCTCCTGGAATGTTGCGGTTGATATTAAAATATCATCCAGAAACATATGGACGTTTTCTCCGACCCTCCCCTTCAGAGCTGTCACCACGTATTGTTGAAACAGGTGAGAGAAATTCCTCCCACCCTGGGGCAGACGTGTGAGTTGAAATTTGCCCCATGGTGACTGGAAGCCATAGCAGGCCCTCAGTGACCCGGCCAATGGTATCTGATAATAACCATTGTTGAGGTCGAGCACTGAGAAGTACCTATGTCCCCTCCGCTCCTCCAGGAAGTCCTTTATGACCGGGGCCGGGAAATCCACGAGGTTAGTATGGAGACTCACCTTCTGTAAGTCTAAGGTGATCCTGACCTCCCCGTTTTTCTTTGGAACGACGAGGACTGGAGAGTTCCAAGGGCTCACGCTTGCCTCGATAATCCCGGCCTGCTCGAATTCTACCAGTTTACGCCTGTAGGCCTCACGATAAACATGGGGAATTCTATATTGTCGAGTGAACACGGGGTGCGCTTTATCGATTTCATAATCTGCGACATAATCGCACACTCCACACACCCCGTCACCTCGTTGGAGAATACATCTGAAAATTCGTAAATTGTTTCAAAGATGGTTGTCCGTTGTGTTTCATTTGTGGATCCTACTTGAAGTCCCGGGATAGGTGAGCATCAGTCAATTACCCCTACCTGTCTTGACTCCATGCCCTACCAATGTCTCTCCTAGCACGGACAACGCAACCTCAGCCTGACCAAACCAACACATTCCCTGTCCCCTAGTAGCATCATACCACATTTCCAATATCTCACTATCTCAAAAAAAAACAAAATACAACAATATCAGTGTGGCTTCTATAATCCGGATTTTCGCTCCCAGTTCGGGCACCAGTGTAGCCTCCCCACCCCCACAATTATATTTGTGTAGTCACTCTAGTTCAATGAACCACACTTGGAGTAGGTGAGAGCTAAGGTTCGGAACCGAAAATAAGAAGATGACACCTGATATTACTGTAAACGTGATCAAACTAATTTATTCTCCTAGAGCACATACATTTTAACATAATATTCTCTACTTCTAACTACCATGGTATCGCTAAAGGGCCCCATCTAACAAGCAAGTGTATTAGATTTAATCTTAATGCTAAAAACTTTCCGTTCATTTCAATCAACTAACCGGCACACTTGCCTATATAAAGAGGATCAACAGCCAACATCAATGTTAAGTTGAGGCAGCAACAACAGCTTGAGAGTGAACTATGGAAATACTGAACAATTTACACTTCCGAATCAAATATTCCATACCCTTACGCCTGAAAGCGCAACATTCCTCCTTTAATTACCTCGAAAAGGGGGAAGGAACAGTGACCCCTCTTGGCGAGTGTAAATAATAGTTAACTATATCCCACTGGCAGCGCTGGCCACCGCGATTAAACATATGTTACTACGCATGTGCGTGCGCTCCCAGTTCATCGGTCAAGACTATATGTCGAATTACAACGACAGACCTCAAAACTATATTAGCTGCTGCCCAATTGCACTGGCAAGGTGCTTAATAAGATATAGTATTATTCACTTAATAATCCATCTTAATCAGCTGTTGAAGACATTAAATTGTCTCTCTAAACGCACATAAACAAGGTTCGTGGGCACTTTCTATCATCCGTTACGTTGTATTCAGGGCTCCGGGGTAATTGATGATCGATTCATGGTACAGTTTTCGCGCGTGTCCGTGGGCTTAACTCAACAAATTGAAACGAACTCACCGGGTATTTCACATTCTTGCTGATTACGATGACTCGCCAGGTCCCAAACCTATGGTCCCTCCTTCCATCGCTTAAGTCGAACGCTCAATGACTGCACTGCCTGCTGTTGTAACCGGGCTCCATCATGGGTCCAAGTCCGCTGCTCATTTCATTCAGTCGGCGAAGGCCAGACGTTAGCTCATGTCGGAAAACGCAAGTTTAGCAAATATGAGGAACAAAGTCAAATTAAAGAAATTTTTCTTAGCACATATTTAATTAGGACAGTTTTAGACAATTCCAACCTTGACGAGCTCCTTGCAATTTCTCAGCGACGAATCTCATAATTAGAACAGACTACATATTCTTATGGAGAAACATTGCTTTTTCCTTTTCACAACAACATAAATCCTGCTTCTTTTTCACCATCACATTTTCAAAACAAAACAAACATTTACAAAGCTTAACACAATATGTCCTCTCTCAACAAGGAGGAAAGTTCAAGAGGGAAAAAAAAAGAATCTCTTAACTTTTATTTCTCAACAAACGGGATGAACCGCTCATCACTTTTTTTTTCCGCCGAAAACGATCGCAACAATCCCCCATTGGAAGCTGAGCTATATTCGTGGAAAACTACTCAACAATACAGCTCCAACAAAGGACAATTGACGATCGTTCACGGCATTCTACACTCTCCACTTAACAATAATAATGACACACGCATTCATATTTTCGCCACACCACAAAATAACCATTCATACAACAACAAAACACTCATTATAAAACGCACCACGCAAAACTAACGATGTCAATTAGATAATAAACATTTTAATTTCTACGAGACTTAGCCCTATTATCCTGCCGTCAGACACACGTGACTACCCTATAATGGAACGTCACAACAGTAACCCCCCCTTGGTGAGCGACAAGCTATGATATTACGAATTGCTAGAACGAGCTCATTAATAAGCACCAATCCTCAATGGATATTTTGCACACCCAGCTAAACAGCTCCCTCAGGCGTTTCCTTGAATGTTTTGGCTTCCATGCGGATACATCAACGACCCCCTGCCCGTGCATTTAAGTTACACCTAGTTTAACCAAAACTAATTCTCTTTACAACACTTTAGCGTTCACATAGTACACCCTAAAGTCAACAGGGCAATTAGAAACACACGGAGGGAGGCACAAAAAGCAACCCTCCACTTGAACTACATCGAGAACAAGCGTAGAATACTACTATTGGTACCCAGAACTTTCTCAGCACTTTTATAACAAAAGTTATTTTAAGAGTTATTCTGATGCACGATACACTGAGAAGCTACGTGCGCGAATGTTTGCTACATCTCGGGGCAGAAGAGGCAGCCGCATCCCTGGGCGCATGATAAGGCAAAAAAAAAACGAACAGTCACTCACCAATCGTTGTCTTCTCAAATTAAAGATACCTCACAGTAGTCAATGCTAACTCAATATCGGATTTCATCGCAAAGTAGAGATCACGTCAATCGTAAAGGCCTCCATCAAATCGAACATCGGTCCGCCATTGTGCACGTCTCGCTCGCTTCTCTGCACAGCTTTTACTTATCCTCGAAATAATTAATCATAATGCAATAAATGCAAACAAACGCATAACAGACTTAAATAAATAAAATGCCAATTGCACTGTTATGTTGGGGGAGGTAGCCCATACAGCTTCACACAGAACTAGTTCCATTTGCTCGTCGGAAGGAAAACAAAACGGCGACCGCTCAACACAACAGCGAAAACTTAACGCCACACAAAAATTCAATTTCCAACTTAGAACAAATTTAAATTCCAGTTCTTTCTATAGTAACAATACATTATTTAACGACACAACAAAAATTGTTGCTGGAGGCTAGACACAAATTACACAGCGGCAATAAAGCGAGCCCACAACAAACAATGAAAATTAAAACAAAACAAAAGAGCAACAACCAAAACACGCCCGTCCCGGCGATTCATAAGAGACGCTCGAAACGAGGCGGACGCTAACAATACGCGCAATAATGTTCTAAACAACTCATCATTCCACACATTTACAACATAATCCACTCCTACTACACAAAATGACTAAAAAAACATTGCATACTTCAACAACTCAAATCCGATATATTTAAAATAAACGAAAATAAAACAAACACGCAACAACATTCGCACACAGCGCTCACGCACACACCCCTCCCATAACCACTCGTTCGCTGTTCCCCCCTTCCCGTCAGGCATATGCAACCCAAAACTGACATCAAATGTCACAAATGCAACGACAAATCAGATCGTTACAGGCGGAAGTGAATGAGCTATGAGAAAAGATTACATATTTCACAAACTCGAAGCGACATATCATCTCAGTAGCAGAGGAAGTCAGCAGCTTAAGTAAAGGGCCATATGTCCAAAAGTGAATAGTGCATTACGTAGAGGATAAATGTGAGTATAAGATACAAAAAGAATTTTGAAAATCGGTTAACAAATAAAAAAGTTACAGCCATAGAGGCATTACTTTTCAAAACACCCTCGTACAAAACAAGGGGAAATGGAACTACAACGTGAATTAATACACATGGCCGATTTATACCCTGACTGTTTTGCAGAGGGGATAGGAGACACTTATGAGGATACACGGGTTCTAGGCCACATGCAAGATCGATCAATCCAAACCGGTATTCATATGCCAATACCCAATCTCACATATATAGTTGCAACAATACAAGGCATTGCTGAAGCATTACAAATGCGCAGGCATAATACAGGCGAATTGAAGCAGGTGGAACTCACCCATACAACTGTTCAGAAGTCCAGTGGTGAATTGCGTTTCACATTGGACCTTCACCGGATAAATGAGGTAACATATCATCTAGGTTGCCCGGCACCAGTGATAAATGGTATTGTGCACAGTTTGAATGGCAACAAAATCTTTTCAGTATTGGACCTCAGATCAGGATACTTCCAGGTTCCACTGGTACCAAGCATCAGACACTATTATGCATTCCAAACCCCCTGGGGGAAGTATCAACTAACGAGATTACCCCAGGACAGGCACAACTCTGCCCAATTATTTCAGGAATTCATGCAGAGTGTACTACAAGAAAATATTTGGTTTGTCTTCCTTGACAACATCCTTGCCTATTCAAAGACATTAGAGAAACACCACCAGCTGCCAGAGTGGATGTACTAGTGACTCAGCCTATAGAGCTTATTCATGAGGCGGAGCCTCAGTGAAGCTCCGACTTTGATTGACAGCTGAAGCTGCTGCCGCCATTTTGTATACCAGATTTCACACATGCACAAAGCTGTTGTTGATCTCAAGTGTCTTTTTATATCATTTTCTTTCTAAAAATGAGCTGTTGCTGTATATTTAGTTGTAGTAATAGATCCGGGGGCAAGAAATTTTTTTTTTTTAATTACATATACAAAGGTTTTTGAAAAAAGTAGCAGAATTTGATTATAAATTAGGTTAAAAAAGACAGTGAAATTAATTTAGAGAAAACCATCAGAATATAATGTTAAATTTGTTACACTGAAAACCAAAAATTAATATAAAAACTTCTTTGAACTAAATACATGGATAAAATTTTTTAAATTTATTTTAATTAGTGTGATTAACCCCTGATATGAGAAAATAATCCAGCTAGTAAAAATGAACTTTGAAAACGCTCACATTCAATTGGGCTGTAAGTTCACTCTGACATAAAAGTTCAACCTATGCCTTTCTTTATATGGATAAAACTCCAAATTTCATTCAAAAATTGCATAGTCAATATTCTTTTTCATTTAGGAAAAGAGATTTTATAAGCTTTTATTATTTTTATTAATTTACAAACTACTTAGTTTTAGAAAGTGAAATAGAAATTCTAAAATAAAATTTTTAATTTAAAATTAATTGGAAAATGCTATTTTTATAACATAAAAATAATGCAGTACTTAAACAAAAAATATTTGTATTTGCTGCTTTGTGATTTTGCATGGTGTGCAAATCAGGTAGAAATACAGTAGCGCTCAAAAAATAGTACACTTTATGTTTTATCATTATAACTTCTAAAGTATTGAATTTTAATTAAAGAATTTGTAATAATATATAGACTGCATAAACATTTGAATATTGAAAGAAATTCAAACTCTTTAGAGTTAATTAGTATTTGAAGACTCATCCATTATTGATAGAGGTGAGTTCATAAAATAGTACACACTGAGTTTTATGTAGATTTTTCTCATATTCTCTAGATTGATGTTGCTGACAATATTTAACATGTCACTTCGAGTTCATCTGCCAGCTTCAATAAAAAAGCACATTATAGATGCAATCAACAATGGCAACTCGTACACCTCAGTTTCGGAGCAATTTCAAGTTCCAAAGTCCACGGTGGCAAGAATTTTTCAGCGTTTTCGCACGCAAGGATATGTAACTCATAAGCCAGGGTCAGCCGACCAAAATCAACAACTCCACGAGAAGATAAAGTCTTGATACGGCTGTCTAAGGCTGACCCGAAGAAAACTGCAGTTGACCTTAATAACGAAATGGCAACCTTCCATAATGTTAACGTTAGTGTGAGTACCACGAAAAGATGTCTGAGGGATGCAGATTTGTTTGGCAGATGTCCCGTGAAAAAACCTTTGATCTCCAAGAAGAACCGGATAGCCCACCTCAAATTTGCCAAAGATCATTTGAAGTGGACATCCAATAAATGGAATAAAGTGCTTTTTAGTGATGAATCGAAGTTTTTACTATTCGGATCTGATGGTATCCAGTACGTACGCCGTCCAGCAAACTATAGATTTGATCCAAAATACCAATTATCAACCGTTAAACATGGTGGAAGATCCACTATAGTATGGGGCTGTTTCAGTCATAAAGGGGTAGGCCCGCTGATAAAGATCGATGAAATAATGGACAAAGTAGTGTATAAGAATATCTTAGAGCAACATATCCTTCTTTTTGCCAAAGCAAATATGCCTTGTGGATGGATTTATCAGCAAGACAATGATTCCAAACATACCGCTTGTGTGGTCAAAGACTGGTTCAAGTCAAAGAAGGTACGAAATCCTATTGAGCATATGTGGGAAGAATTAGACCGCAGCTGCAAGTCACAGAAAGCACGAAATTCACTGAAAAAATTTGAAATTTTACGAAAAGAATGGGAAAAAATTCCAATGGCCAAAATCACTAAACTAATTGATTCAATGCCAGCCTGCTACAAAGCTGTTATTGATGCAAAAAATTTTGCGACAAAATACTGATCTGCTAACTCTTTTTTTCATTGTATTTACTTCATTTTTGGGATTTTTTTTGCGTGTGTACTATTTTATGATTTTTGTATTTTGGCAGTTTAATGGTGTCCTCGCAAATACAAATGACAGTGACCTTATTTCTAGTTTTTCTTTTGTATATTTATATAGATAATATGTATACAAAGTTTAGTTATATGTTCTTAATTTTTGAAAGTATTATAGCAATAAACATGAAAGTGTACTATTTTTTGAGCGCTACTGTACATGTCACACCACTTCATTTTAGAACATGTTTCTGGTTGCTCAGTGAACTTTTTTTTTTTAATTAAATAAAGATCCATAGTCTATTCATATGTATGTATCTTTTGTTGATATAAATCTTTATCATTGCTTGACAGTTGTTCTCTATATTAGGATAATTCTATGTTTTTTATGGCACACATGTGTCATTTGTTGTAGACCTGGTATACAAAATGGTAGCCTGCTCTGTTGCTATGGAGTGAGGTCACTCAAACATCCACTGTGATTGGTTGCTATGGAACGACATCACTCTCATGCATAAGCTCTATACAGCATCCAGCTACACTGAGAAAAATGTCAGTTTGCGAAAACGACTGCAACATACGACACGTAATCACACAGCAGGGAATAATGCCAGACCTGCAGAAATCTCAGCAATACTGGAGATAAAACAGCCTACCACAGTCAGACAGGTCAGGGGATTTGTAGGAGCTATAAATTTCTACAGACAGTTTATCCCCAACCTGTCACAGACGATAGCCCCATTGATGTCCCTTATTAAAAAAGATACAAAATTCCATTGGGATAAGGACTGTCAAATCGCATTTTCAAGACAGTCAAGACGGCACTGACAACACCACTGGTATAATGTCACCAGACTACTCTTGCCCATTTCTTTCTCCATACAAATGCCTCAAATGCAGCTATTGGAGAAGTGCTACAACAGATGACCCCGGAGGGCCGAGACTGATTGCCTATTTTAGTGCAAAATTATGAAATGCCCAAATGCGATACAGTGCGATTGAGAAGGAAGCATGGGCAGTTGTGAATGCCCTAAGCCATTTTCGACATGTAGTACTTGGAAAGCCGATAAATGTTGCCTCTGACCACAAACCGCTCACATTTATGTGGAACATGAAAGGAACAAACCAGAGGATCATTCTGGAAATTGAGGAACATAACATCACGATCACCCATGTTCCAGGAAAGAAAAACCCAGTAGCGGACCTGCTCTCATGCCCAAACATGGAGGAGACGATAATGGCGATGAAGGCGGAAGTACCAGAGTGGGAACAGATGCTCCAACAGGCACATCTAAAGGAAGAGTGGAATAAGTCCATTAAACAAAACATAGCAAGAGGGGGAAAGTAAGGGCGACGTGATGGGTGACACGGTGGTCAAGATGGACAAAGATCACCAAGGAAAGGAGAGGAAACAGATATGCATGGGAAGCAACGTGAAAAACACAGTGCTGAAAGATGCACACGACAGTGTCCTGTCAGGCCATCGAGGGGTAAAGAAGACACAACGGAAGATTCAGGTACATTATCACTGGCCAGGGATGACGACAGACATAAGGAATAATGTGATGAATTGCACAGTCTGTCAAAAATCAAAAGTGAAGAAGAGCAAGGCACCTTTTCAAGAAGGGGTACAGGCAAACCGCCGATTCTAAACCATAGCTTTAGATATAGTCAGGCTCATGGAATCCTCCAGGCGAGGACACTGATATATCTTAGATGCGTTCACTCGTTTTGACACTCTGGGACCAATCCGCACAAGCCATTGCCAAGGCACTTTTTACAAAAATATGCTGATATGGCATACATGACATGATCATTACTGATCGAGGGAGGAACTTCATGGCAGAGAAGGTCAAGATCGTATGTGAAGACCTAGGAATGTCCCACAAGCCTATCATCCCATATAAACCTACGGCAAACGGGTTTATGCGAACGGATGAATCAAACGTTTATCGACACGCTACTGACATTGTGTGCAAATCACATGCAAGGCTGGGTTGACCTGCTGGAGGCAGCATTGTTCTCAATTAGAATGGTCTCGCACGAGAACACGGGTGAAAGCCCTGCATACTTGGAGATTAGAATGGTATACAGCTTAGATCTGGTGATGCCAGGAACATGCCAGAGGAGGCGACAACCTCCATACCAGAATACAAATTCATGGGTAGATCAAACAAGAAAACAAGCTACAGCTCATCAACAAGGGGACTTGGTGTGGCTACTCCAAAAGCATGGAAGGAAGTGCAAGCTATCATTGACCGCCTCAAAATGGATCTACGACAATTTGGTGAACGTCAATTCGGTGGACGCGACAATTCGATGGAAATGCAAGTTTGGTTGAGATTTTAAATCACTGAAGAATTTCAGATACAGTAGAACCTCGTTTTTACAAATCTCAGGGGACCAATAACATTCATTCGTAAAATCCGAACTTCGTAAAAAACAAACCAAGAAAAAAACAAGTAAATAAGCACTGATTTATTTATTTATTGTTATTCTACAGTTTAAAGAGAGTAACTAACAGAAAGAAAAATAACAACAATAAATTATAAAAAAGTATCAAGCAAGTAAAGGTTTCGTTACATTAGGTTATAACGTAGCCTATGCTGATAGAAGAATGACTCTTCTATCAGCATAGGCTAAGGTTATAAGAATTTTAAATAGGTAGTATTTTAAATACACATAGGCTAATACACTGATTAATTATTCAATTTTTGAAAATATTTAAGAATTGTTGTCTGATGCAAATTTGAACTTATATCATTATTTAAGCAGTTTAAAATTGAAAAAAAACTGTCAAAAATATAGTCAGGTACATTTTCAGTTGCATATAAATGTTTTTTTTAATGTTTCTAAGGAGTTTTTAATTTGTCAGGATGTTGCTTTGAATGTCGTATTTTCCAATTCCAAAGATTCGCCGGCATCTTTGGTAAGATGGCAAATTTCATTATCGTTTAACATCGGAGAGGTTAAAACATCCGCTTCAATATTTACAAACTCGGCGAATTTACATTGAAATTTAAGCTTAGTTTTCAGGATTTCCCACTCTTCACATCCTTTAAATTCGCTATCATCATCATCATCATCATAATCTTCGTCTGGGACTGCAAGTTCGGTTTCACTTTCGTTTGCATTACTTAAAATGAAAGCTGCTTTTTTGAAACAATGAGCAATTGTTTCTGGGGCCACATTTTTCCAAACTGTACATACGTTATGGTTGGTTATGACATCCAAAAGATTAAATTTGAATGCTGTTTTACCTTCTTCCATAGCTCATAGCATGGTTCTAATAAGAATTTTTTGGAAATGTTTACTTTGAAGTTTTGCATAACTTCTAGATCCATCGGTTGCAAATGGGAAGTAATGTTCGGAGGAAAAAATACAATTTTTATATTCGAAAGTGTTCTTGGTGCAATATGCACTGTACAATTTTCCAAGAAAAGAAGAATATTGAGATTTTGCACTTTAAGGGATGAATCCCATTTCAACAGCCTTTTTGCAAAAACCTCTGACATCATCCAAGCATGTTTGTTGAAGAAGTAATCACATTGCAAAGAACTCACAGGTTTAAAATAATGAGGCTTGACAAATTATCCGACAGTCAGTGGCTGTTTCTTTTCTAACCCATCCATGTTGCTACACAGCATGAGTGCAAATCGCTCCTTGCTATGTTTACCTCCATTGGCAGGCCTCACCTTTAAAAGTACAAGTTTGATCGGGCAATAAATGAAAAAAAAATTCCAGTCTCCTCCACATTGAAAATATCGTTTGGAGAATAATTTGCTCTATGCGTCGGACGAATAGTTTTACACTAATAATGATACCACTTCAGTCTTGACAGCATTTGTGTCCCTGTGATTTTTCAAAATGATAAGCCTTTACGTTGCTTAAAACATTCAAGTCATTCATTTGAACAGTGGAAATTTTTAACTTTGTCAAGTTGCTCTGCTTTCTCTTTTAAAACTCTACCATTTATCGGAATATTTTGGTCCCTGGCTTGGATAAACCATTTGAAAAGTGCCTCTCCCGCCTCTTCTTGTTCAGCATAACGAACTTATTTCCGTTTCAGGTTGGATGAGGATGCAATTGCACTTTCAATTATCATTATCTGATGAATGATGGTGCTTAAAGTTGAAAATGGAATGTTAGATTTTTTATGTGTATTTACTAAAAAATACAGTTTCTGTTCCTCTTTTTCCAAATTTGCTTTGGAGATACAGCGTCAACTATGAAATCAATAAATTGATATGTACATACATCATTATGTACAATTCAATAAAATGCTTAAAAATCTAACATACTGAAACCAGATTTAAGGAATAGCATTTAGGGAAATACGAAATGTCACCGTAACAGTTGCAGTCCTGGTTTCTTGGTCGGCAATCACGGAGTAGAGTGTCCTGATGAAATCGAGAGTCGAGAGTTCTGATGAAAATTGAAATCACATTGACTGCCAAGTGAAAGCAACCCCTTATATACAACATGCCACTGCGATGCTGCACCATCGGTCGTTTAATAACCTGATTGGTCAGACCAAGAGCGATGATGACGCCCTCTGTTGGCGAAGCCGGACACTAGTCCAGTTAATCATCGATCACGGCGGTGATAACATAAAAAGTCAAATGGCCTCTTTTGAAGGACAAAATGCAACCAGACGAAAAAATGCAACCAGACAGCCCACGCAAAAAAATTTCACTTTTTTAGTAAAGTTTTTTTACTACCAATTACAACTTTTATCTTTGTAAAATCCAAATTTAGGCGCAAAAGCACTTCATAAAACTTAAAAGTTTATTACATGTATATGGAAATTAACAGGAGGAGTCAGGATTTCAGAATTATATTGTAAAATCAGGAATTTTGTAAAATGCGAGTTTGTAAAAACGAGGTTCTACTGTACTTAACTCGTTTGTTTATAATTGACGCATCTTTATTGCATTTACAAAGAATTTGCTTCATTCATTTTATCTTGAAGTCACTTTATATGCAGGAATCTTTTATAAATCTTTTATATGCAGGATAAATCTGTAATTTGACATTAATATAACGTAATTTTCGGGATTAACGCCGCGGCGTTTCTGTTATTAAAAGTTAAAAATTCGGCGTGTGCGGCGTATCAGCCACCGCGGCCCTACTGCCGGAGATTTTACAAAAAAAAAAAGAAAAAAAAAAAAAAGATGATTCTACACATGATTTTAGGCCTACTTCATATCGTACGATTTAGACTGCCATTCCCCCCATGTTCATCGATCAACATGAGCACTGCATTTAAAAACTTCCCGCCCTTATCGTTCACTACACGACCAACATTATCAACTGTCAAAGCTGATCACGTTCAAACGCGCCTGTTCACTTTCGCTTTGCAATAATGGCCGACAGTGAAAGCGTATCCCATCTCGAAGTATGTTCCGAATGCGTTTATAGTTTTATAATGAATCTGAAGACACAAAACACGTCAGGAAACACGTTTTTTTGGGGATAAATCTTCCCTTTGAGGTGACGGCGACGCGCACTCGCTTCACTTCCGCTCCACAACGGCCAACTCCCGCAGCCAGCTTATGATTGGCGCGCACACACACGGATATAGTGAAAACGGGAAACGAAATTTGTCTTTAAGAGAACAAGTTGCCTGTTGGCGTATTTCTTTTGTGCTTTTTAATTAAAATTTCTTATAGCTGGATACACGGTAGGGTCGAAGGAGCTGAAGATAAAACCGAAGATTGTTTTATATTTTTTATTTTTTAAAATTTTTTCTCTTAGGTTTCGAATTTTCTTTAAAGTTTCGTTTTTCTCGTACGTAGATTTTTGCGTTTTAACGCTCGTTTTTGCATTGAAATCTAATAAATCCCCACCAGATTATAATATAGGAAAATAAATAATAAATAATTACGCTTAAAACAGAAAGTTTAAAAGCATAACGAGTTTCTGTGGCAGTTAACTCTTATCAAGAACAGATGAAGGTACGCTCTTGCACTGATCGGATTTTTTATCTCGATGCTCCGGGGCCGTAACTCGTGTTCTGTGCAAGATAGAGCAATAAATAGCATGTCGGGAGATAGCTTGATAGGTCACCTACCAGATACTGTCATTACTTTTCCACGTAGTCACCATCCCTGTCCACACACAGTCGCCAACGTCGAACAAGTTGCTGCATTCCGTCGGCAAAAAATTCGGAGGTTTTCTACGGGCAACGACGCACTTCGGCTTTAACCTCCGCATCACTGGTGAAATGTTGTTCCTTCAGTTGTTCTTTAAGCTTTGGAAAAAGGAAAAATTCGCACGGTGTGAGATCTGGGGTGTAAGGCGGGTGAGGCAACGTCTCCGTAAATTTGAGACGGATCAAAGCTGCCTGCGTTTCGTGACTGGTGTGCGGACGAGCGTTGTCATGGTGCAGTATTGCCTCTTTACCAGGATGAACCTGCAGTAGTCGTGCACGGAGTTTGCCCAGCGTATCCACACATCGAGAAGAGTTCACTGTACAGCCCTTTTCCAAAAAATCTGTGTGTACTATTCCAATGGAGTCTCAAAAGATGGTCATTGGAGGCGAAGTGTGTATCAACACTTTTCCCGCTGAAACAACGACTTTGAATTTTTTGGGTGGAGGCGAATCTTTGTGTTGGTATTCCATAGACTGCCTCTTCATCTCCGGATCGTAGTGATGAGCCCAGGATTCATCACCCGTGACAATCCGACGAATGAAAGTCTCACCTTTCCTGGCAAATCTGCTTTCATGTCCCTTTCATTTCAGGCGTCAGCATGCGCGGCATCCATCTTGCGCACAGTCTTCTGTACCCAAGAAGAACATGGATGGTGTAATGCATGCGCTCGAGTGAAATTCCAACCACCACGGCGATGTCTTTCTGCTTGATACAGCGATTGGCGCGGATAAGCCCATCAACACGGGCTTGATGCTGTTCATCCGTAGCGGTAATGGGCCTGCCGCTGCACGCTTGATCATGCAGCGATGTGCTGTTTGGATTCTCTCCTTTCACACTTCTTGCCCACCGGCTAACTGTGCTCATATCCAGACAGGCCGCACCATAAACATCACGCATTCGCTGATGAATCCCTCTGCCGTGAGAAATTCAATTACCACACGCTGCTTCAACCGAACATCCATACTCGCGACCATTTTGAGGGCTACACTGCGCATGCGTTGCAATGCACTGCCACACCGCCTGATGGGGGTTAAGCCAATGAATCCGGGATCCATATGATACCGGTTAAAGGCCTGTATCTTGCATATAACCTGCGTTACAGCCCAGGAGGCATTAGTTTTCAAAACGCCCTCGTATATTTTTTTCTGTAATCTATTTATATTGTTTGTATATATTTTACTTGTAATATTTTTGTATTATAACTTCAACTTGACTGTACACTTTTAAGACAGTCATTTTTAATTCTCTTATACGAGAAGGGAAAGCTAATTCTCTTAAAAAGCTCAAGGGGGAAGTTGTGACTGTGGTCAGGGTGGGTGTATTTTATATATTTTTTTCATTGCTGGGGCAATCACATATGCAGGGCATTGATTTTTATGTTATACTCTGTGTAAAGGTTATTGCGAATTCGTTTAGAGGGGTGGGGCCATTCTCACATTTTTATACATGTTAGGGGGTTCACTCAAACCCACTGTTCCAAGCTTCATCGCTGTTGTTCTATTGTTTATGGTATAGTGTGATGAAAGTTTGAAAACCGTAGTTTGGTTTGTTTGTTTTTTTCTTGTTTTGTTTATTATTTATGCTCAGCTAAGGGAAGCATATTGCGTAAATAAAAGTGTAACGTTCACTCACCCCCACCAAAGGTAAACAAGCCATCCAGGCAATGCGTTGGGGTGAGTTGTGTTAAGAGTTCAGGCCAATACAAATGAAAAACACCTGATTTCGTAATATTTTATGACAATCTTCTTTATTTTCTACTATGCAAAATCAATATTCATATTTCAATACCAAATTATCTTACATCTCAAACACTAGGGGCCCCCTTAAAATTCAGTTTATTTTTATGACACAAATACTCGGAGCACACTCCGGAATTAAGAACTGACTGGCACACGGGTTCGCGCTCCATTATGGGTAGTCAGCATTTACAGGTCCTCCAATTTATATTTCTCTAGGAGCTAATACCTGCGCCTGTGGTCTCAGACTATGGCTGAAACCCGCGTGACTCCGCACAAATATTCCTAACTCTAGACATACGCTTCCGCGTGGTGTACCCTCCTTTTATTGGCAAGTAAGGAGGAGGTACGTGGTAGGCCCTTCTAGACCCTTCTTGGTAGGCACGTGAGGACCTAGCTGCAAGACCCTAGGTAAGACAGGAGATTTGTGAATGCAAACAGGATATTCATAAAACGCTCCTGCGCTTGATGACTCCTACGTGTGTCAGTATTTTCTACTCCCTATTGGTCACCCCGATACATATACATTGACTCCCTCAACAAACGAAACCAGTGCTCAATCACCTTATTAATCCTAATAGCACAAACAGACGCTACAGAGCTTATTGCTACGATGATGGAGCTACACTCAGCTGTAAACTCTGGCAGCTCCGTTATCTTTTACGAGGACTGCTCTATAACACCGTGTGGTGTCAGCATCGATGCAAAGTTCATTGCACGCTAATACATTCGGCGGGAGGACCGGAGAGGCAAGAGGGCACGCTGTAGTGCAGTCTGTGATTCAGACAGACATCTTTCTATTATGGCATCACTTAATAGCGTGTGAAATGCTGTGGTGATGAGCAATGTGTAGTGTTCAAAACACTAGTTATTTTGCATAGTTCAGTGTAAGGGTGTGCGAACTGCAAGTTCCAAGGGTGACACATCGGCCAGCCTGTCACGGGATTCCGAGGTGTTGTGCTGCCGTTTGAAGGTAGCGGCACGAGTGGCACCATTGTGTGTTGTTGACACGTTAGCGTCTGCCGATTTAAGGGGGTTAGAGCCTTCCTCCCCGCTCCTATCTTAAATGCCAGATAGTTTTAAGCTAATTAGGATGAGGAAGTATTAAAAGGAGGACATGACGCATTCTTGGCCACTCGTGTCCGTCTGTCAGAGGGGAGTATAGGATAGCCGGTACGGTAATGCATTGTGTTGTGCGGTCCCGAGCAACTGTGCAGGATGGAGGCGCTTTGGCCACTGGCACTTGCAGGTGGTGAAGGCTGAAGCTTTCTACCGTGTATTGAAAGTAGTCTGTTTCTCATTACTGATTAAGAATGGCTTGCTAGCAGTTAATAGAGGTAGTAATTAAAGGGGAGAATATTGGGTGTAGATTTTTGTGTTTTTTCAGGGCCCCAGTGTTTTCATTTGCTTAGCTAATATTTGTTATTCTTGTTGTTATTTTTTGACAATTGTTTATATTTACACGTATCATTTATATGTTTGTCGTTAAGAGCAGGTTAAAATAAATTTTCTTTATTATAAACACCGCAGTATCGCTTCCTTGTTTCGAGGTATTATCATTTCTAGCGAGTCCAACAACCCGTATCTCACCGCGTGGAGAGTTAGTGGTTGCCCGGACTTGTGATCTGAGTCCTCCCACATGCGTGGGCGTGCACAAAGTAGCTATATTAACCCTTTCAACTTAAAAATGAAATGAACTCTACCTTCTGTCCTCCCTTCCAACCACTTTTTTATATTAAACAAAACTGTAGGGGATGGGGAGGTATCAGCTTACGACATTAATGTCAAATTACAGATTTATCTACCCAATTCTAATTGTGCCTATTTTAACGAGCTTAAGTAGTAATTTAAAGATTATAGAACATATATTTTTAATTGCATAACGGAACTCTTAGCAATAAAACAAAATAGAAAATGTTACACTTTTTACAAAATGATTAATAAATAATTTAATAAAGAAATAATCTTATTTATTTATAAACTAATAAATAAAAGATTCACACTTGAAAAGTGACTTCAAAATAAAACAAACGAAGCAAATTGCTTTGTAATTGCAATAAAGATGTGTCGATTCTAAACAAACAACGAGTTACCATAAATCCTCTACTATAATGCGAATTTTTTTGGCCTAAAAAAAGCACCTAAATTTGCTGGATCATATTATACAAGAGGATAAATATCAACCCTCCAACGACGACTGCTGTCGGAGGAGGTTTTGTCTAAAGGGGATTTTTTCCTGATGAAATTACCGTATAATATACATTAATTATATTGCATATACAGTGTCCAGTTCATTATACAATGAATTAATTCATTTTTCATTTGAATTTCTCGTCGCCAACATCTAATACAAAAATAACTCCTCCCAAAGATCGCTACTTCCAAATAGAGACCATCAATATTGATGGTCTCTGCTTCCAAACTGCTTCGAACTACTGTGTGATATAGATTAATTATACAGCATATACATTGTCCAGTTCAGTATACAATAAATTATTTCACTTTTTATTTGAATTTCTTGTCACCAACTTCGAAAATAACTTCTTTCAAAGATCGCTACTTTCAAGTAGGCCTACTTCCAAACTGCTTCAAATCAAAGCCTACAAGAAAGCTTATGCAGTCAAGTTATGAAAAATGTTAAAACTAAATAAAGTTTACTTGATTTTTCATTATTTCTTAATGTTCTGTGGGGGGGGGGG
>JAHWFO010075106.1:23945-44596 GCA_023313115.1 Rhysida immarginata | reverse complement strand
TGAATAAAGTTTACTTGATTTTTCATTAAGAAATATTCTGTTCTGTGGGAGTTTTTTTTATTTTTTATTTTATTATTATTATTATTATTATTTTTTTGTCGATGTGTGAGTGAGAAATGTAGGCCTGTAAAAATCCAAACTGCCTCGACAAAGTCCCCTTCTGTGCTGATGATATTCACACGAATTTATCGTGTATTATACATTAATTACATTGCATTGACACTTCCAGTTCAGTATGCAATAAATTAATTCACTTTTTATTCGAATTTCTCATCGCCAACAGTTACCGTAATATGAAACTAACTTCTTCCAAAGATCGTTATACTGTACTTGCAAACTGCCTCGAACCAAAGCCTACAAGAAAGCTTATGCAGTGAAAATATTAAACTGAATAAAGATTACTTGTTTTTTTTTTTTTATTAGGAAAATTGATATAAAGTCGATGTGTGAGTGGGAAAACTTTCCCTACCAATGTAAGGCAAACTTCCAATGGTTTTAATGGGGCAAATGTCCCAAAAATGAATTGAATTTTGGTGAATTTAAACTTTATACAATTTTGAACAAAGACAAGAAAGTTCACTTAAATGCATTTCTACATTTTTAAGGTCTACATTATTTAAAAATAAAGATTTTTTTCTGTATATTTTTGCACATTTTATTTCTTGCGAGGAGTCAAAAATGAGGATCGCATTATACAAGAGGATAGCATTTTTGCTGTTTTTTTGGGCCGAAAAAGTGGAGTCGCATTATACAAGGGGTCGCATTATAGTAGAGGATTTACGGTAAATACCTAAAACTCTTCAGTGATTATAAATCTCGACCGAATTTGCATGTCCACCGAATTATCGCCCACCAAAATGGAGCATCCACCAAATTGATGTCCACCTAATTGTCGGTCTCCCCCTCAAAACATGTTGACAATATCAACCGCGACTAATGAAACCGAGGGAAGGGAACATTAGGAGGAGTAATGAACATGAAGGAGAATCATCAGATGACGGTGAAGACTATCACGAGGATAAGAGAAATAGACTAAAGGAACAAAAATCCAAACAATAGAGGCGAAATCACCACCAGAACTACAGTACGCCTTGAGAAACGGACCTAGCAGGATTAATTATAGAAATTTAGATCGGGGAATAGACACTATAAACCAAGGGCAGGGGGAAAATCAAAGTATATAATGCTGTAGAAACTTTACATATTTACTTCAATCTATTTACACTAACCAATACGTTATTTACTTCATTTTATTTTTTAAGATAAATAAAATAATTGTTTGGAAGGGATAGGGTCCTATGTGATGACAGGGGTTGCCACTACAGACGTGCAAATTAATTATGCACATATGTGTGCTATAATCCGAATTTAAACAATTTTTAGAAACAATTAGATACTTTTATATACGAGATTTGTCCCCTATTATAAAAGACTAGTAATAAAAACGGCCCCAGTCACCAAGATGGACGAATCACGTATATTGTGTAAATCTGCATTTTATTTAACAAGATGATGGCTCGAAAGATTTATTGTTTTTTGGTCTCTCACTCGTCAGCCAGAAAAGGGGAGGCGAGGCTGAGAAAACTGCACGAGTTGCCTTGGAAACGGAGCTCATCATCAACGAAGAGAGAAGAGTTTGGGGATAACAGGCCACAGAGATTTTGACGAATCGCCGATGGGCAAATGAAGGGAAGACGGGAAACAGAGAAAAGCAATAAAAAGGCAAAGTATGGAAATTTCAATAAAAATAATTGGCTTTTCGATCTCAATCATCATCATGACTATCTTTATCTTTAGTTGATTGTTGCATGTCACTCTTAATCGAACAGTGTGTGGTGACATCTTACGATATTGAGTCAATGTGTACATGTTCAAAAGGTCGCTCACTTATGAGAGACACAAACGTCCATCAGCATTATCACGGTTGATACGATGTGTAGACAAAGAGTTTCAAAAGCAACATGCGTGATAGAGAAATTAGTGAAGATCATCCGAGCAGCCAGAGAACGACTACATGAGCAAATGGACATCACAATGACTGAGCAGCGAGTCACGGCGTAAGAGATCTGAGGGAGGAGAATTAGTGAGTTGGTGGTGGCAACAGATAGCAAAGGCTGCGATAACCATTACCATTGGGGGTATAGCTACCTTGACGGCAGACTGATCCACACACTCTCTCTCTTGCTTGGAACTTGCAGGGTGAAAGCGAGGTTATCGGGACGAACAAACAAATGGGGAGAACAACCACATGGAGGATACTGAATAATCCTTCAGGAATCACATGATGCATAGTGCACCGATACTTATCCAAAAGGCTTCAGCTGCGACTGTACAAAAGAGTAACTTATATCAGCAGATAGAGAACGAACTTTACGGTTATCAGTGCCACGGATCCAATTATCAACAGGTGACAAGAGATCGACTCATTGACAGAGCAGCGGCAAAAGAAAGCTAAGTCCTGTGTTTTTTTTTATATATGGGCCCTCACGAAATGCAGTATATGTATGATTAAGTTATGATAATCGAACTTAGTGATAAAATTAAACTTAATTATCTGGATTATGATATGACCCTCTGGAAAGATAATTAGAACCATCATCTCACTTTAGAAATACAGTAGGCTATCGACTTAGTAAACATGAAAATTTTTTAAGTAGTGTTTCCTAACGTATGCACTTTCCATAATTGTGTTAGTCAACATGTTGACTAAGATGTGAAAATCTGCATTGGTAAACATGTTTACTAAATCAAATTTGTTAACATGGTCATCAAAATGTTTTATTTCGAATTAGCAAATTCGGTGACAAACCTGGATTTATTTATTCTTTATGCTTTATTATTAAAATTCAAACATGACGATCATTTAGCTACATACAACCATTACACATGTTTTTTTAACCTTTGTACATATACGTGGGTAGCCCAGAGAGTAATGCACCACAATTTTTTTCTCCGTCCCCAACAATGGTACGGATGCGAAAATCCTCAAAGAACATCCAATAATTATTCTTTAGCGAATATTACACCAGTAAGCAAGATAGTCCCAGCCTGTGAACTGGGTACTGCTCCAACCAGCCCTAAGGGTATGTGTGTTGGTGTATTCAGCCCGTAGGCTGGTTTGCCCTCCTGACTATGACCATCAGGAGATTTCTTGGGATAAGTGATAATGCGGTGGTTCCCCCTGCCTTCCGCATGAAAGGGCATGTAGATAGCGTTAATGCTTCCATGTCCGCAGTGGTGCATATGGTTGGCGCGTCTGCACAGTGAGCAGAAGGTTAGAACTCAGGCTGTGGAATTTTCTTTTCTATTTTCATCAATAACAAGAAATTAAGCCTCCCAATGAAGGTATAGGAAAGTAGCGGAGGAAGGTATAGGAAGTTCATCTATTTTTTTATTCCTTCATCTGCACTTTTTAACCCCCCATTATTTTTTTAAATCAAAAATTGATTTTCTCAAACCTTGAATTTAGAATATATAAAAGAACCCTATCTTTCCTTTCTCATCATTTTCGAGAACGATATATCACTCCCTATATGTTGCCATAAAGTTCTAAAGACCAAGTAGTTGCCACCCCCACAATTCCGACCCTCTTGGGACAATTCGATCCAAACTTTACAGTGATGTTGATCTTGCTTAGAGGAACCTACATACTGAATTTCACTCCTTTATATGCATAAATATGCATAGACCTTTTGGTCCCCTCTAATTTCCACCCCCAAAACTCCGACCCTAGTGGGCCTATCAAAACCAAACTAAATTGTGAAGGTGCATATACCCATAGTAAGCTGCATTCCGAATTTCAACCTTCTACCTCAAAAAAAAAAAAAAAAAAAATGTAGAAATTATGAAGGGAACAGACGGACGGGCAGACAGATGGACATTGTGAAAACAATAAGCAGCTCCATTCCTCTGCTACTTAATAAATAATTGTTGAAGAAAAAAATTTGTGGTGCATTACTTTCTGGGCTAACTTTGTACAAAGTAATCCTAGTAGTCCTTTTTACATGATAAACAATAAACATATATCAAAATAAAAAGAATATACCGTATTTACTCGATTCTAAGGTGCACTTTTTTGCTGATATAAGTACATATTGCACTAAAACATGTTGATTTTGATTTTTGAATAAAGTTATAGAGTTGATTTTGGTGTGCCTAAGATTCGAGGAATAATTTTTTTTTTCAAAAATGGTCTCAAAACTCAGCATGCGCCTTACATTCGAGGCGCCTTAGAATCGAGTAAATACGGTAATTATAATAAGCACACAAAGACACATATTTAAAAAACTTATTTCTCAGGATGACCAAAGTAATACACAATGGACGATGTCCACGTTAGAGACTGCACATGCGCAGTTGTTTTACTGACATCTGGTGGCTTACTTTGAAAGCGATCAACCGGGTCACCATGTGCGCTACCAACACTGAGAACTTGAGTTACCTCACAAAATATTCACCTCTGATACATTGATTTCTTTATCTTCACTTAGTTTTCCACAGCGAGATTCTCTGTTTGCATTTCTAGCCTTTTTTAGTTGAGAAGGATTTAATGCAAGCTCAAGCTAAAAAAATTTAAATAAATTAAATTTGACATTAAGATATTAAATATTCATGACATTTATAAAGTTCATTAATTTCTTCTTGAAATATCTCCATTCAATCTATCATAGCATGTTTTTTTTGTTTGTTTGTTTGTTTGTTTGTTTTTTTACCAAATTTTATAATCAGCCTTTTGATTACATGTATAAGATGATGTTTGCATACTTATTAAAACATAAGATATATATTACAATAAATATTAGAAATGGAGATTAAAAAATTAACAGTATATGTATATTGGAAGTGTATAAATGAAATTTATATAAATTTATATAGCATACTCAACAAAGGGGTAGCATATTCCCAAAATGTTTATATTCTTTTAATGTTAATCTTAAACGTAATTTACACTTCCAACTCTTCATAGATTATTATATTTCAATCTGAAATCTGTCGTGAAATTAACGGATAAAATATGTAAAAATTAAAACTATTCCATCAAAGTGGAAATAAAAGCTGCAGTAAATATATAATTATTTTGATCTTTCAGAAAACAGTGCCATTTGGTATATGCAGGTGCTTTACTTTTATAATTTTTGCAGAGGCACAGAGCAATTAACGCGAGTCAACCTTTCAGACCCGGAATGAGGGTTGACAGTGTTGTTACTAGAGGGCATGCGAGTTACGTGGACTTAAGAGTTCCTGTATAAATAGAGTACGGATATAGTGGCTAAAATGAATAGTGTCGCAATCGCGTAACACTTCTAATGGTAGCAGCTGTCCTCCTCTCTGATGACGGAAGTAGATGGCGTTAGTAGAACATGTTAGGGTACTAAGCTCTATGTACAACATTGAAGTCAATGGCGAATCTTGAGCAATCGAAAGTTTATTTGCATTTATATGTAATTAATCTTTCAATATTTTAAGATAGATAATATTTACAGATTTTATAGAAACTTAATTTAAAAAATGAACAGAATTTCTTCCGATTCTCTTCATCAAAGTTAATAACATGCAGTTTTTTATCTCCTGTACATTTCGATCTTAAAACAAATTGCTATAAAAGTATATTAGGCATACATAATAAATTTTTACAGCTTTTTGCAATGTTAAAATGCACTTTTAAAAATGTAAAATACAACTTGTAGAATCAAAGATGCATTTTGCAAGAAAAAAAAGTATTTTGGAAAAATATAAATATATTTTGCAAAACAGAATGTGTAGTTTGCAAATAAAAAATTTATTTTGCGAAATAAAAAATGCATTTTGAAAAAAGAAAGAAAAGCTGCTTTTGGAATTTTCAATTCACTTGGGCAATCTAAAATTGTTAAAATACGAGAGATTAAGAAAATAAAAATTGGATAAGGACAGAGCTCAACAAATCCTATATTTTGGTTGCCAATTGCTACCAGAAATTCCATTTTGGCTACAACTTTCAAACAGGTGGTAGCCTCTTGGCTACTGGCCAATGCGGCAGCCAATTGAAAGACTTGATCACATTAGTGTATCATACCCACCGGAAATTTCAATTTGTAGTGAAATTAGCTCTTACATAAAATTTTTTGTGGAGGCTCCAGCTTGATCAATACTTTAATTCTCCTAACTGACACTAGTGGAACTGCATGCCCAAGAAGTTCAAATCACCAGCCTCCAAGCCCTGCCTCAGTGTGAATTAGGCAGGCCTTTCTTATCGGTGGCCTTTTTTTCCTGTTTATTTACGTATTTACTGTTCGTGATTACTCTGTCGGTACATATTGTTATGCTAGATTTTCGTTCCTCGTTGACGAAATATTTGTTATGTATAGTCAGGCACGGCTTGTAGCATCTGTGAAATGTGCGATGAATAAACAAAAGTCGTCCAGTTCGTTAGTCTTATAGGTGGAAGGCATTTCAATTGGCCGCATGGCTCATGTTTTGTGCCCTGATTCGAATCCCATGTGCGTTTTTTTACCTCTGATTTTTTAATATCTTATTTTTTCAATAAATAAGGTATGTTTTATATTCGACCTTTATCTTTTTAATACTTCATTTGAAAATTCATCCAATGACATTAAATTGCTTTATATAAAAAAAAAATAATAAATAATGCTTAATTCAAGAAAACACACAAGCACCCCTGCGCTCATAAGTGCTATTGGCAACCACCACATGGCTGCCTATGGGGGATGTGAAGTGCAAAGCACATCCAATCAACATCAATGTCAAGTTTCGATGTTTAAAAAAATCTCATCAGTACATAGTATGTGACAACTGCATATATATTTCTACCAAGATGTACAAACAGTTAGCTGCTTTCAATAAAATTGCCATATTTATTCATTTCTAAGATTCAATTTTTTGGCCATTTTAATATCCCTGAAAATCAGGTGTGATCATAGTTCTCTCTAAGCTGCGCAAGTGTGCGTGTGTTTGTGTGGGGGTTATTTATTTCCTGCACACTTATGATCAATTTCCCACTTAAAAAATTATCAAAAAATGGCCTTTGTTTTGTTTATATTTTTTATTGCGCACGGTTAATTTTGGACCACATTTGAAGGTGATAACTGATGAAACACTTTCAGAATATGATAGTGACAGTGAGAAGAATTAAGATTTAGTTTAAATTATGTATTTAAAATTTTTAGTGAATTGATTCTTCACTCTTTGTTATTTGCCATTTTTAAATTTTTTAAACTTCATAAATAAATCTTTTACTTAAGAATTAAGATTGATTTTATGAATATACAGTGTGATTCAGTCAATTACGTACGATTCTAATGGTTTATCACTCAGGAACTAATAAACATAGGAATGCCATATAGATCTTATACTGGAAATTACACATTGGAATTTCACACCTAATGAATAAAATGCTGGATGTGTGCTCCATTCATCTGTACAACACGACGAAGCCTGAGGGTGAAGTTTTGCAGCACTGCGCCTCGATCTCATTGTCAACCAGTGCACAAGATTCGGTGATTGCCTGATGGACCTCTTCGATGGTGTTGGGATGTGTGCTGAACACCTTCTCCTTAAGGACCTCCCCCCCCCCACACACATACACACAACCCCCACACATAGAAAGAAGTCACAGGGGTTAAGGTCAGGACTGGTCGGTGGACAGCTGAATCTGTCGTTGAAGAGGTTTGGGAAACAGTTGGAGATGACCTTGTTGTTGAATTGATGAGTCAATTTTGTGCGGGTTCCTTCAGGAAATGTTGTTCAGCACAGACCCCGCACCGTGGAAGAGGTCTGTCGGACAATCACCGAATCTTGTACACTGGTTGACAATGAGATGCGAGGCGGAGTGCTGCAAAACTTCATCCTCGCGCTTCGTCATGTTGTACAGATGAATGGAGTACACATCGAGTATATTGTTCATGAGGTGTGAAATTCCAATGTGTAATGTGTATTATAAGTTCTATATGACATTCCTATGTTTATTAGTTCCTCAGTAATAAACCATTAGAATCGCACGTAATTGACTGAATCACCTTGTACATGATTATACTGACACACAAATATCATGTTTCGGTTGGCTACCATGAAAATTGCAGTGGTAGCCAACTGTCTATTCAGATTTTTGGAATTTGTTGAGCCCTGTAAAGAAATAAAAATTGGAGGGGGGGGGGGTTGGGATTGTTCTTATACATATTAAGACTGTATTTTGAAACGATTAAGGAGTACTATTCTATTACCCTAATGGAATGAAACCACAATCTTCCTCACATATTTTAACAATAATTTTTTTAATGCCATTTCCTATGGAATATACAGGGTGAATACAAAAGTCTAAACCCCCCTTTTATTTTTTGAACTGAAGCAGATATGTCAATTTTCATGAATCCAATGAATAGAAAGTTGTGGGTGGCCTATCCCATGGTGCACTTTTCATCATCCCAAATATGCAAATTAGGACACATTCAAAATTTATCTCTAAAACAGTAAGGGATAGAGAAAAAGACCCAACTGCAAACTTGTTCAGCATAAAAAATCAAACAAAACAAAAAAAAAATCATCCAAATCGGACCAATCAATCACCCACAATCACATGGCGAACTGTTTGTAGCTTACAAACAGTCACACTGCACAAAGAAAACTGAATGTTGATATTTCCACCATGTAAAGCATGCAAATCAAAAAAATTAACATAAATTACCATACTCATTCACTTTCATGCAGAAAAGCAAATAAAAGGCATGTTTCAGCACACAGAAGACGATCAATTCCAGGATGGCAAGTTACACTGTTCCGGAAATGGTCAACATGATCTTCTGCTTCGGAGAGGCAAGGAGAAACCTACATGCTGCAGTTAAGTTGTATCGAGACAGATACCCTAACGAACACCATCCATCTCGTCAAACAACGCGTCACATTATTCAAAGATTCGAGGCTACAAGGAATGTCAATGCAGAACTAGGACGACCAAGGGCACAAGGTGATGAGGATACAACAACACTAGTTCTGGCTGCAGTTGCTGCAAATCCCCACACAAGCAGCAGAGCAATTGCTGCAGATGTTGGGTGCCATCAGAGAACTGTTCTCAACATTCTACACGCACATCATTTTCATCCATACCATATTCATTATCACCAGGAGATACTGCCATTGGATTATGCTGCTAGGGCCGCCTTCTGCAGCTGGTTACTTGCCTGCCTGGATGACAATCCAAACTTCATTCATGAGGTGTTGTGGACAGATGAAGCCCCGTTCACCAGGGATGGAGTTATCAACAGGCACAACCATCATCATTGGGCAGACGAAAACCCACAATGTCTGCGAGAAGCAAAGCAACTCATCAAGTGAACTGGATAATCAATGTGTGGTGTGGATTGTACAATGACACTGTGGTTGGACCGTATTTTTTCGATGGAACACTGACTGCAGAATGCTACCGGGCTGAAATTCTCAATGTGGTAGTCACAGACTTCACTGACAATTTGCCATTGGCCTCGTATCAGCGCACGTGGTTTCAGCATGATGGAGCTCCTCCACATTAAGGGCTGGTCGTTCGCGAGCGTCTAAGGGGCCGTTCATAAATGATGTCACGCTATGGGGGGGGAGGGGGGGGGTTGAAAAATTGTGACAGATTGTGACAAGAGGGAGGGGGGGAGTTTACAAATATGTGACATCACATCATACAGAGAATTAAATTAGAACAAACTGATAAAACATCTCACAAAAAACAAAAAAATAATTATGATTATAACACCTAGTGAGGAAAAGTGACATATTGAAACTAAAAGTTACTCAAAAATGAAAGTGGCTTCACAACAGACTCCAAGGAGAGTAGTCACGGAGAGTAGCCAGTAAGAAGGCATTTCTTACCTCATTTTACCTGAATATTAAAATTTATTTTAAATAAAGATATCATTAGCAGTTTTTAAGAATGACGTCATTACATTTAATGTTGAGTCTACATTTAATATTTTGTTTTGCAGTGACTACAATTGGTAAAGATAAATTGTTCCAGTCTATGTTCGAGTCTCAAAAAAAGGCATTTCTTGGAAAAAGCAAGGCAAAAGTCCATTGGAAGGAGAAGTAATTCAAATTTGGAACAAAATTAAACAAGATGCTAATCTGCCAGCTAAAATATCAGAATTATTAAAAACAAATAGTGCACTAGAAAAGAAGAAAAAAGGGACTTTAATGTCTTTCTGGCGGAAAGCAGTAGAAAAATCAGTATCCACGGCGACAACGCCGACTTCTCCACCTACAAAATCTAAACAAGAATTTGTGCAACAGACAGAAAATTTGCAACAATTATGTACGGAGGCAACTACTAGTAATAATGATTGCTTATCAGTCTCAAAAGCCAGGGTTCAAAATGAACTCAAACAGCAAATCGATTTGATTAATAGTGATTTAATAGGTTTACTAGCAAGGAAAAAAATGGGACAACAATAAGATCAACAGGAGAAAGATTTAAAAGAAAAAGATGCATTTAAGAAAGAATTAGAAAAAAGACTAAAAATGAAAGTAGCTGACCAAATTCGACAGAAAAAATACAGAGATGAAAAGAAACGAAAATTGGAATCATTGTGTGATGAAAATCCTGATTTAAGACTTGCTCTGAAAAAAGACATGCTCCTGGTCGCCCCAGGACAGAAGTTGATCAACCCGGATTGCTTAAGACAATAATAAATATTGCCATGCATGGCTCAGCTGCTGAGCAGAAAAGACATTCTGACATATACCGAAGCATCAAGACACTTGACGAATTAAAAAAGCAATTAGAAATGGACGGTTTCACTATATCAAGGAGAGGACTTTATTTACGATTGCTTCCAAAACGCAGCAATTCTATCGAAGGAAAAAAGCATGTAATAACTGTTCCAGTAAAACTACTTCATGGTCAAAATAACGTGCATTCAAATCACATTGATGGAAAAGTTTGTGCTGCAACTATTAGACATTTGGAAGAACTGGCATCACTTCTTGGCCCAGATGAAGTATGTTACATCAGCCAAGATGATAAAGCTCGGGTTCCTTTAGGTTTAACTGCTGCCAATATTCAGTCACCTATGCTCATGCGTATGGAATATAGGATGAGTTTGCCTGACCATGACTGGGTTGTGGCAGCGAGGCACAAATTAATTCCTTCGGTTTATGCTGGAATTTCAAGTGAAAAAAATGGTCTTGGTGAAGCTGGAGCCGTTACTTATTCTGGCCCAACATACATCGCCATTCGATCTGGGAAGCATGCATCTTCAACCGCTTATGCACATGGCTTGGACTTTGAAAGAATATTAAAGATTCCCGAATTTGATAGCATCACAAAATTTAACGATATTGTCAAGCCAGTTTTAATTTTTAACGTGGACGGGGTCCTGATGAAAATCCCCGTTATCAGAAAGTTATAGATATTGCAATTCACCACTTTGTTAAAATAATTTAGATGCTTTATTTATTGCCACCAATGCTCCTGGTCGTAGTGCGTTCAACCGTGTAGAAAGAAGGATGGCCCCATTGAGTAAGGTTTGGTTTGTTTGGTATTAACGTCCTATTCAACTGCCATGGTCATTTCAGGACGGCGTTATAGGGGCCGCAAATTTTGCCTCGCAAGGGTTCTTTAACGTGTAGCCGGGAAACGACTACACGGGACCAACGGCTTTACTTCCCTTCTGAAGGAAGTGCATGATCTCAGGATTTTCCCCCTGAAAAAATCTTCGTCGTCCTCGGTCGGGGTCGAACCCGCGTCCTCGGGCATCAGAGGCGATCACGCAACCCCTGAGCCACCGAGCATTGAGTAAGGAGTTGTCCAGTTTGATTTTGCCTCATGAACACTATGGACAGCACCTTGATAATAAAAGAAGAACCATCGATGTAGATTTAGAGAGGAAAAATTTTGAATTTGCTGGCAATACCTTAAGTGAAATTTGGTCACAACTCATAATTGATGGGTTTCCAACTATAGCTTTGTATGTCAAACCAGAGCAGTCAGAGTTGACTGAAATTCTAAAATAGGACTGCGCATGGATTACAAATCACGTTCAATCTAGCCAATATTTTACACAGATCATCAAATGTTAAGATTTGAACTGCTGTTCAAAACAAAGAAGTTCATACTTCAAAGTTATGCCTGACCGTTTTTATAAAAACAATCAACATTAATTTTACTGAAAACCAAAATAAGTTCAAAGTGTTGCCTTATGATTTGTTCTGCCCTTCAGTACAATCGGTACTCAGTAACAGAATCTGCAAGGTCTGTTCTAAATATTTTGCATCGAATGTTGATGTTGAAAAAGCATTTCAGTGTGCATAAAAGTGAAATGAAAGAGCAGACGAAGAAAATAAGACCAATAAGAATAACTGCTCGAAGAAAACATGAGTTCATGTCAGTTATTAGCTTCGAAACACAAGATGTTGTTGAATGGCTAGAAGAAGAGGACTTAGATATGGAGAACGTATCAGTTCCTTCTGACAACTCCCAAACTGAAATGCCATTATGTACAATTGAACAACACTTCAGTTCGCCGTGGCAGTAAAATATTTCATACTTGAATAATTCTTAATTCTCTATTTTGGTCTACTTTATATGTTGTATTTATTTTTAAATATTTCCACAATTAACATGTTTATTTACCCTTTATTAAGTAATAAAATAAATAGTTTTAAAAAACAAAATTTTGTGACGTGACATGGGAGGGGGGGAGGGATATATTCAATTGTGACACTTTGTGACATGGGGGGTTAAAAATTACCAAAATCAGCGTGACATCATTTATGAACGGCCCCTAATCCTAATTTCTGCAAGGAGAAACATACCCATGAAAAAAAAAGAGGAATCATTTATTAAACAACAGACATCGAGGATGTATTTTATTTACTGTTTTCTTTGCAGAAAATAGCATCTCCTGCGTCGATACAGTGGAAGCACATACATTTATTTCTGAATTTCAATCAACTTTAGAAATTGTCGTTTCAGTCAAGTCAAGTCAGCTCACGACTTTATATCGGTACACATGGACAGTTTAGTGATATATTTTTTCTAGATGACTAAAACACATCACTAAAAAGGCTCAAAGAAACACCGTCGCTGATGCTTTGCTAAATAAGACACCATGTTCGAGAGCCTACTTTCAACCCATGAGTACTTGCGCAATGAAAATCGGAACATAGCTTACAACGATCAAAGCTACCTAGATAATTATTATAATTGTTGTTTGGGGAAACCAAACTCGGATCAAGTCTGGAGGCTAAGTTCCAGAGGGGGACCCAAGAGAGGGCCAAGCCCAAGGGAAAAATTACGCGCTCGTGGGAGTATTGATGTTTGGGTGTAGGAATTTCCTTACTATGTGACAGGTGTTTAGAATTGTGGCTTTCTGTAAGGTTTTGTATAAGTGTGGGTTTAAATTTAGTGTTCACAGGCTTTTGTGTAGCGAGTGTGGAATAACCCCAGTGACAGAAAGAACGATAGGAATAATGTGTACTCTGTTAACTCCCCAAAGGCGTTTTATTTCATGTGCAAGATCCGTATATTTAGTGATTTTGTCAGTGTATGTCTTTTGTAAATTGTATGTGTTTGGGATGGAGATATCAATTATGTAGGTCACTTTGTTTTGCTTATCTACTAGTGTAATGTCTGGTCTGTTATGAGGGATAGTTTTGTCAGTGATTATGCTATGTCAAAATATAGATTATGTGTGGTGTTCTCTAAGACAATGTCTGGGATATATTTTTAGTATGGATGTCCCTAAGCTTGTGTATCTTAGCAAGATGTTGATGTACGATGTTGGCTACCTGGTTATGTCTGTGTAAACAATCTGTCTGCGTGAGTATTTTGCAACTGGATATGGCGTGTTGGATGTTTCCTCTGCGATACGGCATTTCCTGCAAGACCCATCAGTCGAATCTTTTATAATATGTTTTCTGTAGCTTTTAGTGTTAATAACCTGGTCTTGTATGGCAATCATGGTTCCTTCAGTTTCCCCAATGAGACTGCCTTCACTCAACCAAAAGTTCGACGCTATTTTTCAACGAGCGGCTGGTTGAGGTCAGAAGGATGTCTACCGTGGAGTTGCTTTCCAAGCCAAGATTGAAGTTCAGTGCATGTGCTAGGAATGTTATGGGTGTTCTGCACTGTGTTCAGATTCAAAGGTGTGTATTTTGTATCAGCCATGCAGACTGCTTTGTGTAATGGCAACATGTGTTGTTTAGAGTAAAAGAATTCTCTGAGTGACTGAGTCTGTTTCTGGTGTAGATCTATTATATCAATAAGACCGCTGCCTCACTCTGAACGAGGCAGGGTGAAGTCTTTCAATAGCTGCATGTGGATGGTGCTTTCTGTGCCTTGTAAGCAGTTTACGTTGTTTTCTTTCAAGTCCCTCAAGGTCTGTGTGTGTCCACTGTATGACTCCAAAAGAGTACGAGAGTATTGGGGTGGCATAAGTATTGATAGCCTTGATTAAATTTCTGGAATTTAATGTGTTTTAAGTATACTGCCTCTAGCTTATGAAGATATTGTTTGGTGAGTGTATTCTTTGTGTTTGTGCTCCAGAACTTGACTTGTTTAAATCCTAGATATTTATAAAATTCATCATTTTTCATAGCAGTAATGTGACCTGGTTCTTCTAATATGAAACCCCCTTCCCTGAGTACTCCATTTTCAATGTGAATAGTTTTGCATTTGTCCAACCCAAATTGCATGTGTATGTCTTTTGAAAAAGTTTGTGTAATGTCAAGTAATTGGTGCAATTGTGTTTGTGTGGAAGCATATATTTTCATGTCGTCCATGTAAGAATAAGTGTGAAAGCGTGTAGTGGAAGTTTTTATTGTGTTTATTCGTGTAGCCGGAAGTTGTGCTGTTCAGTCTGTTTGAAAGTGCATTTAATGCAAGACAAAACCAGAGTGGGCTCAGTGAGTGACCTTGGAAAATGCCCCGGTTTATCTGTATTTTGTTAGTTATGATGGTTTCACTGTTAAATGTGAGGTGTAATGTAGTTCTCCAATGCAGCATTGTACTTTCTAAAAATGTGATAAGTGTAGGGTTAATTTTATATAATTGCAGTGTATATAAAAGCCATGAGTGTGGGACACTATCAAAAGCCTTTTTGTAATCAATGTAGGCTGCATGGAGGTGTCGATGTTTATTGTGATTTGCCGTAGGACCACACTGTCTATCAGGAGTTGCTCCTTACAACCCATGTGATTTCTACGACATCCCTTTTGTTACTCAGTGAGAATGTTGATTGTGTCTATGTGTGTATAAATTTTGTTTGCGATATAGGAAGTTATTATTTTGTAAAGTACAGGCAGGCATGTGATAAGTCGATATTGTGTGGGATCTGTAGTGTTTGTGACTTTGGTACCATGTATGTTATTCCTTGTGTGAGGAAGTATGGCAATGTCTGTGGTGTTTGCAAAGTGGAAATCTGTTTTGCAAGGGTCAGATGCAAACAGGTGAAGCACTTATACCAGAAGTTCTGAATCCTGTCTACACTTGGAGCCTTCCAATTGTATGTTTAATGACTTGTGAGCGTTCATCTGGTGTAATGTCGGTATAAGGCATGTTTGGTAATGTGGTTGAGAATTGCTCCTCTTCCCTGATCCAGCTAGCTTCCCTATTATGTTCAACTGTGACAGACCAAAGAGACGACCAATAACGATGGAGTGCTGTTTGTGTTGGCAGACCAGTATTTTGTGTGTGTGCATATTGTTTTTAATTGTTTAACTAGCTACTTATGGAGTCAAACACTATACAAACAGAAGGGGAGTAGACCCAGATGTAAAGTTACCTGGATTCCATTGTATATCTTTATAAAAGCTATAGAGGCTTATGACAATGGTCATAATTTCATTATCGGCCAAACTGACATCACTAAGGCTTTTGACTGTCTCCAGAGACCAACTCCTCCACGACTTAGCCATTTTGGGGGCGTCTAAAGGATATCTGGGCTTACTGGAGGATTATTTCCGAGATCGAACAAATATTATCAGTTTACGCCCTCTCATAACCAATAAGTCTATACACGGTATTGTCCAGGGCTCGAGCATCGGTCCCCTCCTATTTGCGGTTGCTACTGCTTCAATATAACGTCATCAATTCAATACAGAAATACTGAGCTATGTTGATGACAATTTCCTGTTTATTACCTACCCCATTCAAGACCGTGGCATGGCTCAGGAACTCCTTCAACAAGATCTGACTTGCATGTTAAATTGGTATGGAAGTAGAGGCTTATGCCTTAATTCAACAAAAACCAACATTATGACTGGCATGAAAGTTGAGACCTCTTTAAATACAATCAAGATACTAGGCATTAACTTTGAACCTAATTTTAGTTTTAATGTCTATATTGACCAATTTTAAATTTAAACTCCTTAGATCAATAATATTCATATCTACAAAAACCTTCAAAAATGTTCAAAATACTAGCAATGAAATATAATTGCTTTATACAACTAAGAAATTACCACAAAATTGAAACAATAATAAGCAAAACCAAAGAAAAAAACATATTTCTTAAAAAATGTCTAGAACATCATATTATACCAAAATCTATAAGAATAAAAAATATGACCATCAGCAGAATAGCCTATGACATAAAAAAAGAATTAGAAATGAAAACTCTTTATCGAATAATCAAAGAAAACTATACTAATATATCGAATTTAAACAAACAAAAATGGAATCTAATCACAAATTTCAGACAAACTATGACAAGAGAAGATTACAATTCACTTAGATACCACACAAACAAACTAACTGACAACACAACTCATTACAATAAAAATAGATTATCCAAAAAATGGAATTGGCTTATTACCAATAATTTCGAAAAAAAACCATAGAATACAACAACCAACGACTCAAAATGATCAACCAGTCACTAATAACTTAGGAAATCAGTCACCAATAATAGCAAATAACATTAGTGATCAATATAGTGAAATCATACAACAAAATGAAGAAGCAGTTCCTAATAACCTACCAAACATCATCAATTTAACTAATGAAGATATCCCAGAAAAATTGATGAACATTTTAGAACTAGGACCGAAATTTGCATATAATGCCCCAATAATCCTAACAGGTAAGATAACCAACATAGAATATATATTACAAAAAGAAGAAGTAAATAATAAAGAACAAATAATCAATCAGAACATAACCACTATAATAAGGAATAATAAAGAAAATCTATATTGGCATAAGGAAATAAAAAAATTTAAAACTTATTTAGAAGATAAAGATCTAATTATAACAAAAGCAGACAAGGGTAAAATAATGGTCATACAAAAGAAAAAAGATTACATTATTAGCATAGAAAATTTCATAAAAGAAAATAAAATTTTCAAATTAGAAAATAAATATCAAACAATACAATTCCAAAAAAATGTTATTAAAAAAATAAATGAATTAAAAAAAGAAAATATAATTAATGAAGAACAACAAAAACAAATAATTCCAGTAGAAACATCACTAAATTCAATTTATGGAGTAATAAAAATACACAAAGAAGGAAATCCCATAAGAATCATAACCTCCACCAAAATATCACCAACTTACAAACTAGCAAAATTTCTAGATAATTATTTAAAAAATTTTTTTGAATTTAATTACACAATAAAAAACTCAACACTAGCCAAACAAACATTAGAAAAACTAAAATTAGAGAATAAAGACAAAATTTATACTATAGATATAACAGCTATGTATGATAACATCCCAATCATACCAACTCTCAACATCATAAAAAAATCAATTAAAAATAAAATTACCTTACACGAAAGTACTAAAAATCATACAATCCATAAATCTATGTTTCACCAACAATCAATTAAAATTCAATGAAAAAATTTATTCACAAATTGAAGGCTTACCCATGGGTAGCCCATTATCACCAATTCTTTCCAACATCTATTTAAATAACATGGAACACAATTTACTAAACAAATCACAACACAAACAACACATAAAAATATGGATGAGATATGTAGATGACATCCTAGTCATAACAAACAAACCAATAGAAATATTAATACACCTATTAGAAGAACGATATCCTTTAAAATTTACACACAACAACATGACTCACAACCGTATCACATTTTTAGATATAAACATTATAAAAAATGAAAATAATCTAGATTTTGAGATATATGAAAAACCAACAAAAGGTAACAACATACCACATTACTTATCACAACAACCCACACACCAAAAAATTAATACTATTAAACAATATTTAAAAAGAATAAAAAATCTTACATCCCCGAAATATATTCCTACAAATTTAAAAAAACTTAAACTGAACCTAATAAAAAACAAATATCCAATAACTTTAATAGACAAAATTTTAATAGATGCGTTTACAAACAATACAACAAAAACTATACCAATTCAACAAGAACAACAAAAAAGATATTCAATACAATATAATAATAAAATTTTCCACAAACAGAAAAAAATATTAGAACAAATACCAAGCATAAAAATCATACCAAAAATAACAAATAACATTACTAAAACATTAATAACCACCACCAACCTAAAAACAACAATCAATCAAAATAATAGCACAAATATCGATTTCAAAGAAATATGTCAAAATAATAAAGAAAAATGGAACACTAGAAATATAATTTATCAAATACTATGTAAAAATTGTGAACATATCTACACAGGTCAAACTAAACGACAATTAGAAATAAGATTAAAAGAACATGAAAGAGCACTTCGCCACAAAGACGAAAACAACCATTTAGTAAATCACTGTATCAAAGAAAACCACACACCAGATTGGAATAACACAAAAATCATTGTATCAAAGAAAACCACACACCAGATTGGAATAACACAAAAATCACTGGAAAAGAAGAAAATTATAAAAAAAAGATTAATTAAAGAAACAATAAATATCATTACAAATAACAAAAATTTAGCCAAGCCATCAATAGAGATAAACAGTAAATGGACACTACTTTTAAACAACAATCATAACCAACAATTACAACCAACTTAGCTTCATCATCTTTATATCAATTGTTAAATTCTTATTTCAACTGTTTTCACCATTCAAAAAAGTTTTTATCCTACTGATGATGAGAAATATTCTCGAAAATGTTTTATATAAATTTTATCCCAAATATTTGGATCACCCTCTTCAAAATTTCATCTGTATTTCAAAACCAACACTTCTTTCAAGATTATCGTTTTCCACTATCAACATTATCTTCACAAGACTTCATCTACATCCTCAATAGACTGGGTTTATTTCTGCTATCAACAACATCTTCAATAGACTACATCCTTTGAGTTTTCTTCCATCTCACAAGTTTCTTCATCGTTTTTCAAGATTGGTGACTTTATTTATTATTTATTTTTTTGTTTTTATTAATTTTACGATTTTCCCCATTAAAAGGAGACTGCCCACATTTAAATTTAAAATTAATCATTTAAACTCCTTAGATCAATAGTATTGACCAGTTTATTACTACGTTACTCCGTAAGATATACAGGGTCTTTATAATTAAAGTTCCATTTTGACATGGCCATAAAAAAAAACTACTGGACTAAAAGCTATAATATTTGGTAATATTATACAAGAGGGCATGGGAAGTTCAGACCCACCAAAAAAAAAATTAGTTCAAAAGGTCACCACCAGCATGGAATGGCACTCTATGCAATATACATATACGAAATTAGACACGAAGACACAGGTTAACAAGTCTTTAATCGTTACTAAAATTAGTTACATGTTGAATGTGGCCTCCACCATTTACTGAAAGCAGGTTACACCGGATTACTGTGTCTAATTTCGTATACGAATATTGCATAGAGCGCCATTCCATGCTGGTGGTGATCTTTTGAATGATTTTTTTTTTTTGGTGGGTATGAACTTCTCATGCCCTCTTGTATTATAGCTTTTGGACCAGTAGTTTTTTTTTATGGCCATGTCAAAATGGAACTTTAATTATAAAGACCCTGTATTTGGTCAAACGGTTAAGATCCCTTTTGAATATCAAGCAAATTTGTCAATTTATTACTGCTGTTATCGTCCCAAAAATAGACTAAGGGCGGTTCTCTGGTCATCATCCTCGTCTGTAAATTTAAAGAAGTTTTCAGTTGCGTACAATCGTTTAATTAGGGTAGCATTTAAAATGAATAGGCTAGACTCCGTGACAAGGATGTGCTCGAATCACCAATTACCTATTTTCACTTACATTAGTAAGGCATCTTTGACTATTGAATTGTCTGTGAAGATTCCCATCCAGCTGCGTTCGTCAAGGCCTGGTTTACTTCTGGAAATAATACTCGTGCAACTTGCCGTTTCCTATTTGTTGTTCCGACAAAGACGTCCATATATAAAACAAAACGTTTTCCATATAATGAAATCGCCCTATGGAAACTTTACCTTTTGAAATACATTTATCTGTTTTTTCCTGTACTTTAGTTATGTTCCTTGACCTGTTGTCAGTTTATATCGGCGTCTGCACAAGTACTATATTGACTCTCAGTGAAATGATTTTTTTTGTTTTTCTGTGGTGTGAAGCTCTGTTTCTTCCTCTTCTTTGTTTGACAACGTCAGTCTTTATTCGGTGGATTTTTATCTCTTTATTACTCCTTGAGAGTGCTGACAAATAATAATAATAATAATAATAATAATAATAATAATAATAATAATAAT
>JAHWFO010075106.1:2335-19609 GCA_023313115.1 Rhysida immarginata | reverse complement strand
CAATTGGTTAGCGCGTTGGCGGTCCGAGCCAAAGGTTCCTGGTTCGAGCCCAGGCTGCGGATATTTTCTTTCCTATTTTTCATTATTAATTCGAACAGCTGAGGTAGGCGTTCCATTACAAACCCTCACAGAACAACTAATGATTATTCTTTAAGAATTTACGCCTTAGGAAAGATAGTCCCAGCCGACGAACTGGGTAACTGCTCTAACCAAGCCCTAAGGTCATGAAGATAGCGTAATGCTTCCATGGCCGCAGTGGCGCAATTGGTTAGCGCGTTGGCGGTCCGAGCCAAAGGTTCCTGGTTCGAGCCCAGGCTGCGGATATTTTCTTTCCTATTTTTCATTATTAAACCTATTAAATCACTATTAATCAAATCAATTTGCTGTTTGAGTTCATTTTGAACCCTGGCTTTTGAGACTGATAAGCAATCATTATTACTAGTAGTTGCCTCCGTACATAATTGTTGCAAATTTTCTGTCTGTTGCACAAATTCTTGTTTAGATTTTGTAGGTGGAGAAGTCGGTGTTGTCACCGTGGATACTGATTTTTCCACTGCTTTCCCCCAGAAAGACATTAAAGTCCCTTTTTTCTTCTTTTCTAGTGCACTACTTGTTTTTAATAATTCTGATATTTTAGCCGGCAGATCAGCATCTTGTTTAATTTTGTTCCAAATTTGAATTACTTCTGCTTCCAATGGACTTTTGCCTTGCTTTTTCCAAGAAATGCCTTTTTTTGAGACTCGAACAGAGACTGGTACAATTTATCTTTACCAATTGTAGTCACTGCAAAACAAAATATTAAATGTATACTCAACATTAAATGTAATGACGTCGTTCTTAAAAACTGCACTAAATTTTTTACTGGCTACTTTCCGTGACTACTCTCCTTGGAGTCTGTTGTGAAGCCACTTTCATTTTTGAGTAACTTTTCAATATGTCACTTTTCCTCACTAGGCGTTATAATCATAATTATTTTTTAGTTTTTTGTGAGATGTTTTATCAGTTTGTTCTAATTTAATTCTCTGTATGATGTGATGTCACATACTTGTAAACTCCCCCCTCCCTCTTGTCACAATCTGTCACAATTTTTCAACCCCCCCCCCCCCATAGCATGACATCATTTATGGACGGCCCCTAATATCTCCTTTTGTGATGGGTATGTCTAGATTGGTCTTAATCAGAACGATGAATTTATCTTTTAAATTCTCAGTAGGCTCTTCTTTAATACCGAATACACGGATGTTGGATCATCTAGAATGCTGTTCTAGGTCATCTATCTGTTGAATGTTGTTGTCGATCCTCGACACACCATTAACGAATAAATTCGATTCAATCGCACCTATCTTGTTTTGTAACGCTGAGAGTTGATTTTCAAATTGCGACAACTGAAGCAAGATGGACTCCATTTTCGTTAGGAGGGGATCTAGCTTAGTGGAAATAGCACTAAATCGTGACTCCAATTTTTCAACTATCTTGTCCCATATTATATTTACCATGGTGTCCACTATTGTTGAGTCTTGAAGGCATGCTGTATCAGATTTATCGATTAACTGGGAGAGTGAATCTTCAGGTAATAATTTACTGGGCGAGTCCACGAATGCCTGACGTTGTACGCCAGTGGCCAGATTTGAATTGTTAACTTTAGGAGGCATTTTAATTAATAAATAAAACAACTTTTTAATAATTAATAGATAAGCAGCCTTACGTTATCAGTTCTCAATTTATAGCATCAACTAGTGCTGAGTAACCCGAGTTTATCTTCAAAAGCCTTAGCCGCTTTGAAGAGCTCAGAATTGAACGTCTATCATTGTCGGTGCCCAAACCAAAAAAAAAAAAATTAGGACACATCCAAATTCTATCTCGAAAATCGTAAGAGATACACAAAAAATTCCAATTGCACATTTGTTCAACAGCAAATTCCAAACAAAACAAAATTCACCAAAATCCGATTAGCGGATCACCCACAACATTGAAAGCTCTGCAACATTAAAACCTTGATTCCTGTCAAGATTGAGGCAAGCGATGAGTGGCCATAGGAGGAAACAAGAGCAACAGAGTCCAAAGATTCTGGGTTCAAGTCTCGAAAGTAACCACCGAGTGTTTTTTTCCTTCTGAATACCATTTGCCAAGCATGCAAATTATTTCATGCACCATTCTCATCCTGTTCTGGAAAGTTCCACAATTTACCATAAAGTCACCAGTTCCCTGTGCAATTGGTATAAAAAGGCATGTTGAAACTGAGAAAAAATCAGACCAAAGCAAGATGGCACAGTACACTAACCAGGAAATGATCAACATGGTCCTCTGGTTTGGGGAGGTGAGGCAAAATTATCATGCAATAACCAGCCATCATTGAAATGTCGTGCGGAATTATGCTATGGTGCAAGTGGACATCACATAGAACACTATCTGGATTGATGGAATGACTTACTTTGTATCAGATGACTGTTTGTAAGCAACAAGCAATAGAAGAGCCAATTGTCCTGTTGCAGAGCTTGCAATGAGGATTGTGAGTGACCCGCTCATCGGATTTTGGTGAAGTTTTTTCTTTTGTTTTGTTTGGAATTTGCTGTTGATCAACTGCATAAATGGAATTTTTTGTGTATCTCTTACGGTTTTCGAGATAGAATTTGGATGTGTTCTAATTTGCATATTTGAGATGATGAAAGGTGCTCTGTCAGATAAAGCACCCTTAAGTTCCTATTCATTCACTGTATTGGATTTTGTGTAACTACATTGGTATCCAAGATAGGAAGGGAGTAACAGAGTTTTGACTCGCCCTGTATATTCATAGGCAAAAAGGGAATGAAGTTAATACAGGAGATGAAACTGGAGATAAAAAGAAGTAAGGAAACATATTAATGGAAAGATACTTTACCTTAGTATGGAGCATTAATTCCAATTTATTACATAATTTATTACTTTCAAAGAAATAAGGAAATTGTGCTAATTAAAGAATTTCCCTTAGAATTTTAGAAGCTCATCAATAATTTAAAGAATTTTAATCATTAATGTAAATGACAAACTCTGACTCTGTACTTTAAGTTTCGATTAATGACAACCAGGCTCTCCTGGTAGTAAAAACACAGAAATGACAGGCCATGAATTATTCTGACAGTATCACAAGGTTTGTTGATGAATGGCTGGACTTTTTAGACATGGAACTTATGTAATTCAATCAATGAAAATTCAGCAAAGGAAAAAATTACTTGTTAACAACATACACTTAAAAACACTGTAAAGCCATATAACCTACAAATGATTCTGTCTGCTCCGAAGAATGTTCCATAACCTGTTTTGGATATAAATACAGCTAACCAGCCTTTCCATGTGTAGCTTAGATTACATATCAAGCAATGAAGGCAAAGAGCAAAGATCTAACTGACTATGAACATGTCATGATTTAAGTGTACGATGTGCTGGACGATGCATCTTCAAGATGGCAGTTCTCCTGAACTTTTCTCATATAACAGTCTCAAAGTATACTGAGAACGGTTGGCCGCACAAAAAAAAAATCTCGAATCAGCAGCATTTCAGTGGAAGGAAACTATTCATTGATGATAAGAGTTTAGCATAAGCCTTCTGCAAGCCATCACATAGGCCTCTGTTGCCCAATTAACTTCCAAATTTAACTTTGCTGCTCCGACCACTTATACCATGAGACTCATCTTGTTGCGGACAGGGTACAACACATCAGGTACTGTTTGCATGGATTTGGTCGTGAGTGGGGTTGTCTCACTGATCGGTTCGCTGTTCAGTGAAGTTAAGCAACCTTCAGCACGGCCAGCCACTTCAGTGAAGTTAAACAACCAGTGCTTGATGGACCTGTTGAGGGTGAGACTGCTTCTGGAGCCAGCATCAAGGGACAGTTTGGTGAGACCTGTGCATTGGACCAGAGCTGGATGCCCAGCAGCTGGGGTCGACTGCCACTGGTTGGACCCCCACCAGTGGATTTCCATCTTTGTACCTCCTCGTGCTTCGGACGGCACGTAAAGCAGTCAGTCCCGGCTGCTATTGTCATCACAGAGAAGTTGTTACTTATCACTGGGATGGCGCAAAATTCCCTAGTAGGAATAGGCACCCAGATCATCTCTCAGCAACGATCTACCCTCTGTACCTGATAACAACAACTGTTGGTATCAGAGAAGAACAGGAAAACATGCTGTTTGTGGGCAGTACAACACCAGCATTGGATCATTAAGCACAATGGATGAGAAGGGAGAGAAAAACGTGACCCACTGTTGCATGCATCTTCTGCTTCCTATCACAGTGAAGATGAGCGCAAATTGGTCATTGAGATCGAGAGAAAGCACCAATGGTAGGGGAAGAGATGTTTCGTTTGGATGCAAAAATTTTTTTTTTTCTTTTTGAGAGAGAGAGAGGGGGAGATCTGAAATAACTGTTGTAACGATCGGATGTGAAAAGCGTGAGAGATATCCTGAGTCTTGTAGTGGATGCTCAGTAAGCTCCATATTGTGCACGTGAGATGCTCACTGATCTTGTATGTCATAACTGAATCAAAGGATTCAAACATGCAGGACACATCAGTGCAATTAATGACAGACAAACTTTCATTGCGAACTTTCCCAATAGAAAGTTACTTTTCAAAAGTACACGTGAGAAGCTTGACAGGTGTTGCAACGAAGTGTGTCAGGGAAGAGGTGGCACTGTGGATATTTGACTCCAGGGATGACTGCAGGGAGCTCTTATATTTCCAGGGGAGACGAGCTGGGTTTGACAGCTAGCAGCACGAAAGGACACAATCCAATGCCACGTCAAATAGCAAGTTCTGGTGGCCAAAGAGGAATATTGTGTGTATACATCAGGAACGATGAAGACTCTTCATGAGAAACTCTGGTGAGACGACGGAGAAACACGTGTGAGGGGCAATGACAAAACAGCAGAATGTGGCTGATCATGTTACCTTACTCCCCAACGACAAACGATTCAGACAACACGGCCATGGAGTGATCGAACAATATAGCAAGGCAGAATTGAACTGTATTCTGGAAACTGTAAGTAAGATTAAGTGACTGTCCATATAAGTTGTGCAGAGTCTGCAACTGGGTGTATATACTAACTGAGAAGTGTGAACAAAACCGCACAGTGAGGAGCAAACGAGCTCACTAGAGAGACTCTGATTAAGCCAGACCCAAGTATACGAGACTTTTGACTCTCACCTATTTCTCCTACAGATCTGTCAATTTAATTGTCTAATACTTACTTTTCTAACCCGCCTATCCATTAGGATCGCGAAGGCAGCAGCCCTATGGAGGATCACCAGCACTCGCGATCTTACACCATCAGGTGCATGTCTTCAACAGTAATATCCAAGCAACTCGAATCCAGATTCTCCAGGTAGAATAGCAACAGCCTATGAAGACCAATTTGCAGCATCCATATAACATGGCAAAGCCAAGGCAACTGAGATCTCTCAATGCAGAGAAGCAGCAGCTCAACATCTAAAGAATTCCTTATTGTGCACTCTATTTACAGTAAAATCCCGTTACAACTTACCTCACTTTAACGTATATTTCAGAATAATGTACTAATTTTATGTTCCCTTAGTTAAATTATCACTTCATTACAACGTACGTCGAAGAAGAACAGACTCAAGGTGTACAAAATGAGAGCCAAACTCATGAGGAATGTGGCAAGAGGTTGTCTCTGTCTTCAATGTGTCAGCAGAGGTAACCTTTGAAGATTATGTAGCGTGTGAAGAAAGAGTTTACACCATTGCTGAGTTCACGGATTCAGCGATTCTGAAGATGGGATAAAAACAAAATAAATCTCAAAGTGATCAGGAAGACAAAGATGAAAATGGCCATTTAGAATCAGAGGTAACGCCCGTCTCAACTTTTGTAGCAATGGAGGCTATAAAAAGTATACGTAATTATTTTGTACCGGATATCGGTGTACCAGACTCATTTCACTTCCCAATGTCAGATATGGTGAATTTTTAGGGGAGGCAAGTTATGGAAAGAAAGCAGACGGTCATTACAGATTATTTTTAAAAAATTAATCAACTGTAATACCACGTATATTCTATATTTGTATTGAATAAAATAAAATGCTACACATCATGTATTCTTAGGTTTTTCTATGCATATATGCATTGTCTCCCCCCCCCCCCTCCCCAGTTTCAGAATAACGTACAAATTTCCAGTTCACTTGAAATACGTTGTAATGGGATTTTACTGTAGTAGGATAATGCCTGTTATACCTCTCAGGAATCTCATTTCGGCTGCTTGCACCCACAAGTGCACTCTTTTAGTCATTACCCAAGACTCATGACCATCAGTGAGAATGGGGACAAAGACAGATTTGAAAACAGAGAGCTTGGCTTTGTTTCCCAGCTCACATTTCGTTATCATAGATCACCACAGTTCACGCCTGACACATCTTGCAGCACCAATCCAAGCATCCAATTCTCTATCCTGACACCCATCACTCGTGAATGCAGTTCTGAGATACTTGAACTTCTCCACCTGTCTAAATGGGTGCAGTGAGCAGGCTGTCTTGAAAGAACCAGATCTTCTGTCTTAGCTACACTGATTTTCATCCCAGTTACTTCACACTTGGCTGCAACCGATCTATGTGCAAGAAGACCCAAGGAGGAGACAGTCGTCAATAAAGAGCAACCTCTCCACCAAGCAGTCACCTATACAGATAAGCCCATCTCCTCGGCTTCCCCTGTCTATCCTGTCCCTAAAGATAATGAACAAGAGGGGTGGTAACCTTGGCGGAGTCCAACACCCACAGTGAACGGTCTTGACTTAATGCCATTTATCCAGATGCACATCTCAGAGCTTTCGTACAGAGACATGATAGAACCAATAATTGCCCATCCACTCCCCACTCTTGCAACATTTGTCAGAGCTTCTCCCGAGGAACTCTGTCATATGATTTTTGCGTAGACATCTTGCTAAATTAATTGTCCAATTCAATTTGATATTTGTTCATTCAATTTAAATTCTGAGTTCTCCTAAATTAATCAATAAGTTGTATTTAGTGCAAATAAATGATTTATGTTTAAGAAAGCAATTGTAATTCTTCCCGATTCAATCTTAAGATTTCATATACAGTGGTACCTCGGAATTTGAACACCCCAAAACTTGAACAACTTGGAATCTGAATGAAATTTTCAAGTAAATTTTGCCTTGGAACCTGAATGCTGCCTTGGAAATCAAGCGCCTGACACACGGCACCCATACAGTATCACAGCTTCTCTTTGTGCTTATTCGTTTTTGTTTTTTTTTAATTTTTTCTATAAACAGTGAATTAGTTATGGCTGATAAAAAGTGTAGTGTTGAAAAGTGAAGTAAGATGTTAGTGCAACAACTGCAATTAAAAAAAATCTTACTGCTAAGCACGAAAGTGGAATCCATGTACCGTAAAATCTTGAATACAGGCCCGAGCATCTGTTTGTCTCAATGGTCTGGAACCCCTCAGCGATTAATCGAGGCCAGGCATTTATTTAAGACCCGGCGTTAAGGGCTATTCCCAATAACAGGATGACTAGCAAAACGATTTCGTAAAATTCCCTGACTTATCTCGGTTTATCATGTAATTTTCCCTGACCACCAGCACCAAAAATAAAATTTATTTTGATAGAATATTTATTGACATTTTTCAAATTTTTCATTCCAATTTCACATTTTATTGCTGATTTTTTAAAATTCCCTGACTTTTCCCAGTTTCAATAAAATTCCCTGACTTTTCCCGGTCTCTAGTCACCCTGCAATAAATCCGGTATTTAAAATAAAGTAAAATAAATGAAGTAACAAAAAACTTACCTGAATGGAGAAGAATAACAATCTTGATAACGACGAGTTTCGAGTCCAAATGATTACCCTACATATGAGAAGTTTGTAATGAGACCCAACAATCGAACAGTGAAGTGTACATTTGTTCAGGTGGGGCATAAGCTAATGTGAAGTGCACATTTATTCAGAAGTGCTAATGAGACTCTACAAACGAGAACTTCTTTATATGCAGAAACGGCAAGGGTAGGATAAGTCAGCACGGGATTTCTCGAAATTAGAATGGGTTAAATGAAGCGGCCAATGAGAAGGCACACACATGAAAAGACATTTAAAAATCTGAAAGTGAGGAAAATGCCGGAATGTATATTGATGACCCGAAAAAGACCCAGGGTTTATTTGAGATCCGGCGTTTAATCTATTTTTAACACCCCACCTGGCTTTTATTGGAGACCGGTGTGTATTTGAATACCAGGCCTGTATTCAAGATTTTACGGTATGTGAACTTCCTATGATGTTCGATATGCCCAAATCAACTGTTCCTACAATTATAAAAAAATAAACAAATAAAAGTAAAGGATTCAAAAAGTGATACGGAAACAACGTTTTAATACCGAACATGCTTCAATATTACATCATCTTCAGAGGCTACAATGTTACAAATTGAGCTGGGATGCAGTGTCCCTTTTATAAAAACAGGCTTGGCGGACCTAATGGCAGCTCGTCCTGAGCGTGGACTTATTGGGAAGCTCTTCTTCGATTCCGGTCTTCGTAATCCTTGTCCAATCCAATAATATAATCGATCAAGCCATCCTTCTCGAAGGATGTTTGATTATTAAGTAGGGAGGTTTTGTCCATACGTTGTTGCCTTCTATTTTCGATCTCTTCGTGGAATAAAATCTTATCCCTGTCTCTTCCCTTCCAAAGAATGTCCATGCATAGGCTAATGTCGACCATTCAGTGTCTTGAAACGATAAGATGGTCAGCATATGCCGACTTGCCATCTTGGATAACCCAAGCCCTTCTGTGCTCTCGGAACCTCTCATAGAAGGATCGGTACATGGATCTACATAGATGGCTTCACAACCAGGACAACGTAATCTGTATATGCCAGCCCACTTGGTAGATGTCTTTCATGTGGTTCTTCTTAATGGGATTCAGGAAGAACTTAGCGCTGTTGCATGTGAAATGCCACCCCGATTCCTTGTTCATGGAACAAATTGGATATCCAATGTATGTTTTATCCACTGTAGGTGAACATGGCATATTCCCAGATTTTTCACGCTACTTTGGTTGGTGTTCATTACTTTTTATCTAGCTTGTCTGAATATGGCATTGGTGACCCTTCTAGGCAATTGGTTCGCTCTATTCCAGTTCGAACATAGCAGCAACTTCGGCCCGGTGAGCAGCATCACCGATAGGGTAAGCCAAGGCTCTCCTAAATGCATGGTATATGGCGGCGGTCTTGTGTCCCATTGGTTGTGAGGAATCAAAGTATGAACTTGGCCGTGGACGGTTTCTTATGGATACCAAAAACCAACTTGTTTACTGCCTGTTCTCGGAAAACACGGAAATCCAAGTAATTGATTCCTCCATTCTCCTCTTCTTCCATGGTATACTGTAGTTTTGGATGTAGCTGATTGAATCGAGTTAAAAGATCCTCAGTAGAGCACTTTCTTCAGTCGTAGATTATTAACATGTCATCCATGTACAAATAAAAAATAATTTGTTACATGTCCTACCCTCCAGGACAAAAGTTGGGAAATTTTTAATTATTGCAACTATTCATATTTATAAAAGTAAAATAATAGGAAACTAGCTAAATAAAGGGAAAAAAATAATTAGAAAATAAAATTTGTCATTCATTTTTATGTCTAAAATAATGTTGATTAACAAGCCAGTTAGTAATAAACAATATAAAAAAATTAAATGAGTAAATAACAACGGAGACAAAAGTTTGGAAATTTGAAATTATACCGGGTGATCCAAAAGTGTGTTACATTTTTCCATTGTTAACGACATTTTCAGTGTTTGCTTTCATAAGAATCACGAGGCACGTGCAACATTGTTTTGCTAAAGAATTCGTCACGGCAAAACCATTATTAGTTTTCATGAAAAAATGTAATACACTTTTGGATCACATGGTATATGAAAAAAATTATACAAATTTAGTATTTTGTCCAGCCTCTCCTGCATTGAAAACTGCCGTTATTTGCCTTGGCATAGATTCAATTAGGTTCTGGCATTCTTTTGTAATTTTACACCAAACGTCTTGGAAATAGCTTGAAGCTCATTGATTTTGGAAATTTTCTTCTTCATGATGTTCCATATCTTCTCAATCGAATTCATGTCCGGGCTGTTCCCAGGCCAGTTTTAGCACATGAATATTTAGATATATGGTAAGGGGCCTCATCTTGCTGATAAATAAAATCACCACTGCCATAAAAAATTGAATAGTAGGAATCAGATGATCTGCCATTATTTGGGTGTAGTAAGCACAGTTGACACTTCCCTTGATGAAGCAGAGACTTCCAAGTCCATGAAAGCAAAGAGTACCATACACGATAGTAGTTGGAAATTTGACTCTTTGACCAATGCAGGCTGGGTAATACTTTTGGTCTTTCTTCTGAATGACTCTTTCATGGCCATCAACAAATAATGACATTTTTCCATTCATCAGTTGTCCAAAATTGATGGTCTTTAGACCATTGATAGTGTTTTGCCTTCATTGCTTTTGTCAACAGGGGCTTCTTCACTGCAATGTAAGATGTATAGCCCATCGATCTTAATCTTTTTGATGTCGTTTTTTGCAGATACATCTTTTCTGGTGATATGATTTCATTGTCCAAGCATTTGTTTAATCGTTGTGTTTTTATTTATTCGCACCAAACCCTGAGCTGCTTATCTTCCTTTGCAGTTGCAACACGTTTTCTTCCAGAGTGAGGCGAAACATTGGTCATTCCAAGTTCTTTGTATTTTCTAATGATTTAGTTGACTGCACTTGATGTTAAATACAAACATCTAGCTACTTCCACTTGCTTTTCATTATCTTTCCACTTTTTAATAATCAAATCTCTGATATCTTTTTTCAATTTGTGCGGTTGGTAGCGTGTTGTTATTATAACGTTTATTTTTATCTCTTAAGCCTTTCATAAAAATGAGATAATAATGTTAATAGATGCAACAATGATATAATCACATTTTTAGAATAGGAACTTAATAGTTTTAACAATTTAAATATTTTTAATTTCAAATTTCCAAACTTTTGTCCCTATTTAATTCAATTTCCAAACTTTTGTCTCTGTCATTGTTTACTTTTTTTTTATTTGTTTAATTAATTTATTACTAACCTGGTTGTTAATAAACATTATTTTAGACATAAAAATGAATGACAAAGTCGATTTTCTAATTTTTTTCCTTTATTTAGTCAGTTTCCTATTATTTTCCTTTTTTAAATACAAATAATTGTAATAAGTAAAAATTTATTTTGTCCTGGAGGGTATATTTACAGTGTACTGTATTTAGGAAAATAAGGGTCGGATCATTAACCATCCACTCGAGAGTGTGACAAACTACACTCAATTGAGTGCTGAAGGTCAAGGGCTAATCGAAAAAACCAGATTCCTATCATTGACGGATTTAGTTTCTTCACTCATATGAGTGTTGCTTGATTCCTTTCTTGAGGAGTCATGGGTTTGAGGGTATTCTTAACGAAAGTGACGAAATTTTCCCATGGAAAGCGTCACGTTGCTAGGCAACAACAACGGAGGACATAGGTCAATATTTCAACAATGAAAAGATGTGATGCAATTTCTAAGAAACAAGGAAGCAGAAAAGAAAATCTCTTGTTTAGGGTGGCCTACACAAACTGTTATTACTTAACAAAAAATTGTTGCCTAAAAATATATTTAACTGTTTTATTTAATAACTTATGTAATTAATATAATAAAAGAAAAAATTTTTTTTTTAAATATAGCTTCATATCAATACATGAAGTAATAATATTGTTTCGTATAAAATAATAATTTTTAATAGCATAAATGTTAGGACGTGCATATGGTTTAAAATAAAAATATTTGTGCATGTTTATAAAATAATAAAGGCATATATAATATGCAAAGTCTGAATTTCGCCACAGTAGTTTTTCTTCCCTCCCCCGCCTCTATTCGTTTGAACTCCTCCTGTATGGAGCCCATTTCAAAATGAACTTTTTTAAATATGCCAGTATCGCAACAGGATATAATGATACCTTTCAATTAAAGGCATTCTGTAACTTGTTCGTTTTTCACGCTGAAGTAAAAACAATGCAATAGCATGACAATTTTCTTATGAAGCGATGAAATGGCCACCATGCTCTCTCCCTAGATCAGCAAGGAGGAGTAGAGAATTCGCTCCTCAAGTGGCCATTTCTGGCCACTTGAAATTTGGAGTGACAAACTCTCTTTACACTCCAATATAATGCGTTAAATGAGATGAGGGCAGATCTCCCCTCGAATGCGGTCACTGAAGTAGAATGCCTTACTTGACTCGACTCGACTCGACTCGACTCTTACAACGCTTAACGATCCGACCCTAACTATTATGATTTGATATTGTTGTATCCTGGAACAGATTAATTTAATTTCCATTATTTTCAATGGGAAAAATTGCTTTGGAACTCCAATGATTTGGAATTCGATCGCCATCTTGGAATGGATTATGTTTGAAATGCGAGGTACCACTGTATATTGCATGCTTCAATTGCCTATTTTGCTACCATAACTAATTCAGAGAGGCCAAGGCAGTCAGATAATTGAACTAACAGAACCTGGGCAAACAAATAGTGATGATTATGTTAACTTTGTTCCATGGGACTAACATATAACAAAAGGCATATCATCACAAACCCATTATGCATGTCAAGAAATGTGCTAGCTGAGTGGAGTAGTGTTGTCGTGTGGGAAATATTCACTGGAAACACTGGGTCCACAGATATCTTTAGATTCACAGAGCATGTGTAGGCATCACTGTCAACCAAATGCATCCATTATGTTGATGGTTTATTTGCAAGCAGATGGATACGTCCAGCAGAATAATACACAGTGCACAAAGCCCACAACATCACTTGAATGGTTCCAGGAACATGATGATGATTTTTCTTTTATCATGATGATGACGATGTTCTCATGAAGTCTTTCAACAATACCATCCAAGTTCTGAATGCATCCCACTGTCAACAGAATCTGTTCCACTGGTTCTTCTTCAGAATCCATAAAGAAATTAATAAATGAAAATTGGAGTTAATGCTCCAAAACGAAAGGTATCATTCAGATTCCACTGGTGTTTTGTATACAAGACTCTTCACGAAATCCTGCAGAAAAAACCATTCAGTGTCAAGTCTGCAGAACGTGGAGGCCATGCCAAAGGGGGTCGTTCAAGAAATACGTCACGCTGTTTTTGGAGTTTTTAAACCCCCCCCCATCCCCCTCTGTCACATTGTGTCACATTTTCCATACCCTCTCCCCTTTTAAGACGTCACACCATAGAAATTAACCCCCCCCCCTTCTTAAAAACAAAAGAAATATCTTCCTAACACAATAAACACGTTGAAAGTAAGATTTTATTGTTGTTTATGTATAAATCAGATAAAATTTGACTCTCATGGACTTACATAATGACTCAGGTTTTTGCTTAGGTGTTAATTGCGAATTTTGAAATTTGAAAATTTAACTATCCAAAAAAATCTTGCAAACATTCTAAGAAGGAGCTTTAATCATGATGCAGAAGTATAATTATTAATGTATCATGAGGAATTGAGCCTTGACAACGCGGTCATCGCATGCTTATGTCAACAATGCTTAAAAGTAACAATTTTTTCATTGTTGACTCCTCACTACGAACCAATTGTTACACGACATGCCATTAACTTGGTATTCTTTAAGGTCTCTCTTAGAGCACGTGCAATCGACTTGAAGGGGTCCATGAAAAAGCCTGAAAAACTTTTATAGCCGAAATAAGACCTTGATGATGATATTGTCGAAAATAGAATTTGAAAAGTTAATCCGTTTTTAAGTTATCATGCAAACGGTGGACTGATAAACTTAAGCCAAAACGTGCATTCTTATATGTAGCTTTATTTAAAGCCCCTAATTATAGGGAAGCATTATTATCCTGTCCATTGTTAGGATTGATGGTTGCAAACAATTTGAAAACAGTCATTGTTTTGATTGTTACATATAATAATTAAAATAAAAATTTGTGAAAAATAAAAAAAAATTGTGAAGCTCAGAATGGCCAGAATATTAATTGTAAATTTTTTTATTTATATAATAAGCCACAGATAACAAAGGCCTTTTTTTTGTTTTATTTAAAAATGTAGCGTCTCTTCATCGATAACATTGTTTTGACATTTGAGAAGCCATGTAATGGAACGTAAAATCATACAAGTTTATCAGCATAGTATAAATTAATCAGATGGAACAGATACTTAATCTACAGAGTGTCCCATAAGTTTCCATACATAGGAAAAATTAACATTTTTTAATGGAAACCATATTGATTTATATAATATGCTCTACACGACTACATTGTTTTGAAAACACATTTCGATGCGTGTCCTCCACTGCTGATGTCATGAACTTATATGACAGCCTGTATGCATATAAAAGCCAATGTGTATATTCTCGATATCTACAACCATGAATCGATGAGCATCAAACTTTGCATGATGCTCTAACATGGTTCGGGAAAGATTTGTAACTACTTTGCAATAGATTTCATTGCCTTGCCGCTGCTTAACAAATGGAAAACCGTACATTGATTTTATGGTAGCATCTTCTCATACATTTACATTTTGCATTTTCAATGATTATATCCTACATAGTTAAGTCAAATTTGGCAAAAAAAATCCTGAATTTGGTTATTCGAAAATTTACGGTAAACAACTTGGCTTTGCTACCATGTTCAGCTAAACTAAGCGGAGCCAGGTGCCTATTCTAGTGAAAGGATAACAGAATTACATTACATCAGTTTTTATCAGAAATGAATATCTGTGAGCAAGTGATGGGCTCTGTACAATGATAATGGACAAAACATGGCTTGCTTGTGCAGGATGGTGCGACAGATCTCTGGATACTTGGTCAATATTGTCTTCATTGACCCTTTCTGCGTACTGCTCCTGTGCAAATGGCCATCAAGCCCCTCTATATCTTAGATACTATTCTTACAGGTTGTCTTACCGTAAATACTGTATTAAGCACCCGGGCGCTTATTTGCAAAAATTCAGCGGACCCCCAGGCGCTTAATCCAGGCGGGCCGGTATTGCAGGTCCGGCGCTTATAAAATTCTGCACAACTGTGATGGATACTATTATGCAAAATTCTCGCCTCTCTCCTTCATCTTTTCTAAAGTATCCTGCTGTGTTTTCCATTCCCATTAGGATCAATGCTAAACTGTTTGGCTATAGCCTCTGTAGAATGGTTTTCAGCCTACTTTACTGTTGCGAGATTAAAATTGATGCCATCACTGTGAAGTTTTCATTTTTCATCAGCTATGTCGCTTGACTGAATCCAAAATTAAAAGCAAGAAATTAGAAGACAATCATGCTGGTAACTAATTTCCGGTTTAGCAGTGGCATTTGGGAGAGCAAACATTCCTGTGAGAAAGCAGCAAGAGAAGAAAAATACACGAAATGAACTAAAATAAGCGCCCGGGCGATTATTGAAGGTCCGGCGCTTATTTGCAAAAATTCAGCGGACCCCCAGGCGCTTAATGCAGGCGGGCCAGTATTTCAGGTCCGGCGCTAAATACAGTATTTACGGTATCTTAAATTTATCTGAAAAGCCAAAAGGGAAAGAAATGTGTGAAGACCAAGTGATTTTTTATACGAGGCATGTCTGGAAAGTAATGTTACAAACCCTTTATTGTAAAAGTAATATTTTAGTGCTTAAGTTGGCTACACTGGCTTTAACTGTTAGCCTTCCACTTCCCTCTCGTGGGTGTTACTCATTGCTACGTGGAGTCTAGTTCGAGTAACACGTGTTTACAATGGCTGTGCAGATTCAGAATCCCGCCAAATGTGAAGTGCGCTCCGCCATACCTTTTTTCCCAAGCACAAGGTAAGCGCCTAGAGGATATTCACAAAGCACTTGTTTTCATTTATGGAAACATTTCAAGTCAACTACATGTAACGAAGTGGGTCATGAATTCTCTGGAGGCAGGACCGATGTTCCTGTCAAACACAGGAGTGGTAGGCCGTCTGTGATCTCTGATGAACTTCTGCACTTGTTTCTTAGCCTGAAAAAATCTTGCTGGAGAACGCTTCCAGACGATGAAGAGATTAAGCACGAGGTTGAAATATGGTTCCAGCAGCAGGCGCCAGAATTTCATAACTGTGGGATATAGAAGCTAGTACTTGGTCTTAACAAGTGTTTGGACAATGGCAGCAAGGTCATTGAAAAATAACCTCTTTATCACTTAAATAAGTTTTAGTGGACATTGTCAAATAAACATTTTTTGAAAGAATACTAGCTGTTGAAACCTTACTTTCCGGACATGCTTTATATTTAAAAGGGTGTTCTTTTTTGACTTTTTTGCAGCAACCTATTTTCTTGAGAAAATGATTTTTCTTACACAGGGATAGAAAATATTTTTTTAAAAATTCAATAACTGATATTTTGCTTTAAAATTTTATATTTGTCATCTTGAATACAACTGCTTTTGGTTAGTAATTTTTTTGATCGATCAAAAGTAATATTTTTTTTAAACAATACATTAAAATGTATAATAATATTTTCTATTTGAAATACTTGGTATTAATAATTTTATAAAAAATTACAAATGTAATAATTTCGAATTTGAACATGGCCAAAATTTAAAGAGAAATCTTTTCTAAATAATGCAAAAAAAAATTTTTTAATATCTCTATTTTTTTTTTTTTTTAAACGTTTTTTTTTATAATGGATTGTGAAATGTATTTATTCTTTTTTTTTTTTTTTTCTAAGAAGATATATGTAATTTGTTGTTAAATGGGTCACACCTGCATGACAATATCTAGAAAATGACATAATAGGATTTTAATCTCTTTTTCACCCAGCCCTTTGTTAAAGCAATGATGTGGCCTTATCTAACTTCCTTGTATTCTGATAGGGAACAATCTTTAATGACGTCATCAAGAAACAATCTCCATAGCAATGGTTTTAATTTTTGAGAAATAACTTATGAATAAAATATAATTTACGAAAAAAAAATTTTAAACGTAAATAAAGGGAATCATTATAATATAATTCAGTCATTAAATGATTCAACTGTGCCCTGGAATTTTTTAATAAATTCGTAATTTTAGATGTTGCTAAGTTCTCATTCCAGATATACAAGCTTTCTAAAATTTTGAATATTATTGATTATTAATAAATTTGGGGCATATAATTTATTTGTAATTAATTATGAAGCTTTTAAGAATTCAACAAATGCAGTTTGAAGTTTTTATCGATAATAGAAAATTTCTTATAAGCATTTTTTATAGTCATGATTT
>JAHWFO010075105.1:17689-52543 GCA_023313115.1 Rhysida immarginata | reverse complement strand
TCCGAGTTACACAGTCAAAATTGTAACAAGTGCTAGTTAGTACTCACAAGTGAGCACGTGTTATGATGTTGAATGAGTAACTCGGAAACGACTTGTTAAAATTAGATCAAATTTTAACGGTTACACAGTCTTATGTACCCTGTTATTTCTCTAAATTTCATTAATCTAGGCCTTACGGAACCTGAGTTATTAACTTGTTGAACTTGGTGTTTGCATTTTTATTTCTGTTCATATCTCAGTTATCGTTCAAATTCGGACCCATGTTCATAGGACGTTTTGTGTTTATCTTAACCTCTATAATACCCCCTTTAAGTATTTTACATTCGATGTAAATCACCCTGTATTACATGCCATAACTTATCATTGAAAATTTTGAAGGTGTCATAAAGGTACCATTAGTGCACGTGCGAATGTTTCGATATTTCCTGAACCATATTTATTGGCCGAAATAGTAATTTATATTCGCTTGTATCTCGTCATTAAGATTTGTTTGACTTATTACTTAATATATCTGTCCATTGAAAATTGCTAGGTGGGGTCGTGATGGTGCCATTTGTGGACGTGCTAATGAACCGATTTAGATAAAATTTATGATTTTTTCATGGCATGTACCATATTCTTGAAGAAGTAGAAGCTGCGAGAGCCGTAACATTGCTCCAAACGGGTCAATCATTTCGGACTGTGGCAAATTGCCCTCAATGTGTCCTCTTCCGTCATTTTCCGACTGTGGACACGATTCCAAGCGACTGGCCAGTACACACGAAGAGCTGGGCAAGGTCGCCGACGCTCAGCAACCGCCAATCAAGATCGTTATGTGCGGACTTGTGCCCTGCGCCGAAGAACCTCAACGGCCAGAGACCTGAGAAATGACCTGCAGATGTCAACTGGGGTAGCTGTTTCAGATCAAACAATCCGGAACAGATTAGGTGAAGTTGGCTTGAGAGCCAGACGACCAAATCGAGTGCCTAGGCTAACCCGCCAGCAAATATAGGCACGACTAGAGTTTGCACGTCAACATGTCACCTGGCAGCTTCGCCACTGGCGTTCTGTTATTTTCACAGACGAGTCAAAACTCCGCCTGACCCGCTGTGATGGCCGTCTACCTGTCTGGAGACGACGTGGTGAGCGAAACACCGACGCAACAGTTTGTGAGACTGACCGAATGGGATGTTGTTCCATTATGGTTTGGGCTGGCATCTCAATAGACCATTGAACGGATCTTGTGGTCGTCCGAGGGCGAATGACCGCTGACGTTTACATTCGTGACATTCTGGAAGAACATGTGATTGTTCCTACACTTGGTATGGGGCCTGGATTCCTTCTGATGCAGGATAATGCTCGTCCACACACTGCACCTGTCATGACTTCCTACGGATGCATGGCATTCAGACCATGAGGTGACCTGCAATGAGTCCAGACCTAAATCCACTTGAATATCTTTGGGACATGCTTGACAGGCGAATTCGACACCGCCCTTCAGCTCCAGAAGCACTGCAACAGCTCATCCAGGCACTTACTGAGGGATGGGACCGGCTTCCCCAAGATCACATCCATCGACTGATACGAAGCATGCCTCGAAGGTGCATGGAGGTTACTGCAGTCCATGGTAGGCATACACATTACTGAGTGGTGCAAAAACTTCTCCCTGGAAGAAACAGGACATTCTCCTCACAATGTCCAAAGGACATTTCACTTTGTTTTAGGCAGGGGTCCTGCAGTTTCCTGTTTTTTCTTTATGTTTCTTCACCAGTTGTTTCATTAATGCATTCTATTGTTAAATAAACCGTCTTTTAATGATCACATACAGCGATTTTGTCCATATTAATCGTCACGCTGCTTAACAGAAGTGTTCATTTAAATGTTTTGAGCAGTGTATGTATCTGTTATATTTTGTATTTAATTATTAGTACCCAAGAGAGTCTTGGTTTTTGAATTATTAAAAAAAACTTCATTTTGTAACGAAAAGAAATATTAAAAAAAAGCTGAAATTACCAGTTCTGATTTTAGCACATTTTCCTAGAATTGTGCTTATGTGATCGGTTTGTCCAGCTACCCGTCCGTCCGTCCCTCCCTCCGTCTGTAGACATAATCCCAACAATGCATTGCGTTGCAATAGAGAGAGTGCGTATTGACCCTTCGCCTAATTTATGCCTGACGTCAGCGCGCCTGCGCTCTGGAGGCCAACCGAGTCAAGACTACTTCCACCCGAGTTTCCGCTATCGTTTTCCCATTGAATACAGCTGACTGTGTAGCCATGGCTTACAGATTGATGATCTGAAACGCTTAAGAAATCTGAATTGATTAATATTGAATGGATTAGCTGAAAGCGAAAAACCTGGCAATCTGCGTATGAAAAAAGAATGAAATAATGGAATGGATCATTTCACGAAATGAAGTAACAAGTTTTGAAACAGAAACAGGGTGCGTGTCCCCGACTAGCACATCATTTCCTGATGCTTTACTCATTTTATGTGTCAGAGTATGCGCATCTGATTCCCAATGCTAATATCACAGAATAACATATTATTATGCGCTACTCTTATAATGTTTCCAAGTGTATGCATGTATGTGTCTGTCCGATTGCTTTCCATAGTCCTGACGTGTTCGTACGATTCCCCAGTGTGCGATGCGCACTGGCTTTCGAAGAATGATGGCGTCTTGGTTAGCGAGGTCTATTACTCCATGAGCGAGGCATCACCGACGATGTTTTTTCGTGCCGTTTTTAAATTGTTTTCAGCCATCTACAAAAATTATATCACTAGACTGACGATGTATGTTGTTTTAAAGCCTCTCGAGTTGATTGAAGCAAGTATTTTTAAAGAAATTCTTAAATACAACACTCGCGGTATCGCGCCGACGAGAGAGGGCGGAGGCGGAGGATGTGTGCTCGAACCCTCGAGATTTTTTTATGGCTATATTTCTCCTTCTAGATTATCAAAGATATTATTCTATTTCTTATGGAATTATTTCCTCAAATATACAAGGTCTTTATAATTAAAGTTGCATTTTGAAATGGCCATAAATAAAAACTCCTGGACCAAAAGCTATAATACTGAGTAACCAGTCTTTAATCGTTACTAAAATTAGTCACATGATGAATGTGGCCTCCACCATTTACTGAAAGCAGGTTACACTGGATTACTGCGGATGACTTGTAAAGCGCATGTGTATAAACCACATTAACCTGTGTCTTCGTGTCTAATTTCGTATACGAATATTGCATAGAGCGCCATTCCATGCTGGTGGTGACCTTTTGAACTAATTTTATTTTGGTGGGTATGAACTTCCCATGCCTTCTTGTAAAATATTACCAAGTATTATAGCTTTTGGTCCAGAAGTTTTTTTTTTATGGCGATGTCAAAATGGAACTTTAATTATAAAGACCTTGTATAATACTAAAATGTGTACATCAATAACAAATTTTCCAAATAATAAAATTAATAATACGAAAATCAGTCAATCGATAACTTACAATAAAGAAATATATCCAAATTGAGTAAAAACTGTTTTATAAATTAGCAGAATTAAGATTACACCAAGACTAGTTTCTCTATCAAAATCAGTAAAGAAAATCTAATCAGTAACAGCAGAAAAAAAAATAAATAAAACGCGCGTTGACAACCATTTCCTCTAGCATATACAGCATCCAACATCATAGCAGGAATGAAGCATTTTAACACGCTTAAAAGGAAAATGAAAATATTAATATAACTTTTTAATATTAAAAAAAATTAAAGTAAATGTTGATTTATAGTGGAACACAAGCGGGATGAGTATCAACTAGTGAGTACTCAGGTCTTATGGAAGTTCTTTTGGCTCGGTTGAAGTGTAGTGCGCATGCGTCATGATGTCACGCATAAATTAGGAGAATTCCTAAAAGTGAATTTCTGGAAGAGACGAATTATCCTTGTATTAGGGAAAACGCGTACTGAGCAATTCAGCTCGACCCTGCGCGTGCTCTAAACGTTAATGAGATGTTGCGCGTGATTGAGATTATTGAAAGGAGAGATCGGTCTCTAAGTCAAAAGAATTTTTTTTATTCGTAGGGAGCTTATTATGTATTACGATAACTAGAAAACGAATTAATTTTTCACACTGTTTTCACCAATCCATTAATATGGGACAGAACACGAACAAGTTTGAACTTGAGATAGCCGGAATAGTTACGTGCACTAACGGCATGTGCTCTAATGATACAATTGATACCCCCTTAAAACTTTCCTACCACCAAATATGGCATGTAATATCACATAAATTGTCACGTCGTGTTATGAACGAATACATAAGAGTATCCAGTGATAGCGGATATTGCTCTAGTGGCAAGTGTACGTGCAAAGATATATGTCATAAATGAATATAACGCGTAAATAATGATAGTAGGAATTGTTTAATAGTACGTGGTTTAATGGTACCATATGGTACAGTTGGAAATTTTGCTGCTAAAATATGGCATGTAATGTATCAAATATTTCGTAACAATGTGTAATGAGTGAATACCAGGAGTAAATATAGTGGGAAATGGTTTAGTAGCACGTTTCCTATATGGTACTATTGTAACTTTTAGTGCTAAGATATGGCATGTAATCTATCAAACAACTCGTAATAACGTGTCATGAGTGAATATAATGAGTAAATGATGATAGTGGGAATTGGTTTAGCAGCACGTGTCCTAGTGGTACCATATGGTACCGTTGAAACATTCAATGCTGAGATGTCATGTAATATATCAAACAACTTTTAACAACGTCGCATGAGTGAATATAATGAATAAATGATGATAGCGGGAATTAGTTAGTATGTATCCTAATGGTACCATTTGTAACCATATGGTGCTATTGTAACTTTTAGTGCTAAGATATGGCATGTAATATATCAAACAACTCGTAATAACGTGTCATGAGTGAATATAATGAGTAAATGATGATAGTGGGAATTGGTTTAGCAGCACGTGTCCTAGTGGTACCATATAGTACTGTGGGAACTTTCAATACTAAGATATGTCATATTTTACAGGGTGTATCAGGTTCGATGGTCATAAAGTACCTAGCGTGTTCCTTTGTATGATTACAAACTTAAAGTTCCTTATCGAAAATGTCGAAAACTCAAAAATTTAAATTGCGTCGTTACGTCATTATGAACTTTCCGCACCAGCAGCTCATTAAATTCAAAGGGGCGATTACAATTAAATCGGCGACACTTGTTGAGATTAAATGATGTTTTCGACAGGTTTTCAGCAAACTTCGCGTGATATTTAGAACCTTAATACTTGAGTTTTGAACATTTTGCGTAAGGAACTTTAAGTTTGTAATCATGCAGAGGATCACGCTAGGTACTTTACTGGCCAACGAAAATAATTGTCCCATCCAGCGGAAATAATTGCAGCTAGTGGCCTTCAATTATCAATTTGGCCTTTCTAGATTCAACAATATTAAGAAAACCTCCGCCGGGACAAAACAGGAAAACCTCAAAAGAATTTCCTTTTCGTAATTAGCCTGCCGTCAAATATCCTCCTATCCCTGTTTCTTGGTAGGTGATTATGCTGAACGGAAACACTCCTGGTACTGTGGAGTTATGCACCAATAGTTCCAGTTCAGTGAACAATTTTCTGCTATTACAATTGCTCATTAACGTGCAGCAGGTAATGTTTGAGAAAGCAGCATTACACGAATAAATATCACTTAATTTCAAATTATAAAGAAACGAGTTCACATTACCGTTACCCGTCGACTCAAAACTCTCCTGTCGCGCTAACGGATTCCAACAGGGTTGGCTGAAGCCTTTACTCTCCCGTCGACTTTCTCGCAACGGTCCCCCTTGCTCCGGCTCGCTGCAGGCTTCCCTAAAATGCTTAAAACTCCGGTCATTATTTTCTCTGCTGCGCTCCACTATTACTGCAGCACTCGTTAGTTTCCCGTAACGCATTATTCCGAGCCTTCTTCGTTAGCTTACCGCCGGACGCAAATTTTCCTTCGTCCTCTCGGTATTGCAACCAATTTCCTTCTAACTTTTCTCGCGCTCCCCTTCTCCTCTCGTGGTTCGGTCTCGTTTCTCTCGCGAAGCTCTCGACCGCTCCATTCTCTCTTCTCGGGGTGAGGCCTTTTCCTTCTAATTTCCAGCTGCTATGGGCCTTTTGCCCGCTCACGATATTTCCTGTATTACGTCATCCCATGCGCGATTGAAACCGAGGCTGGAGGGAAGAAAATCCCATGATCTATAAGAAGTGAAGTGGTGTCGCGGTTTTTTATACTTTATGGTTCAATTTTGTACAAACTTTTTGTGCTTTGGCCTTTATAACAATTGCATTTCAAAAATTACAAAATTGCTATCATCACATACCATTAAATACTAAATAAAAAAAAATGAATTTTTTTTTAATTCAGTGGTAATAAGCTTTTTGTGTTTAAATAAAGATCAATTTAATTTTAACTTAAAATGTTCAATTACAATTAAAGATAAATAAAGAAAAATAAAAAGCACTTTATGTTTGCATAATATATAAACGTGCAATTACTTATTCATAATGCTAATCTTCATTATGCCGAATATTTATATCATGATGGTATTTTTTTTACGAAAATAATAAATTCAATTTTTTCCAAAAAAGGAATCAATTGTTTTAATTTACTGTATAATTTTTCCAAATGAATATATTTTAAGTCCATGCTCTAAAAAATAATTATTCATAACATTACCTTCAAAATCAAAAATATAAGATTCTGAAAAAAAAAGTTATATGCCTTGTTATTAAATCTTCCCAGCCATTCAGTTACTGTACTAAAATTTATGTTTGGCAAAACTGTTAAACTAATCGAGTAGTGTTTCATTTCTTCGTTTTACAACTGTGTGGCCAGATCTAGCATAATTATGCTAAACTGGCATAAATTATAAGCCTTTAGCATCTTGGTTAGCATAAATGTTTATCAGCATAATTTTTTCATTTTTAAGGAAAACCAACCATAGTGAACAGCACTTTATAAAACTATGAATCGCCTGACAAGAAGATAGAAGACACAATTCCACCAATTTTTTTTAATTAAAATATTTTTTGTGTAACTGTTCTTCTCCCTTATTATCCCGAAATTAAACCTTGTCAACATTTTCTGGTACATTATCCGAAATTAATATACTATGAATCACTTCATCAGCCCAGGAACATTTTCAGTCAGAACAAATGTGTGAATTTCGATTAATAATTATATAAGAGATTTATTAATAATTAAATTTAATAAATCTCTTTTTTAATTGTTAATATCCTAAATAAAGTAATTATAAATAAAATTAATTAATAAATTAATAAAAATCAAATTATTCCACAACAACAAGAATATCATCCACCAACAACCAGGTTCATCCAATACTTCAACTTCTTCAACTATATATTCAAACCAGCTTTTCAAGCCACATCATATGGTCATCCAAGTTCAACAATCAAATATCTTCAATCCAGTTCTTCAAACCCAGTGCTATGTCAGTTCAGGCCCGTACCCCGGGGGGGGGGGTCGAGGGGGGTCGACGACCAACCCATTATGGAAAAAGGTCCGATTCAGTGGAATTTTTGAAAAAAGGTCCGGAATTTTCGAAAATCGACCCCCCAAGTTAACATCCTGGCTATGGCCCTGCAGTTCACATACAAACTTCATCAGAACATATATTTGGTGATTTTTATTAATTTATTTTATTTATAATTACTTTATTTACGACATTAACAACTAAAAAGGAGATTTATTAAACTTAGTTCGATTAGTATCTTTTGCTTTCTTCTGAAGCTTAACAGAAATTTAATGCTTAGCAAAATTCTGTCTGAAGTTCTCGAAACATGAAAAGAATAATAAGAAGGCAATTATGAATAAAAAAGTATTTTTTCGAGAATATGTTAGAATTATCCTTAAAACGAAACTTAAAAACTGCATTCTCGTTTTAAATTCTCTGTGCGCAAACTTTGTGTTTATGTAAGAAAAATACATGTAATAAAGAAAAAATAATACACTTATAACTTTAGCATAATTTTGGCATTTTTACGATGCCAATTTAGCACAATCTAGCATATTTTTAATGAGTGCCTAGAAAAATTTTGATTTTTCATCTGGTCAGACTGTTCTACAAGCACTTTTCACCTTGAAACAATGTGTATTTTGAAGAGGGTTTTACCTCGAGCCTCGTTTTCGTGGCGCATAGGGATGACGTGTCGTCTCGCTCAAGTCTCGGGGTAAAAAGGCCCATTAGTAATTATCCTTGACGCGTAATTTTTCCTATTCTCTTAATTTGCTTCAAAATTCCGTGACACTTCTATATTCGGTTATGCATATGCTCCCTCGCTGTCGATTGTTCTTGATACACAATTTCTTTCAACCGTCCCCACAAGAAAGAATTGAAGGGAGGGAGTGTGGAGACCGAGGGGGCATGTTACGGTTCCAGCCCTAGTGATTCATCGCAAGAGGAAGATGCGATCGATGATCTGGATCCTACCAAGCAGCTGAAGAAGCGTTCTGAAGCCATTAGATTATCCTGCAGCATACAACCAATCAGCAGCACAATTGAACGGCCCGGTTTAGTAACTAGGCAAATGCACTTACCTGGTTTTTACCGTTTCCTATGGAAATATTATCCCTTATCACTTTGTTTATGCAGCAGATAATTTATTTATAAAAAGTGTCTGTTTTATAAACGTTTCCCTAAGAATTAAAATTGTTTCAGTGCAAAACTAATACTTGAAATTTCCAGACGCATTTAACAAATTTTTTTACTTTGTTTCTTTCCTAGTTACTGCACCGGGCCACTCAATTATTTTGCTGACATTCTCCTAACACCATCAACATATCATACGCTAGTTCGTTAGAAAAGGTATTTTTATTGTTAATCTGTTATGATAGTAACAAACATTGCGCAGGAATCGTTACCTATTCGACAGAGATAAACATGTAATGTGTAATGTTTAGAGAAACGTCCATAGGGCAAGTTGCAAAACGTGATCTGAAAGTGTTTTTATTGTATGTTTCCTACGGAAGCCGATTGAAAAAATTATTCCCTACGAAAGTTGTTTTTTTCCCAAGACTTATCGAACGACACCCTACTCGACGTATGTTCCAATTTAAGGTGTTTGGGAGTACACCAGATGCATTTTGCTTGAAGCAAGTGACGCAATAAAGGTAAACAATTAAAATTCTCCAATCCTTTTAACAATTAAGACAGAGTTAATTTGACTTCTTCGTTAATTAAATTACCCGAAAAAAAACATTTCTACGTAACCACTGGCTTGATTTGAAGCAAACTTGAATCATTTTGCACTTTAGCCCATTTCAGGAGAAACTTATTTCAACATTTATTATTCTCTCTTGCATAGTTTATAACGAGAAAGTCCATGGAAACACACTTCCGATTTTTCGGTAGATATACGAGAGAATGGGATACAATCAGGGAATGGGTTATAATCAGTTACAGAATTTTAAATGAGGATATTCACTAATTGGGCAAGACAATTTTAAGGTGATGAATCTAGAAGATCTATTCTTTAAATGGTAATGTAAAGATCATATAGTGAATGTAAAACAAAAAAATTTCTTTGGAATGAATGACACTGTTCAACAAATTTTTACAAAAATCATGTTGCCAAAATAAAGTGAGTCATTTTGATCAGTTTTTATGTGCTGAACACGAATATGACTGTGAAAATGCAAAATTGGCTCTAGTTTTTTTGTACTCTGCCAAAACAATTGTTTACATAATAAAATGCATGCCAATAGCTCTGGTCAACAACGTTTTTTGCTAATGGGGAAAATAGCTGTTGTAGACTAATTTGAGTGTGCTGATTCCAAATCTAAACTCCAAATTTCCCTGTCAAGTCAGGATCTCGAATTATATAGTTTAAATTTTAAAGGTATCCATTGTTTAAATTTGACATTATGAGCTGATACTGAAACTTAACTTCCTGACGTATTAGGAGTTCAGATTTGGAATCAGCACACTCAAACTAGTCTAGAATACCAACATTTGTCAAAGTTGCAGATCTACTGGATAAATATACATACACGTTGATACGTAGAAAATGAGCTATATGAAATATCTCAAAAACAAAAGCCAATCTGAAAAAACTGATGCCATATTCGGAATCAGTGCAACTAATTTACCATAAAATGACTTTTAAATGATTGGCAGCAAAATGTGTTTTGACCAGTGTAATAGGAAGTTTCAATATACAACTTGCATAGAAGTCACCAGCAAAGTGCAATGACTGCAGTAAACCTACATGGCATATACTTTACAGAAGATCACGGTAGCAGGTGAAAGGAGTTCTTGAATTGTTGTGGGACGAACACTTGTGGGAGGTATTCCCAATCGACGCTCCAGGTCATCCCAAAGGTGTTCAGTAGAATTCTAGTCGGGGTTCTGTGAAGGCCAGTTATTGTCCACAAGCTATGCAGATACAGTGACAGTTTATGGCACGGTACAATGTCTTGCTGAAAAAGATATATTGATTTTATTATTCAACATACGTTCCATAAAAATGCCATAAGGAAATCAGCATTTCATTGTCAAGAATGATCAGATATCTGTCGACTTTCAACGTGCATGCCATGACAACCAGAGAGCCGAAGCCAAACTTTGAAAAGCAGGACTATTTCGAAAGTTGGCGTTATGCACTCTGGTAAGAGTCGTCTCCTGGTGTCCACTATCCTATTACCCTATCTCATGGTATCATCTGCCAAAGCAGTTTTCAGCAGCTCCACAGTCTCAGCCAAAATCATCAACGTTTGCCAAAAGTGTGCACGAAACTGTACAAATTTCGGAAAAGCACAGTCTTCCAGGGTTCCACATAGCATTGTGCCAAAACCACCTAGATAAAGAAAGCCTGCGCACTGAAACGCTATTTATCTTTACATCACCATTGCTAATCGTATTTTTACCAATAATAAGCCTTAAATTTGTCATTTTAATGATCATATAATATTGTATGACTTTTCAGTCAGCAGGCCTATTTTATCGAGGTGATATTGATTGTGCACGCTCATTGCATCACTGAAGACAACGCGGCATGTCGGTTCGGGTAATAAGGTACATGCATATGGCAGTCCAACATGAAAACCCATGTTGAGAACTTCGGTTCTGAATATCTTAGTACAAATCTGTGCTTCAGTCGATTCCTCGAATTGTGATTTCAATGAGTTAGCTGAAAACTGGAAGTATTTGCATATTAACCTTCATAGCACTGTAGAGACACCATCGCTAAGTTTAGTGGTTATTACACTTCCACTTGACCTCTTGCGCTTCCATCTCACTATGATACCACTAACAGTTACATTGGGATGATCTAGTTTTCCAACAAGTGTATGGACAGACAGACATGCAACCTCGCACCCCATTATAATATCTCGTTTAAACTTTGTTATTTCCCTTCTTGTAGCCATATCACAAGGATAGATTCCACTTATTTGTTATTAAGATGTTATACTGATCACGTCAAGTGACTTATCATTTCCCACTGCTTACTTTGTTTCTTTTTCCAAAATCAGTTATTCTACGTGTATATGTGGTTGAAATGTTTTAAGTAGTCTAAAATATCTTTTATGCCAACTGCAACATCGAAATTAAATAAACACTTCTCCTCACTGCATTATATGAACAATTTTCTGTAATGTTTCGCTTCTTCACCTTTGAATATATTAAGAATATTTCAGGACAGTACTCTGAAAAATTAATTTTGACAAGCACTTCAACTTGTTTTTTTATCCAACATTCAACGCCTTCTTCCGAAATTTCTATTAGATTAAGTTACACCAAGGGGTATCTTTGTGATTTAAAGAAAGTTGTTTATTATTCATTTATTCTGTGCGACTTGAGACAAAAAAAGTTTTTCTATTTCCGGAGGCGTTTTTTTAAAAGGGTCAGTTTTTTTAAACAGTTTCCCTGAAGACGTCCAGTTCTTAATTAATTTTCTAATATGCGTTGAAGGTTTGTATTAAATTTCTATTGCTTTGCCGAAATTAAAGCCTCACTGTTTTCTATGAAACCATTTGGGATTTAATCCTTAGGTCATTTTCCTCTCAATGGAAATGCTCGTATTACAGTGATTAAGATTCGTCAGATGCAAAAATTTACTGAAAAATTAAAAGAACAATTGTACAATAATTATTGTAGCCCCTTCAGACACAGACCTTAAATTCGATTGTAAAAATTTTGTTTTTACATTTATTATATTGATACTGTTACATTAAACATAACCAGCAGTTTTTTATTTATTAACATTTTTTATTATCTTTTTACATGTATGGCTATATTTGCTACCGAAATATACATATTTATTAGAGAATCAACAGATTTTATTCATGTCATTTATTTAGTACGAAATTTTACAAAACATAAAAAAATACCGCACTTTTGACAAGGTAAACGTCCAAGATACAAGTTGGAAACATATGTTGCCAAGGTGACTGAAGGGGTTAATTTGCCCCATTTGTATAGCTGAAATGTTATTTATTACTTATTTATATTTTATTTTAAAAAGTAGTTGATTTATTGTCCCCCTAAAGCAAGTTATTATAAAGACACAATATATTTATTTAAGGATATACAATTTTTCTGAGAACATTCTCCTCCAAAGTGCAAATTTGTTAAACTCGCTGTATCCAGCGCCGTTAATTTTATTTACACGGTCAAAGCGAATTTGATTTAGCTTATCGTGTCTACATTCGCTTCCAGACTACATAAAAGCCATATTAAAATTTATTTTAACCAAAACGAAACATTTTATTGCCGATTAAGGAAGAATTTGTAAATTATCTGTTCCCTAATATTTCATGAGAAGCTGTAATTAGTTTTAATTATTTTTTCGAAAGAGTCAAATGGAATAATGTCGGTTATGTTACAATGAATATAAATACACTTACCAATTCATAAGTTAAACTAATAGTTTCCTAGAGCAGAAAGCAGAAAATCAAGTTTATCAGTTTAGTTGGAACTGTAATTTTTTAATATGTTGCAGCTGCTTCTATTACACGTGATTTACATAACAGTTCTGTATTTCTTCAACTCCTTCAGCATCTCCGATTTCTCTCTACAAGATATTCCTTATGCAAACAAATCATTTTTTAAATAACTCAAACATCTCATAAAATATTGGTGAACTATGTATTTTTTTAGTTTTTATTTAAATATTTTTTCGTTTGTTTTTTTTAATTACAACTTCTAAAGGAGAATTACGATTTAAAAATTAATAAAAAAAATTACTGAAATTACAATAATCAGTTGTCCGAACTCATTTATCCGAAGTTATAACAGGCGCTGAAAATTAATAATTTCAACCTGCCAATTGAAGTTACACTCACTGCTAGCACACACCCAAAAACTACGTCAAAGAACCACACCATGGTCTTATTACTCTCATTAAAAACTACAATTATTTTATGACAATGCCATCGGCTTGGTAGGGAAATTAATGTCGGATTTGGTATTGTACAAGTTTTCGTTCGACGTTGAAATAAGTTTGTTTGAATGTGTTTGTTTTATACACTTGAGTGGTCAATTTATCATGGCCACTTCCCCAGTATTTCTTATACATTTTACCTTTAATACTGTCCAGTCTTTTTGGCATGGAGTCCCACGATATATTAATAGATGGTTTGTGAAATGTGAAACCATCTTCATCAATAACGCTTTCCAGTTGTATGAGAAATTGTGGACCCATCTGTCTGACGGCTTTTTCAATTTCGTCCCATAAATGCTCCATGGAATTGATATCTGGAGTTTATGGGGGCCACCTAAGAAAAGTAAATCCACTTCATGTTCCTGAAAACAAGCCTGTACAATATGAACAACGCAGGATACATTATCTTGATGCAGGTAGATATCTCCGTTGATTGGATGAACTTGGTCAGCAAAGATATTTAAATATGTGCGATTCAGACGTGGATCAACACGAATTAAAAGGCCCAAAGCATGATAAAAAACAGTCCTCTTTATGCTGCCACAACTAGCTTGAAGGGTTGTAGAAATGCAATTAGGGACAAATCTTTCATTATTCGATGATTACCACAAGTAACACTTTGAGACCTAGCTTTTATGGCTGACAATTCAGACTTTCAACACTTTAACAATAGTTGCTCATGAACATTTTACGAATGCGGCGTTTCACTAATATTTGGTCCACGGCTCCTAGTTCCTAAAAATATCGTACTTTCAAAATTTGTGAAATGCCATTCTTTACCCGTATCTTCACAAACTTCTACTACTGTCGCAAGAACTAAGCTTGCCTTTTTATACTAGTATCGCCCTCTAGTGACAACAACATGACTCTACAGCTAATTTACTTAAAACTGTTCATAGCCACTGGTGTATATTATTTTTGTCCAGCTGTCCGTCCGTCTGTCCGTCTATACACACAATTCCAACAATGCATTACGTCCAGATCTATTGCATAGGGAGAGTGCGTGTAGTGAATTACTGGAAGAGACAAGTCATCTTTTCATTGGGGAAACGCGTACTGACGTGACCACCGAGAGAGAAGGCCTCCGCAATGAAACTGAATACATTGTTACATCATCATAGATAATGCAAATTCAGGGCTTTTTATTGGTATAAATACGAATAACAATACACTATCTATGTGATGCAACAATGTATTCAGTTTCATTGCGGAGGCCTTCTCTCTCGGTGGTCACGGTACTGAGCACCTCGGTTCAGCTCTGCGCGTGCTCTAAACGTTGTTGAAATGGTGCGCGTGCAGGATGCACGTGACAGGCGATTATAGAAACGGGATATGCGTGCCTAAACCAAAAGAATTTCTTTCTTCGTAGGGAGAATATAATTTATTACGATAACTTGAAAACGAATTAACTTTTTCACACTCTGTTTTCACCAATCAATAAATATGGAAATAGGTACAATAGCACGTGCTCTAAAGGTACCAATATGATACCCCTTAAAAATTTCCAGTGACAAGCTTTAGCATGTTGGTTTAATAGCACGTGTCCTAAAGGTACCATATGGTACCGTTGTGGAACATTCATTGCTAAGACATGGCATGTAATATATCAAACAACTCGTAAGAACGTTTCATGACCGAATATAACGAGAAATTAATGACAGAGGAAATTGGTTTAGTAGCACGTGTATCATTGGTACCATTGGAACTCTCAGTGCTAAAATATGGCATATAATATATCAAACAACTCGTAACAACGTGTTTGACTGAATATAATGAAAAATTAATGACAGAGAAATTAGTTTAGTAGCACGTGTCCTAATGGTACCATATGGTACTGTTGGAACTTTCATTTCTAAGATATGTCTTGTAATATATCAAATAACTCGTAATATCGTGTCATGAGTGAATATAATGAGTAATTAATGATAGTGATAATTGGTTTAGTAGCATGTATCGTAATGTAGCATATGGTACCATTGGAACTTTCAATGCTTAGATATGGCATATATCAAATAACACTTAACGACATGCCATGAACGAATAGAATAAGCAATAAACGATAGTGAGAATTAGCTTAGTAATACGTGGTCTAATGTTACCATTTACAACCTTAACAAAATATTGTGGAATGGAACCACCAAAAAGAGAGGAACTTCTAATCCGCTAGGAGTTTTGAAATACCGTATATGCAATTCGGTTACCAAATAGCCATCTTCAGCAAAAAGAGAAAAAAGTCAAATAAATAAAAGTTTTCTTTAGTTGGCTCCTGTCTCTCATCGCTAAACATGGCTGCTTTGTAGCCAAAATACGTAATCGGTGTTTCAAACCTGCTTGTGGATTAGAGTTACCCCGTTACTTGATATGTTACTTTGGAAACTTTCAGTGCTAAGATATAGCCTGTAATATATCAACGAACTCCTTACGAGTTGTTAGATTTATTGTTATCCATTGCTTATTGTTATCAAGAGCATATTGCTATTAAGCCTAAGAATATTCATAACTAATACTGTTAGACAATTTGCTAATTGCTAGTAGCTATTCGCATGCTCCAACACGCAGATGTTAACGTAGAAACGGTTTAGTAATAGAATATGAAGAAGTAATAGGCCTTTGGACAGAATGCTTCAGCAATTGAGGCTCACTTCATTTAACATTATGTAGAAATATCTACAAATTAAAGAACCTTTATTCGTTCAAATATATAAATATTAGTTATTAATTAAAAAAATGATTAAAAAATAATAAATAAAATCAAAATAAAAAGCTGAATTTTCGGATAGAGACTATCCTTTATCAAAGCAAAAAAAGTCAAGGAATTTTAGAAATCGAGGAAATATCAGGGAATTTTTGAAATCGTTTTGCTAGACACCCTGTTTTATGCTGAGCTTTTTAATACCTAACCTTTTTATAATTTTCTGTCATTGCAATTCTGTAAGTGTTTTCCTATTGTATTTTTCTGGCTCCTCTCTTATTACTCCTATTTGTCCTCCTTCCTGTCTTATCCCAACACGTCTTCAAATTCTTCTCCTGGCCCCCATTTGTTCTCTTCTAGTATTTCAGTCAATACATCGTACTATTACCTATGCTAACTATATATAAAGTCGTCCTTAAGTACTCGTTTCATATATAAAGAGTGGAGTCTATGGATATAATAGAAAATAGTGACTGTTCAACAAACGGTGGAAATAAAAGAAGTCACTCCGACGGAAGTGAAGAAGACGAAGAAGATGGTCCCTGGATTGAAATAAAAAATTTAGAAAGTGCACGAGAATCGATAACCTAAAGACCATCTCCAGAGTAAAGGAAGAAGTCGTCAGCGCGTCTAGAAATACGAATCCGAAGAATGATGACCATAGGATCACGAAGAGGTATTGTCGTGCAGACTCATGGCGTGCTGATTGAGACGATTTTAACTGAGCTCAAGAAGCATGTACCAGTAGAAAAGATTACTATTCATACGGGCAGAGCTGAAACTGTCAAAGTTAAATGTGAAGACGAAGAAACTCACAACAGGTTAGTCTCTGGAGTTAAGTCTGACAATATTTAAAAAATTCACAATCATCAACTGAAGTCGGAGTAGGTCTTGAAATACGCGATTCGTAATGTGGATGTAGCGTATGATCTCAATGACTTCCAAGAAGACCTAAGAAGAGCCAACTACTTCCCAGAAAAGTAATCAGAACCACTCAGGAAAGCCAAAAGATCCATTGATATGCCAATGGTTTTGGTTCTGCTCCGGAACACCGAACACAACTAGTCACTGGAACACGTATTGAGCCGCTGGAGTGTTAGCAGAGGTCTTTCGAGGGAACAAGAAGCCACTACAATGCTACAACTGCCTGCGATTCAGACACGTTTCCATGGGCTGCACGGAAGATCCTCGTTGCAAGAAATGCGCAGAGGGGCACCAGTCAAGAGATTACCCCAAGATTAAAGGACAAGACCTTGCTAAGTGCGTCAGATCTGGTGGGTAGCACACTTGAAGCTACACGAAATGTCCTAAATATTCCTAGTTAAAAGCATGCTTAGATCTAAAATGACAGCATACAAATTCTTTGACAGGTTAGTCGAAGAGTTCAAGAAGAAGTAAAAAAGCTTCGCGACGCTAGATGGAATGACAAGCTGCAAAGCTTGTCGACTCGCGACAATTCCATTTGGAACAGAGTTAGAGTTCTTCGGAAGAATAAGAATGATACGTTTCCTCCACTTCGCACCTCTCAAGGTAATTACGTCCAAACTAATCAGGATAAAGCTCAAATAATTGCAGATATCCTAGAGATGCACTTTGTTACCCCTGATAACAATTATCCTGAGAGTGAGCTCATGTCCCAGACTGTGGAAGACGGTCTTGCCAACTTTTATGAAGTCCCACAGCCTACAACTAACATCATCATCGAGGCCGGTGAAATCACTACCATGACAAGAAATCTGAAAAAGAGGAAGGCTCCAGGAAGAGGCAAGGTAAATAATACCACCTTAAAGAATCTCCCAAAGAACATAATTAGCGACATCTCGAATATCATAAGCGACTGTTGGAAGTTTTTCTACTTCCTGATTGTTTGGTAGCAGTCTATTGTGTTAAGTATCCCCAAGCAGGGGCAAACTCCTGCAATTCCCGCGAACTACCGACCTATCAGCCTACTCCCGTCAATGTCTAAGATCTTGGAGAAAACGATCCTCACCAAATTCAAGGACCACTATCTCACCAATGGTTTAATGCGGGAAGAATTGTTGTGTATGTAGGACTCGGTGAAATGGTAGGGGAGGCGTAAACTACTTATTACAACTAGTGTTTACCTTTCGGTAGCGTTTCCTCGTTCTCCCATTGGATATATAACGACGATCGGGTATAGTTTTTGGCAGGACATCATTTGGCAATGGCTTACGATGGAATCCCGAGATGATGAGCGTTCATCTCAGACAACAATGAGGTCACAACAATGTGAACGATAAAGACGATAACAAACGCCACAACAAATACGAAGATTAGATGTTGATCGCCGACACGACATTCCTCCCGTCGCACTAAGCGAGGGGGGAATACTGCTGGGGCGGCTGCCGAGTGCGACCGGAGCGCCGGAGGGTTTCGGAGTATCGTCTCTGTCAATCTCGATGGCGCGTGGCGTCTGCGACAGAGCGCGCTGGCGGATCGCCATATTCCACAGCTGGTTGATGCGGCTTGATTGGTTCGGGGAATCGCTTAAGTCTGGCGGCGGAACGTCTACCGCTGGGTTTGAAGTTGCTGCCGTGGTTGTGAGTTCATTTTCGGCCGCAACCGGGATCACCTCTGTGGCTGCGTGATCCGCTGTTTGGGGAGCGCACTCGGTAAAGCGCATCCGACGAAGAATTCTTCGTTTCCTTGTTTCGTCGCTGCAGGGCGCACTGGAGAGCTTTACGTCACGTGGTTTTAATTGATCGATATGCCATTTTGAGCACTTGTTACCAACTGCCAATCGTAGAGCAGGTCTCCTAGGCGACGGTTGACAACACCCGATAACCATCTTTTTTGTGAGGGACTTCCCGAAGACACATAGACTGCTTGCTCATCTCGTAGGGACGTAAATTTTGGCGTGAACGTAGCTTGGTGACGCTCTTGCAATCGCTGGCTTACGCCTTGTGGCTGCAACATATCCAGGCGAATGTGCAGTTCTTTTTCTAGAAAAAGTTTATTTGGGGACTCCTCCGTGGTGGCATGGGGCGCTCTTATATATCATTCTAAAAACACGTTTAGGTTTAGGTTTCTTTGTAAGCTGGCTGGCGTGGTTTCCATGGCTTTTAATGCACGCTTAATGGTTTGTACATATCGCTCAGCTTGTCCGTTAGTGTATGGATGGTATGGCGTTGTGCGTTTCTGGAATTTGACTCCTCGCACTTTTAGGTAGGTTGAGAATTCGTCGGCGACAAACTGGGGCCCATTATTGGAAACCACGGTGGTTGGTATTCCGTATCTCGCGAACAGCTCATCCAGTATGTCAATGGTGGCTGTGGCGGTCGTCGACGAAGTACCTTGGTTTCCACCCACTTGCTGTACGCGTCAATAACTATGAGAAGCAGTTTTCCCGATATTGGTCAGGCGTAGTCCACATGGATTCTCTCCCATGGGCCCTTATGATACTCCCAGTGGTGGATTCGGAACTGGGAAAGTGCGCTGGAGGTCGTCACACATTCGGGATTCGTCAGTATCTTCAATGTCGGCATCGATACCGGGCCAGTATACAAACGAGCAGGCGAGGCCTTTCATCTTGCCCATTCCTAGATGGCCGGTGTGGAGGTCATCCAAGACTGGCTGCCGTAGTGGTGGTGGAATCACTACACGATGTTAATACATTAGGCAACCAGCGCTCGTCATGTATTTATCCTCGGGTGCTTTAAATCCGGAGCGGGTTAGGTCTCTGCCTCGTCCTAGTTCCTGGACGATCCGACCCAGTCTTGGAACGCTTCGGGTGGCTTTAGCAATGTCCTCTGGACGGATGGGCAACTGGCACATTTGGTGGACCACAAATTTCTCAAATCCATCTTCCTCCTCCTCTTCTACCCGCAGCTTCACGCCTAGAAGTTGTATTCTCGATATTTGTTTGAGAATAATTTCTTACATCTCTCAAAAGATTTTAATAAAAAAAAGAAATTATAATGATTTTTATGTATTTATTTATTTCTTTTTATAACTATTCCCCTTAAAATGTGAATCATTAAGGCAAGCATCTTACCTGACGAAAAAAACAGGCCCTGGCCAACACCTCCTAGAGAGAAGGCCTCCGGACCAAAGGTGTATGCATTGTTACATCATCATCAAGCGGCCAAATTTAGGGCTTATTATTGGTAGAAATACGATAACAATAGCCGCTTGATAATGATGTAACACTGTATACACCTTTTGCCCGCAGGCCTTCTCTATAGAAACACGTAGTCACGCGTTGGCGCAATGCGTGGAAAGGGATGGGGACTATGTAGAAAACTGAATAGTGCATTACATAGAGGACAAATGTAAGTATTAGATACAAAAAGAATTTTGAAAATCGGTTAAAAATAAAAAAGTTACAGCCATGGAGGCATTACTTTTCAATATGCCCTCGTATTAATTTCATCAACAACGATTCACTCAGCTGATTGTTGACACAAACACCACGGGATGATTGTCCACACATGCAAGGAAACAAATATAAACCAAATCACTTTCATATATATAGATGTAAAGGTTATTAATTTCTCCGTTTTTAAGAAACTTATCTCCAGTTTTACATTTTTTCTATCATTGTGGTAGTATTACACGGCTATGTGTTAAATTTTAACTTTATAGCTTACTTCGAAGTTTACTTTTAAAACCGGACAAACATACTTACATTGCCTTTTATATGTATAAATATCTTCTATTTTTGGAATTGGATGCTCATCCACGATCATTTGCTTATTAACCATAGGTTTATAGTTCTCCTTGATTTGCAGCGCTCCGTTTTTCTTTTCCACTACGGGGGTCGGTGATGCCCACTCGGAGAAGTCGACTCTTTCGTAGAATCCTGCCTGTATCTTCTCCTCTATTGCCTTAGCATACTGTTCTCGTAGAGCAAGGGGGACGTCTCTTGCTCTGGCAAATACAGGGTTGGCGTCTGGCACCAGATGGACTGAAGCTGGTGGCGTTTTCAGCTTCCCTGCTGTGTTTTGGAAGACGTGGTCGAACTCTTTCAATAGACTGTCTGGTTGGTAATTTTGTCCCTTGGTGAGCAGTCCTTTGCCTTGGTTATCCTGGATGGCTTGTATGGGTGCGAAGAGTTTATCGAAATGGATATCGTGGACAAAATTGGAGATCCAATCGCGATCCATTAGTCCCATAGAGTTAGCTTCTACCACGTATAAGTCCATATTCTGGCTGGTGCTGCCCATGGTAACTCGGACATTTACTTTCCCAAGGCATCACACCTGGTGACCGGTATAGCTCCGAAATTGCCGGTCGGTCTTCTGCAGGCGTAGCTGAGGCTTGACCTTGCATAGACGGGTGACACCTACGATTCCACAAGGTGCTCCCGTGTCAACCTCCATCTGCAGATTCTTTCCGTCTATTAACACGTCTATCAGGTTTGGTTATTATTATTATTATTATTATTATTATTATTATTATTATTATCATTTTATTTATTCCATTTATTGTATACATATTTGGAAGAGGAGTCTTAAACAAAAAAAAGAAACTTAACATCTTTTCAAGTTTTATGCTATTTCAATATTTAACCATTTCGTTATTTCAGTTCTTTACATTTTCTTTTACAGAATATCTTTCTTTTCAATCAACTATTTTTTTTACAAAAATCTTTTATGACACATAATGACCTACCAGGTATGTATAAACAATTAAGACGTATCTTTCATCTGTTTTCTAATCTAGGCAAAAGTTACCCACAGTTGAGTGGGCTCCTTACGACCAACTAATTTTAGTATGGCTGCACAACGTTATACTGTAATCAACAAAGATGAACTTCGGTGCGTGATATGGAACGCTAGGGGCATTCCCCGAAAGCGTATCGAGTTTCACAACTTTCTGATAAAGCAAGAAATCGACGTTGCTTTCCTCTGTGAAACTCATATCAAACCAAGCCAAAACTTCAAGGTACCTGGCTATTGTGTGTACCGTAAGGATCGAATGGCTTCAAATACTGCAAGATGTGCGTCTGGGGGCGCTGCGATCATCATTAAGAAGGGAATTCAACACCAAGAATTAGTACGGAATCGGCCTCCATCATTATCAATGACGTCTCCTGTGGTGAAATGAATTTCGTGGCGCTCTACAATTCACCTTAACATTATCTTGACATTTGCGAGCTTGACGAACTTTTCAGTGGTGACACTCCAGTCGTCCTGGCTGGTGACCTAAAGATATTCTTAAGCACTATGGCTACCATCCCGACGTTGCGTACTGTACAGAGGACATCGATCAACTTGTTGATGACATCACCAGATGTATTAACAGTGCCATAGAAGCTAGTAAGTATCCATCAGAGAATAAACCTTCTCATCGAATCCAACTCACTCCTGGAATCCAACGCCTAATTGCTGAAAGAAACAGGACCCGTAGACTTTGGCAACGCTATCGTGAACCTTGGCTTAAAACCAAGTACAACAGGTTTAGTGCGAAGAATTGAAGAGGAGATAAAAGAGCTTCGCGACGGTATCCCGACAATTCCATTTGGAGTATGGTCAGAGCTTTACAGAAGTAGAAGAATGTTACGCTTCCTCCACTCCGTACACCACAAGGTGACTATGTGCAAACTGATCAGGACAAGGCCCAAGTCATTGCAGATTCACTGGAAATGCAGTTTGTTACTCCTACCAACGATAAGCCCGAGAGCCAAATCATGTCTCAGCGTGTGGAAGAAGGTATTGTCAACTTTGATGAAGTCCCACAGCATTTAACGAAGAACAGCATCGAGGCTGGAGAGGTCGCCACCATCATAAGTAAACTAAAAAAGAAGAAGGCTCCAGGAAAAGACAAGGTGAGTAATAACGCCCTTATAAATCTCCCGAAGAACTTTATTGACTATCTCACTAATATCATTAACGTCTGCTGGAAATTTTCTTACTTCCCTGTGGCTTGGAAGCAATCTATTGTGTTGAGTATCCCCAAGCAGGGGCAAAATCCTGCAATTCCGGCGAGTTATCGACCTATTAGCCTGCTAGCCACGATGTCCAAAGTGTTGGAGAAAACGATTCTCGTCAGATTCCAAGAGTCTAGTTCGGTATCGGCGAAAGCAATTCGAACCGAACGAATGTCTATATGGGTATCAAAGTTTATCAACATTAAGTGGCTGAAAGCAGCAATGCCTACCTGTCGGTATAGTCGTCTAGATGAGTCGCTGTCGGAGGTAACGTCGCTCTCTGCATCTCCACTTAACGCCCTCGCTGTCTCCGTTGTACGTGAATTCTCGTGCGCTGGCTCAGCAGTTGGTTCTGCAGAAGATATGCTTAATAGCTCCTCTAATGCGAGACCAATGAGGTTATGAATGCGTAGCCAGACGGCCTCGTTACCCACGGGCATATCACTGGGCTGCTGGTCTGTCTCGGCACGTGTCGGATTTTTACGTCGTAACCTCACCCCATGCGGTCGTCGTCCCATGCTCGCGTCGGCGTCGAGGTCGCTGCTCGAAGTACTTGTAGCAACCGTTTTACCGCGCCCATACAAGTTGCCAAAATTCCTCTCGAATCGATTTCGAGTGTTGAACCGTCTCCTGTCGAAACCCTTTTCGTCCGCGTGCTTTCTCCGTTCGTACTGATTTCTCTCTGATGATCTCGTTCTTCCTCGAGGTTTTCTCGGATTGTCTGAGATCTGCCCCTGAAGTCATCGCTCGTCACGGAGGTTCAAGCGCGTCTAGATCTTACAAGGGGACATTAAGACCTCAGAATTTTAGTTTAATACGAGACTTCTTGTAGTTCTTGTGTACCTTTAGGGTGTTAATATACTTAAATATTAAGGCGTACTATTCAGCCAATTTTGAAAAAGGACGGTTTAAAGTTTCGAGCACCATACATAAGGGAAAGTTTTCCTCTTTGATTGTAAATGATCCGATAGCTCAGACGGCAGCGTGGTTGCTCTCAAATTATTAACAAGTAAGTGTGAGGTGGCGGTTCGAATTCCATTGTAACAATTTTTTTTCTTTACCCAAAAAATTATTCAATATATTATATTTACAAATTTATTTGTGACAACCAACTTTTTCATAAAATTTTCCTTTTCTCAAAATTATTATACTTATTTTTATTGTTACAGGTGTCTACGGAGTAATAAAGTAATTTCTGCGAAATATTTTGTATAAAATCAACATTTTAAAAGCAATAAAATTTCAAATTTCAATAAAATGTTGATTCTATACAAAATATTTTGCAGAAAATACTTTATTACTCCGTAGACACTTGTAACAATAAAAATAAGTATAATAATTTTTAGAAAAGGAAAAATTTTGTGAAAAAGTTGGTTGTCACAAATAAATCTGCAAATATAATACGAGGTGCATTCAAGTTCTAAGGCCTCCGATTTTTTTTCTAATTAACTACTCACCCGAAATTGATGAAACTGGCGTTACTTCTCGACGTAATCGCCCTGCAGACGTACACATTTTTCACAACGCTGACGCCATGATTCCATGGCAGCGGCGAAGGCTTCTTTAGGAGTCTGTTTTGACCACTGGAAAATCGCTGAGGCAATAGCAGCACGGCTGGTGAATGTGCGGCCACGGAGAGTGTCTTTCATTGTTGGAAAAAGCCAAAAGTCACTAGGAGCCAGATCAGGTGAGTAGGGAGCATGAGGAATCACTTGAAAGTTGTTATCACGAAGAAACTGTTGCGTAACATTTTCAGGTCGTCATGCAGGATTGTGTGCACAGAACCCACGCAAATGCCAACTCTGGAGGCGATCTGTTCAACAGTCATTCGGCGATCCCCCAAGACAATTCTCTCCACTTTCTCGATCATGTCGTCAGACCGGCTTGTGCGAGCCCGAGGTTGTTTCGGTTTGTTGTCACACGATGTTCTGCCTTCATTAAACTGTCGCACCCAAGAACGCACTTTCGACACATCCATAACTCCATCACCACATGTCTCCTTCAACTGTCGATGAATTTCAATTGGTTTCACACCACGCAAATTCAGAAAACGAATGATTGCACGCTGTTCAAGTAAGGAAAACGTCGCCATTCAAGTATCTAAAACAGTTCTCATTCTCGCCGCTGGCGGTAAAATTCCATCTGCCATACGGTGCTGCCATTTCTGGGATGTATTGACAATGAATGCGGCCTCATTTTAAAACAATGCGCATGTTTCTATCTCTTTCCAATCCGGAGAAAAAAAATCGGAGGCCTTAGAACTTGAATGCACCTCGTATACCGAATAATTATTTGGATAAAGAAAAAAAAATTGTTACAACTGGAATTCGAACCCGCCACCTCACACTTACATGTTAATAATTTGAAAGTCGTTTGAGCTATCGAATCACTTACAATCAAGGAGGAAAACTTTACCTTATGTGTGGTGCTCGAAACTTTAAACCGTCTTTTTTCAAAATTGGCTGAATAGTGCGCCTTAATATTTAAGTATATTTACACTCTAAATATACACTACAACTACACGAAGTCTCGTATTAAACTAAAATTCAGAGGTCGTAATGTCCCCTTGTTAGAGAAAGCTTGATTGACACGTGACAAACAACCAAAAAGGGAGGGAACTTCTAATCCGCTAGGAGTTTCTAAATACCGTATATACATTTCGGCTACCAAATAGCCATCTTCAGCAATGAGAGAAAAAAGTCAAATAAATAAAAGATTTCTTTAGTTAGCTTCTGTCTGTAATCGCTGAAAAGGGTATTTCAAATCTGCTTGTGGATTAGAGGTTCCCTCGATTTTTGATATGTTACTTTGGAAATTTTCAGTGCTAAGATATGACTTGTAATATATAAACAAACTCCTTACCTGTTGTTAGACCTATTGTTGTCCATTGCTTATTGTTATCAAGAGCAAATTGCTATTAAGCCTAACAATATCCATAACTAATTACTCTTAGACAATTTGCTAATTGGTAGTAGCTAATCGCTTGCTTCAACACATAGATGTTAATGTAGAAACGCTTTAGTAATAGAATACGACGAAATAGTTGGTCTTTGCACAGAATGCTTCAGCAATTGAGGCTCACTTCATATAATATTAAATAGAAATGCCTACTATTTAAGAACTTTTTTTGTTGAAATATATAAAGAATTCTCTCCATTTAACCTTTCAGTTTTTCATGTTTGTTCATTTTAATTCTCTTTGTTTACTTATATAGGGTGTCTCTGTCACGGAATTTTAATGATTCCGGCGACAGAGTCGATCATTTTCGCTCCAGAATATTTTACAATTCGGAGCGAAGACGAAATCGACGTCGTCATCGTCATCGACGGGAGCACGAGGCATCAACCAATGAGCGGGGAGCGAGGTTCTCGACGGCGAGCTCGAGGCGAGAGCAGAGACGGAGAGAGAGAAGGAGTTTGGCAGCTACCGACGAACGACGGAGCAAGGGGAAGCGCCTGGCCACGAGCGACGGAGGGCATCGTGACTGCCTGATGTTCCTTTCGCCGAAGGAGAGGGTTCGTCCTCGAGCGACTGCAACGGAGACGGCTACGGAGTCGGCGCGCGCTTCGTTGTGTGTTACCCTGCCAAGCAGAGAAGCTCCGTTGGCGGAGATTTATTCCGACGCTGAGTTCGAGAGTCAGCAACTTGAAAGGTGCACATCGCCGGTGTTCAGTTTGCTTCCCCGTACGCCGAGTGTTTCAGCCGCCGACCGTGGATTCGGCTTGGTGAGTGTATCTTTTACTGTAGGCTGTGCGAACGTTTTAGTTAAAAAAGCTTTTCCGGAATTAAGCCGCCGTGACGTAAATGTGTGCTCTCAAGTGTGTGGGCTTTGGCCCGGCGGCATGCGAGCTTATTTCACGAATGATTTTGGCTTCGTGATATTTAAGCTCAAGTGAAGTGCCTTCTACCTCACGTAGAAATTTTTACCTTTGTGCTAATTCACGTAATAGCCCGTTATGCTTGTCTTATGTTATTAATGTTAATGTTTCAGCACATTTCTTTTGTCATTTAATATCCATGTTCTTTATCGCAGGTCTCTTGTGACTTGGAATTTCCGAACTGGAAAAAAAAAAGAGAACTCTACTTATTGTGTATGTGACTATATTTGACTATTATTTGACTATATTATTTGACTATATTTGACTATATTTGACTATTATATTTGACTATATTTGATTGTAACGCAAATGTTAATGGACTCCCCCTGACTATAGAACTTTTACCGAAAGTGACTTTTATGATGAAATTTATTTAACTAATTCTAGCCCTCGCAATTGGAACTTTTAGTACGCGAGTGCGCCGTTTGTGTTATCGTATGCTATTGTGCTGCAGCGAAACTCATGTAAATGTTCACTGTAAATTACTGTAACTGTTTCAGTTGATTTCTGCTAGACGTAATTTGTGTAAGCCTTTGTATGTCTTTTTAATTACTAGTTGCTTAAGCGTTTAAGCTGGGGGTTGGTTTTCTTTTAAGGGTTTTAGATACCGACCCAGCTAAGTTGCTATTTCTATTTTGACCTATTTTATTTGTCTAGTATTAAGCAATTTAACTTTTGGCTAATAGGCTATTGTTCTTTGATTTAACAGCTCAGCTGCTTAAATTTTTCTGTATGGCAATATTCCTTTTGAAGTCATTTATACTTGTAGCTTTGTGTGCTTTTGTTTAGCTCTTAAGCTTTGTTTTAGGTTAATGACTGAGTTATAATTGTAAAGGCTTACGTTGGAGCCTTTGATGTAATTTACTTTTAGATGAATTTGGTATTTACAGTTTAGACATCAATTGTCGTATTCAATTGCTTAGCTTGTAAGCTTTGGTTAGGTTACTAGCTTAATTATAATTGTAAAGGCTTACGTTAGAGCCTTTGATGTAATTTACTTTTAGGTGAATTTGGTAATTACAGTTTTTGCTCGTTTAGACATTTAATTGTCGTATTCATTTGTTTAGCTTGTGAGCTTTAGTTAGGTTACTAGCTGATTTATAATGTAAGGGTTTAGGTTTAAGCCTATGATGTAACTTACCGATAGGACAAGCGTGCCTTGAAGATTTAGCTTGTTTGTAAGTTTTAATCTTTAGATATAGGTTTGTCTTGCACTGAGGTGCAGGTAAAGTTAACCTGTTTGTATTTAGGTTAAACCATCATTTAATTGCATTTTTGTGATTGGTATTCATTATTTTTGCAAAGAGGAACCCACCGGTTTCCTCATTGTCTTTGCTTCTTTTATTTTCTTATTACAATAAACTTTTTCATTATTTATATTATTCTGTGCGCTGTTGCATGTTATTTTTAATTTCCACTGCGCTACTCCAAATTTTAGCTTAAATACATGTGATAGTCTCAGAATTCGTTGTACAAATTTCTAGGGGAGTTAGTATGGGCGATTCTAAGCAAAAAAGTTCGTATGAACCTGGGTCCGAATTTGAACGATAACTGAAATATGAACAGAAATAAAAATGCCGCCACCAAGATCAACAAGTTAATACCTCAGGTTCTCTGAAGCCTAGATTAATGAAATTTCGGGGAATAACAGCATACATAAGGCTCTGTATACAGTTAAAATTTGATTGAATTCCGACGAGATGTTTCCGAGTTACACAGTCAAAATTGTAACAAGTGCTAGTTAGTACTCCCAAGTGAGCACGTGTTATGATTTTGAATGAGTAACTCGGAAGCTTCTTGTTGGAATTCGATCATATTTTAACGGTTTACAGAGTCTTATGTACCCTGTTATTCCCCCAAATTTCATGAATCTAGGCTTTTCAGAACCTGAGTTATTAACTTGTTGATCTTGGTGGCGGCATTTTTATATCTGTTCATATCTCAGTTATCGTTCAAATTCGGACCCATGTTCATATGAACATTTTTGTTTAGAATCACCCATACTAACTCCCCTAGAAGTTTGTACAATGAATTCTGAGACACCCTGTATAGTAATTTACAATTCAAATATCATCTTTATATACTTGTTGTTGGCTTCACTTCGCTCGGCTGTGCTACTATTGCCGTACATTTGTCTTGTTTAATCAAATGAGAAAAATAAAATAAAAAAATTAATTAATTTTAAACAACGTACTATATTACAAAACATACGTTCACATTGCCATATGTTCTATCACTATTTTTTATTATTTTCCCTTGTTCTTGAGGAATATCATAGATACAAATTTTTATGTTGCTTTAAAATTTTGAATGTGATAAAGCAACATAAAGTTGATCAAAAGAAAACACAGGTTCATTTAAAATTAAACGTAGAGGAGAAAATGATTTTCCTAGCCTCTTATTTATAGTCACAGCAGAAGAAAGAATAATTAGAAATTGACATCTTTTAAGTACGAAAGGAAAATTGAAATAAGTTGATTCTCATTGATTCTTGGAAGTACAACAATTTCATTTCTATTTGCCTCATTTACAATTTTTGCTTGAATTAAATGCCTATGACATTATGTGACAATTAACCGAGTTCCACTGCAAAATGCTTTTTTTTTAATTCAAATTTCTTATTACATGACAGTCAGTCATATATTTATATGAAAGATGTGTAGTCAAGCTCCTTATGGAGAATTGTAAAGTCGCATTTTAGAAATTTTATTCTAAGAGTGGATTATAAGTCGGATAGTTTGAGATCCCGTTTGGGACCCAGAGATGGCCATATAATGTCATTTTTGCCTAAGGTGGGATGCCCTTTGACAGACCCCCTCCATGATGATAGCTGTTTACGAAGAGACAAGGGAGACAACAAAATTCAGTGGATTGGGGTCAGTTTTAGTTCTGGAAGAGGGGGTGGACAGAGGAAGTGAGGAACACCTTTCCCGAGTTTAGTCAGCGTTGAAAGGACGATGTTTCAGTAGGTGGTCGCCGTTCCCGAATCTAATGGGCTCATGGGCACCACTGAGACACAAAACTCGCGAGAAATAGAGCATCTAGAGCACTTGTCCAGTCCTCACTGGGTTGTTGTTGCATTCCAGAGCTCTAACATTGTTAAAACGTTATATCCAGTCCTTGGTTCGGTACTGTCTCACCTTGGCTATCGAGATCCGAGAGAGAGAGAGTTCTTCATGTGCCTTTGCATTGGCAACACCTCTCTTCAATCCTCCACTCCATCCACAGAGAAGACTGATTTCACCATGACATGAGCCCTCCAGAATAGTTTAGCTTATTCAGATATCAAATTAGTTTTAGTTCATTTTCTGTTCGCGAGTCAACGTTTAGTTTAGCCAAGTATCAGAGTTATACCATTATGTTTGCTGCGAGTGTCACAACGCCTTCCTGAACGACCCAGCAACCACAGGCCCATGAAAGTGTGACCACTGCAACGATCCATCTCGTCAGGACCCCCCTTTGCCATGAGAGGACCAGCCAGGAGCAGCCAGATAGAACACACACTGGCAATGCAGGTATGCATTCAGTCCCGTCATGCATAATCCATTGATTAATACATTTTCTTGCATAATAAATTAGTTCTAGATTAGCATCTGGTCCCTTGATCGCTACTTTCTTTCTTTGCATGGCCTACGCGGGAGAGTACAATGTTATCATAGGGGAAAGGCTATTTAAAGTAACAGGGGATGGCAGGGTCGGTAAATTACTATATGATTCATGAATTAGAGCAGCCACATGCTCCGCCAGTGTGGCATCAAAGTAAGTCAGGTAAAAACTAACAGCCCAGCCCTTACAAGTGTAAGGCTAAGTGTGTACTTACAAGTTCGGGGCAGGACCATATGTTACATTTTAGGAAGCCATACAGATTTGTGTGAAATTCAAAAGGTTATACGAAGCCTTACAGAATTAGCAAGGTTAGATCATGAGTAACTGTATGGGATAAAATAGAAAATTCAAAATCAGAAATTTGAAAGTTGGCATATGTTTATGTCATTTTATGCTTACAAAAATAAATAAATAAATAAACAATTCAAATTTTTTACAACATAATTGAGAATAAATGAAATGACCTAGTATACATGTTTACACAAGGGAAAGAAGCCTAAAATAAATGATGTAGAAATTTAAACAATCTATATAAAAAGAGTAACTAGTAGTGTTTGTTTAGGAAATCCTAAGTCATCTAAGACCAGGGAAGAAAAGAGGGGACTAAATTAAGCTAAGTGTGGGTTAAAAGGAATATAGTACAGCTCTACAATCGTTTGCATTAGCTGAAGAGATAGGCGCATATGATGGTTCCATGGATCCAGCATTCTTTTTTCAACGAATAGAGGAGGTGGTGCAGCGAGTAATTGGAATCCTGAGGCGAAATCAAATATCGCCAGAATAAAAATGACTTTTAAAGAAAAAAATATCAGGCCATACTCGGAATAAACGAGTACGAGACTTTTAAAGGAAAAATAAAAGAAAGATTTGGGAGACAGCCGAAAGGAAAAAGTGAAAGGCTCTTTATGGAATGCTTTCAGGGTAAGTACAAGACAGTGTGTGATTTCGCGATGCATATTCAGGCTCTCGGACGCAGGACCATGATCCAGGTAGATAGCATCGGTCCCGATGCAGACACAAAACACATGTTTGCCAGACAGATAGCAAAGGAAAGGATGAAGGACAGGTTCTTTGAGTGTCTATTGCCAACTTGTCAGCGAGTCATCTTATTTTCTAATCCTGAAAGTTTAGAGTAAGCCATTAGCTATGCAGAGGAAGAAGAGGAAATAGAGGTGCAAATTGCTGTAAAGAGATATGGGTTGAGCGCAGAGGGCAGTGGGGAAGGATCAGAAAAGAAATCAGAACCAGATTTAACTACCCTTATTAATGAAATTGTGGGTTTGAGACTGGGAGAACTTAATCAAAACGCGAGTGAACAGGGAGCTAGGAAAAGGGAAACATCCGCTGGTACTGAAAACAGAAAAGTTAACACGCATCAGCAGCCAAGGAATGCAGTTAGACAGGGAAATATGGCAGGAATAGAGGGTAGATCCACTGATAATGGAATGAAGAAAAATATAGTCTGTTTTAATTGTAACAGACCAGGGCACATGGCAGCTATGTTTAACAATAATACGGGACGAAAGATAGTCTGCTTTTTCTGTAATAGTGAAGGACACACACAATGCATTTGTAGGCTAAGGCTTAATCAGCAAATTACCAGAGATTCCACACGCACAGAGCCTAGACCCTAGGGTGAAGAGCAGGGTAGAAATGAGATAAAAATGTTGGGAGCCCCTCCCCTAAGACCAAGGGGTGGGAGGACAATTAAGAGAGTATCACAAGCACTTGAGAGTGGGTATGCTGAACCTTAGGAGCTAACTGTTACAGGGGAGGCCATTCAGATGTCAATCCAATTTCTTGTAGATTCAGGTTCTAAGGTCACTCTGCTCTGTAGAGACATACTAGATAAATTAAAAATCAAGGGCTACCCAGATAAAGAAATTGATAGACCTGCTTTGAATTTAGTGGGAGTAACTAGGCATGATTTCATGACAGAAGGGTCATACAGATGGTTGATTCAGATAAAATGAGACGACTTTGCAGTTCTGTTCCGATGGTGTAATACCATGGCGCCACCATAAGTTGTGTTCGATGTGAGAACCACGTTGTTGAACTATCGCCTGGCACCGTAATTTCCACTGAAGAAGGCTAAGTTTGAGGGAATCCATGAGAAGTTCATTCTACACCTGTTGACACACTTTCCATTGTCCATCAACGGTTCTTGGTCGTATTCACTCGAAGTTAAGCTGGGGACACATAATTACAGCTTAGAATGCCATATCTGGAAGCAGAGATAGGGTGCTCTTACCATGCCATATTGAGGAGAGTTATGTTGCATAAATTCGGGTTTGTCAATGATTTCCACTGAGCCATTTTACACGATGATGTTAACAAGATTAATTTTGATGAGCTGTGGCAGGAAGGAAAGAAAAAGGAGAAGGCAGCTTGACTGCTATTCAAGAGTATATGGATGCTGTTCCAATTGGTTGTGGTTAAACTTTTTTCCAATTCCCCTTACTCAGAGGGTAGACTCGTGGGTATATCATTCAAAAATAAGATTGGAGTTTTGGAACCTCGAGACATAAATATTCCATGACTATTGGCAATGAAGGTTATTGTAAAGGCGTCTAAATCTAACACTGGTCCTATTTGACTTTTGAATTTTTCAGGGGAGACTTTAGTAATTAATAGAGGCAAAATTTGAGGTATTTTATGAGGCTGAGGAGAAAGCAGCAGCTTTCAACAACACAATTGAGGCCAGGGAGAGGAAGAAATTGGATAAGAGGGAATTTCTGAAATTTTTGATCTAGAGCATTTGTAAGCTGAGGAGTGGAGGTCCTTAGAAGAACTCTTATGTCAGCATGAAGAAGTTTTTGGGTTTGATCTGGGGAAATGCAAAATCGATTATCATGAAACTGACATGGGGACCTACCTCTATCGCTCAGACCCCATACCGAATTCCATACTCGCAGAGAGCCATTATGAATCAGTTGATTGAAGAATTAGTAAGGAATGACGTAATCAAAGAAACGTGTAGACCCTGGAGTGCTCCAGCCTTACTAACCAAACAGAAGGATGGTACATACCGCTTTCTCTTAGACTATAGAAATTTTAATCGATGTTAATAAAGCATTGATTTTTAACATCAACCGCCCGTAAAATATCGATATATCGATGTGACACTGATACATCGTCCAGAACTATTATTTAGTCTTCCCGTATGAAATGAAAGACATAATTACCTCTGCTTCCCGTATAATATGCAGATAACAAGAGGGCTGGATTAGACTGAAAAATCATTCAACCTATCTATGACATATAGGAGCAGCCAAACTTTATCTTATCTGGTACAGAGGCACCTACTCCTACGAGGGAGTTTTGCGCCATCCCATTAATAACGACTGCTACGAAATGACAGTAGCAGTCGGGACCGACGGCTTAACGTGCCCTCCGAAGCACGGGGGGTTTCATGATGGAAAAGCTGCTGGGGATAAACGAACCAGAGGCTGTCACCAACTGCTGGAACACCAGCTATGGTCAATCGGCAAATGGGTCAGACCAAAGTCCCCCAACAGCCGCGCCCCAAATAGCTGTCCCGCCAGCGGTGGCCCTCAAGCCCAGGCCGTCACCCAACCAGCAGCTGGCCGCGCCTGAAGTTGCTGAACTCCATCGATTGGCTAGCCAACCGACGAGACAACCAGGCCACGGCCACCCCCGCAACCAAACTTACAAAAAATCTTAGGAAGCAACAAGGCAAGATTATGCCACTGCATAAGTCGGATGTACACTGAGTTAGCAAAACTCATGGGATAGCAAGCACATTCATTGATGGGCATGGCTCACGAATTCACAGGGGTAACGGATTCTGGGAATGGACCATTAGACGTTGTGGGAAGAGCTTGGATAAGTCATTAATCAGAAATGGCACGTCGTCGCGAGTTGACGTCTTTTGAACGGGGTATGATAGTAGGTGCCCGACGCATGGGATGTCCTATTTCGGCAGTGGTGCAGGAATTTGGCTTTCCCTGCTCAACTGTCTCCAGGGTGTATCGGGAATGGCTGGATGAAGGCATCACAGTCCACAACAAGCACCATACCGGGCGTCCAGCTCCCTTGAATGATCGTGACTGGCGACACCTGGGACGAATGATTCAGAGAGACAGGAGCGCAATAGTGCAGCAAATCACAGACCAGTTCAATACTGGCCGCACTAAAAACGTCTCTCGGTGGACAATCCGTTGGAATCTGCATGCCCTCAGGTTTGGCAGCCGTCGCCCTACACGTGTGCCAATGCTTACCCAGCGTCATCGGACACTCCGGCGTGCATTTGCCACCAAGCATTTTGGCTGGACTCTGCAACAGTGGCGTAATGAGTCACATCACGATATCAACTGTACCACGCTGATGGGAGGCACCGTGTGTGGCG